>WBMZ01000023.1:0-107504 GCA_013400975.1 Atrichornis clamosus
CCCGCCCCGCCCCGCCCGTGCCGGGCATGCTCGTCCGGAGGCGCCCGGCGCTGCGGGAGACGGACAGGGGCCGGCCGGTTCCTCGGGGGACCCGAGAGTTACGCAGAATCATCGAATCGTCAAGGTGGGAAGAGACCTCTAAGGTCATCGAGTCCAACCGTCCACCCAGCACTACCACTGTGACCCCTAAGCCACATCACCCAGCGTCACATCCAGACGCCTCTTCAAAACACCTCCAGGCGTGGTGACTCCATCACCTCCCTGGGGAACCTTTTCCAGTGCCTGACCGCTGAATCACAGAATGGGCCAGGTTGGAAGGCACCACAGTGGGTCATCTGGTCCAGCCTCCCTACTCAAGCAGAGCCATCCCAGAGCACATGGCACAGGATTGCATCCAGATCGTTCTTGAATATCTCCAGTGAGGGAAACTCCACAACCTCTCTGGACAATCTGCTCCAGTGAGTGCTCACTCACACAGGAAGAAGTTCTTCCTCCTATTCAGGTGGAACTTGCTGTGCATCAGTTTCTGCCTGTTGCTTCTTTTCCTATTGCTTAGCACCTCTGAACAGAGCCTGGCTCCTTCTTCTTGGCATCCCCTCTGTAGGTACTTACAGACATTGATGAGGTCCCCTCTTAGCTGCCTCTTCTCAAGGCTGAACAGGCTCAACTCTCTCAGTTTTCCCTGATAAGAGAGATATTCCAATTCCCCAATCATCCCCATTCCCCTCTGCTGGACCCACTCCAGGAGCTCTGTTTCTCTCGTACTGAGGAGCCCAGAACTGGACAGAGAACTCCTGATGCAGCCTCACCAGGGCCGAGCAGAGGGGAAGAAGCACCTCCTCTTCTCTAGACTAAAAAGAGACTAGTTGAAATCCAACAGGCAGGTGCTGGGTGAGCACTGGCAGGGGGGAGTTGGAGGTGAAGAGAGTTGGTGAATGATGGCTTAATGCAATCACTGAGCTGCATCCAGGGAAAAAGTTCCTGTGTGGAACAGAGAGGTGAGGAGACTGAATATGCAGAACTCACAGCTAAACAAGAAAAGAAAATTAGGGAATGGCATTAAGAAAACTTTTGCCTCCTATCAACTCAGTCACTCATGCCAAGATAACTTCCAAGTGCCTTCTTGCACCCCAACAACATCTGTAAAAGCCATCCCTCCGGGGTCCCTCCCAGGAAGATGGGGATGTGGAGAGGCATGTGCCTATTAATTCCTCTCTTCTTTTTCTCACTTTGCCTCTAGATGACCAACCCACTGATTTCTGTGAGTCTGGAATTTGCACGCCCCAGCTTCAGACATCTTGGAAAATAAAGCTGATGTGTAGAGTAGTCACATCAACTACTTGAGGAATCTACTTGGGAAAGAGCTTAATCATGTTGTTTGTCTGCAGGCTGTACCAGAAATCTGGATGACTCGTCCAAGATGTTGATACCTGCACTAAAGAAGCATAAAGTTAGTAAGTGCCACCCTATCTCTTTTCATATCTAGGAAAAATCTAGCATATCAAGATGCATTATTATTAAGAACAATGTCAGTGCACATAAGGTCTTGACCGTAAATGCATCCTTTCACTGTAAAAAATATATTTTAATATCTATAACATTAAATCACTACACTTTCTGTGATCTTCAGAAGGAAATGTTCTTTAGCAACTAAGTTAATAGAATAGTAAATTTTCTTTCAGCTGAAACATAAAGAATATGACTTTAGAAAGTATTATAAATGAACTCTATTACAACCTGAAATATCCTGAAATAATCATATAAAATCATTTTATATGATACCTGTCCTCTAGAATTGCATATTTCAAAAGTATAGTAACTGAGAAAATGAACACCTCTTGGATGACTACATTCTGAAACTGTTGCCACAGAAACCACGGGGGAGGACAGCATCAGGGGAATGAGAAAGAATAGAAACAAAAGTAGTGGATTGGCCATTTATGAGCAAGAAAGCAAGAATGGGTATTTAGCTAGATAGAAGTGTCAAACCTTCAGATATCCAGCAGTTCATCTACTGAAATACATATGCTGCCAGATACATCTCCAAAACAATTCCTTACAGTATTAATCAGACCCAGCACAACGGATAACTCTTCTATCATCTAAAGTAGACCAAACCTTCAAAACATGACATGAGAAAAATAAGGCAGTGTGCTGTCTCCCTGGAGCAGAAAAGCACAAAAAGCAATTGCACTATTGCAGAAGCTGATACTGTTATCTGGGAGATAATTCAGTTTGGAATCAATTATGTGGCATCAAGTGGAACCGTACAGGCCAGAGAATACTACAGGAAATTTTGAAAGGCATTCAAATGGAAAGTCAGAGATTGCCTAGAAGCTTCTTCCTGCCCTTAAATTAGAGAAAGAAGGCAAAATATACTTGTTGTGAAATGCTCTTTCTGTCTGCTGTTCCAAGAAAAGAATTTAGTTATATTGGAGTATTGGACTACATTTTAAAAAGTGTGAAAAATTTATGGCTCTGCTGGCCTGTATAGACAGGTGTGGGTAATCATGGCTGAAGACTAAGCAGAACAGCTGGGAAGATGCTGAATTAGTAACATACAGAGACTGATTTTGTTCTAAAATGCTGTGTAAACTGAGGTGATGTGTTATCAGCACACTGAACTCACACCACTTAGAATGAGGGGAAATACATAAACACTTTCTATACTATCAGCCATTAAAATAAAGAAAAATATGAGGTAACGAGGAAGAGAATTGAAAATTATCACTTAATTGTCATCATTAAACCCCTTGGGGCAATTAGAATTATCAAAAATTAACTATATTTGCTAAGGAAAAAAAGGGTAGGTAGATCAGGACTGTGCATATGTTTGTGTACACTTGAGGGGACAGAGCTCTGAAAACAGGATGACTGTGATTCATACAGATCTGCTTGGTAACTAACCCTGTCTGAGAAAAGAGATCATTTGTATCTTGTATCAGTGGGGAGAACTTTAATTAGGAATAAGGAAATCTCTTGATTATAGACCCTGGGTTTTGGGGCAATTTCAGCCTACCTGACATCTGTTGCAAGTACAACACCTCAGGATGCAAACAATCAAGGAGATTTCTGGAAGGCATCAAGGATAAGTTCTTGATCCTGGTTGAGCCAACCAGGAGTATTTTGCAGCTGGATCTGCTCTTCACTAACAAGAAAGAACTTGGGATGTACTAATCAATCACTTGGCTATCAAAGCCTGGGTTGTAGTTACTAAGGAGTGGAGTACATGATCCTCTGTGGGCTGAGGAAGGAGAGCAGAAGATAACTGACCCTGACTTTAGGGAACAGGCAGGTTTATTCAGGAAGCTGGTCGACAGGATGCACTGAACAGCACTGAACAGCATGAAGGGTAAAGTTACTCAGAAAAGCTGGCGGGAGAGAGCAGGGATCCTAGCAGTGGGGAAAAAACCAAATAGAGGTATTCGTATTTTCAGCACTGAGAAAGCAAAACTGATGTGCTGTGAAGATAGGAAGATAGCTGTGTGAAGATAGCTAAATGAGAAATTAAATTTAGGATGGGATTATCATAAGATCTGTATTGTTTGGTAAATTCATCCTGTTCAGATACAGTATATTTTAATATATACATACAGTGAGCAGGTCACACCTGCAGAGATGAGGGGCTGTGTTGTGGAGAGCAGTGACTGAAAAGAAATTAAGAGTTGACAGTGGCCAGAGGCCAGTCTAATTGCTATGGTATATAAGCAAATAATTGAATCCTTGCCTAAATAACCAGGAAACCAGAGATGTGGCAAGTAGGAAGAAACACTATTTTTCTTTCACATATGGCATTGAACAGATTTTTGTGGTAATACTGCCCTAGCCTCTGGTATCCTTGTTGTCAAAAGAATGCTGAGAAATTATTTGAGGCAGAAGAAAATTCTTTGCATGGAGAGACTTAAACAGCACAACCTGCTTGGCTTTTCAAAAAGAGACTGGAAGGTGGCTACAGTGATCTTTAATCTTGCACAGTGAGAGGCATAACAAGAAAAATACCTATAAACCGAAATCAAACAAATTTTAATTATAAATTGCACACATTTTTTAACAGTGGAAGACATTAATGGCTGGGATATGCTGGCAAAAGAACTGGCACATACAGTATCTCCTAAGGGCTTCACTAAAGAATAGATGCTTTTCTTACAGAGGTACATTAGTTGAACAGATAGATTTATATCCCTGCCCTGAAAGTCTCTCAGAGCATGTAGTTATTGCTAGTGCACAGCATTTGTACTACCACAACACCTAGGAGTACAAGTTGGAGGGCACAGTGCTTCGCCTCCTCAGCTGATATGTGAGACACTAAGAGAAAACCCCATTCTATCTCCTGAAGGACTTACATTCCAAACGTACAGAGGAACAAAGAGAAAATACAAGGGTAAACTGCCACTGCTCATCCTGTGCCTCTCCTTGTTTCATAATCTTGTGGTTTGGCAAGCACCCAGCTTACTCTAGGGTGTGTGGGTAGTCTGGCTTCAGAAACTGAAGAGCAGGCATGGTACAGGTGTGTTTGTGCCTGCATCATCTCTCTGTGCCTATAGATGGTTTAGCTGAATCTGGGGCATGTCGGCTTTTCATTAATGTTGCTTGACAAGAGAATTAGTCCCACAAGTCTATTTACCCCTCTGCTAACCAGTCAAACCACCAACTGGTTGGACTGTTGCTGCATATCCTGAATGCAGACACAACACACCTGTTGCTGGACTAGTGTACAGTATGACTGCAAGATCATGGTATAATAGGATAATTCAGGTTGGACAGGACCTCTGGAGGTCTCCAGTCCAACCTTGTGCTCACAGCAGAGTCAGAGCTCAGGCCAGAGCAGGTTGCTTTGTGTATATGGCAGTTAGGAACGTGGATTAATGTGGACTTGGCAATGCTGGGTAAACAGTTGGACTTGATTTTAAGGGTCTTTTCCAACCTAAATGGTTCTATGATTCTATATACTTCCACTTGGTCCAGAAACTCTTAAATTTGGATCCAGATATAATAGGAGGGGTGGAGGGGAGGCAATTTTGTCCTTGCAAGAAGGCCGTTTAAATTCACCATCTGTATTGACACATATCCCAGTGAAGGTCATCCACCATTCTCATGACAGACTACCCGGCCTTGCTACGGAAATGCACCTTAGTTTGTGGACAACAGGTGTTCCAGGATTTGTGCTATGAGGTAATAGGGAGTAAGACATAAAAGACATTTTCCCCAGTTTGTATCGCACAATTCCAAGAAATCCTGATCCTGCATCAAATTATACAGAACTGAAATCTTAACACATTATGCAAATTGTCTCTTCTGTTCCTTCTGGGGAACAGAAGAGACAATAGGAAATATATTTGGCAAATCATGTTGTCAAACCATCTTGTACTTACTGACAGATAGTGAAACATTTGTATTAGTAAATTATATTTGTAAATTACATTGAGGGACATTTTCAGAAAATACACTTATTTTCATAACAGTTGTACATGCTCTCTGGGAGCCATGACGAGGGTGATGGTAAACTACCTGTGTTTGAGAGGATCTGAGCAAGCAGTTAAACAAGGGATGCATTTTATTCATAGGTCCATAAATTGTCTTAGTTGTAAACATAAGCAACACATTAATAAATTATTATCACAGGAAAGTATAAAAAGTGTACTAGTTATGATATATAATTGTACAATGGATAAATATTATTTTCTTAGCACTTTTCATTAGTAAATCTCATAATATTTTCCAAAGAGGTAATCAGTGAGAAATAATCAGTATTAGACCGAACCTGTTAACAGAATAAATTAGACAGGAATTCTCTGACAGGGTAAAATTTGCTCATGAAGATTTTTGCCTTACAGTAATTTCAGAAGACCAAAGGTTTCCTCAGTAAGGGTACTGAGTTTTGTTAGTTTTTTGTTGGTTTGTGTTTTTGGTAGTTTTGTTTTGTTTTGTTTTTTTCTTTTTAAGCAAAGGGTAATCTTTGTTTCTTGCAGAGTTCACACATGGAGATATTTTGATACTTCATTTTCACAGCTCAGCTGACACTGGGCATCTTGCCATGTATGTATAGCTGGCAAACATTTTATCTGTTATACAAAGGATAACCAGCATCTGAGAAGTTAAAAGGGAAAATAAAAAATGTTATGCTACTAAACTGAATAAAAATGTCTACAAATATAAAATATGCATCAGTTAAGACAGATGTCCAATAGACTGTCAAATACAAGAATTTAGTTGTGTTGATAATAACAGTAGATTTCTAAACTGTTATCACTGTTTGAGTCTTTAGACTCCTAAAAGAAGGTGGAATTCTAACTGAAAATAAAGTCTAAATTCATAGAAATAGAGTCCATTTATAAAATGGTAACTCTTTTGAAATATGTTATTGTATTCTGCAAGAGAAGTGTGTATAGCTCGGGTCTTGGTGATCTTGAACTAAAAGGATGTGGGCTAGGCACAAAAACAACTGTGTGCTTTTTTTACACTGTTCTGAACAGAGTATTTTGAATAAATAGGGGCACAGTATATTTAAAAATAAGGAGGGGTTAATATTGTAATGAAATGCTTTCGATAATAGAAACTTTAAAAAAAAATAATGGCTTTGATCCTTGACACAGGCACTAGGGAAGCCACTGTTTCAGTAACTCCAGTTTCTCCGTAGCGTGAAGCTTCGTGAGTCAGTGACAATGCTCTAATCCTAACTTGAAAAGTCCATTATTAGAGGTGAGAAGTGCAAGATGCTTCCTCAGTCTCTGTGTTCTCTACCAGAATACCAAGCAATGCTTCCCGTTGCAGTCAGCAAGATCTTATTTTTGTGATCTGCGCAGCAGTTCTCCAAAAGCAAGATTAGCTGTCATGGAATAACAACAGTGACGCACAATCTGACAACAGGCAGCCTCCAGGTGAAGAGTTTGTATCGTTACAGTCTCCCCCACTAATCAGTTCTCTACAGTACCGAGATGTAAGGGAAGCTAAGGAGGAATATGTAAACCAGCATGGAGATAGCTATGCAGTTGAAAAAAATATCAATAAGAGGTAGAAAAAAATACAGGAAACAGCTTTGTGGAGATAAATTTGTTAAAGAGCATTTACTGTTAAGAGCCTGTGTCTTTCATGATGCTTATGGGTGGTTAATTACTTTTGTTTTAATTGAAACATATGTCACAGCAATATTTTGTGCTTCTGCTGATCTAAAGCTATTGTTCAACTCCATGTTGCAATCAGTTCTCAAACAATGCTCTCTTTGTCAGCAATACAGAAGTAGAATGATTTTGATTTCTTCTCTTGCAAGATATATACCCTGGAGAACCCACAGTTTCCTTCTGTACATGCAGATGGTCAGTTAAATACTCCCATCTGGTTATACTTGTTTTTCCCTGGTTATACTTAATTTTTTCTGAAAAAAAACCAAAATAAAAACACACAAACAAAACAATTTGAAAAAAACAAAGAAAAAATCCAAAGCCAACAACCAACCAACCACAAGTTATTGCATGAACAGCAGAACTAATAAAGCTCCATTTCGTACGGTTTGTGCCCTGTGTCTTTATACTGCAGTAATCCGAGCATCACCTCTTTGTCTTGTATGGTCTCATTTCCTCTTTCCATTTCCCCTGCAATTTCATTTCCTTCTCTCTCCCTGCAGTACTTATTGCCATTTGCCCTGGGGGATTTTTTCCCTGTTTCATCCCTTCACCTGCCTCTCTCCCTTGGATAAGTTGTGGCTGCCTTGGCACTGCACATATGCTAATTACCTCACATTGCTATTTTGCATATTCCATTAAGGACTCCACAGCATTTCACAAATATTAGCTAATTGATCCTTAACGATAACTCTGCTTCATATACATGTGCTATTATTTCTACTGCACAGACAGGAAAGTTGGTCTAGTTTATCCTTGGTTGGTCATAGCTTGGTCAAGTTTATCCTTTGCTGATTTTCTCTTTCACTTCTCCTTGACTCACCATTAATTCATTCTTTTTTGGCTGCAGTTTTTGTTCAGAGCGGATATTGTTGCCTCATTGACAGGGGTTGTCAGAGTGTAGCTAACTCTCATTATTTTATGGCAAGCCTTGTGATATTTGATAGCTCCCTTGCAACAACAGTTCCTGGGTTCAGGTGATGAGGATTACTTGAGAAATTCACCTTATTGTAACAAGTTAATGGCTCAATAAGCTAGAAAGCTGAAAAATCTGATGGCAGGACTGAAAATGTTCAGAACAGGGTGAAAATAAAAGCACATGTACTCTTTAAAAATACAACTGTTTTAAAGCAACTGTACCTTGTGATGTCAAGGCATCTGTCTCAGGCTCATCTTTAAAGATACTGGTATGTGCAAGACTGCAGAAGCTACAGACCATTTCTCACTTTGGAAAGGAGGCTGGGCTGCAGAAAGCAAATCACTCAGTGAAGGCTGTCATTTTCTGACCACAGATTCAAACTCTGCTAAAGCACCTTGGAAAGAATATATAAGTGGAATTATAATCACATGTGAAGTGTTTTAATGCAGGTATCAGTGTGCTTTTTACTCCTGTAGTTTCTGTATATCATTCTTCCTTCCTTTTCTTTCAAGAAGATGCTATGAAGGCAGGATAGGATTTTCTTTTGGCAAGCAGAAGATATTTAGAACTAGAGTCAAGACAATAACACTTACTGAAAGATTGTTGCAATGAGTTTGTAATAACTCTCCTTATTTCATGCATTATTAAAAAGAGCATTTTGTAGCAGTATTAAAATCATAAACATTCTACTTTGTCTTTAGGTATTCATACAGAAAACCAAATTTAATCTGGCATCGTTGAAAGATAAATTTAAAATTGTGCTTACTGGAATTCAGCTAACACTATGTAGAAAGCATTCCTTTACCTGAAATGAAACTAGCAATATTTTATAGAGCCATTTCCTTCCAGCAAGGTTCTTTGCCATTTCATAAGTAATTAAAGACAATTATGTTAATGGCTGTGATCAGAACAATTAATGAGAAATGCAAATGGCTACTTCAGCTGCCAATATACTAATACAATGCCATAGAGTCTTTATAGAGAATAATTCCACCTACATTTTTTATTTGTTATTACATCCATAAGACCTCTTTAAATTACAGCACCCGATACTGAGAACTTGGAATCATCATAGACTCAAAACAATCTCTGGCACCTATGGAGGTCTTTAGTCCTACCCCTGGTCAAAGCAGATCCAGCTAAGTCAGGTTGCTCTGGACCATGTTGAGTTTTAAATAGCTCCAAGGATGTAAATTCCATCACCTCTCTGAGCAATTTGGTTGCGTTTTTTGACTACCTTTAAATTAAAAACATTTTCATTATCTTGAGTGAGAAATCTCCCATGTTCTAACTTCTGAACGTTGCCTCTTGTCCTTCTACTGTGCACACCTGAGAGGTGTCTGTCTCACTCTTCTCTGCACCCTTCCATGAGACAGCAGAAGAAAGATATAAGATTTCTTTCTTCTCTGCCACTTGAGCAAACCCAGCTCTTTCTGCTTCTTACGTGTCCCTGTGCTTTCGCCCCATGACCGTCTTATATTGGTGTCCCTCCACTAGGCCTTCTCCAGAATGCCCATGTCTTTTGTGCCTTGAGGAGCCCAGAGCAGGATGCATGCTCCAGATGTGGTCTCACAAGTGCCAAATGGAGAGGAAGAATCCCTTTGCCCTGCTGACTGACCTCTTACTAATACAGTCCCGGGTGTAGTTGATTTTGCAGAAGGGCGTTCTGCTGTCAGCCACCATGAGCATCAGGTCCTTTTCAGCAAAGCCCCTTTCCGTACAGCCAACCCTCAGCCTCTCCTCTTGCATGAGCATCAGGTCCTTTTCAGCAAAGTCCCTTTCTGTACAGCCAAACCTCAGCCTCTCCTCTTGCATAGGTGGAGCTATTTCAACCCAAGTGCAGGACTTTGTGTTTGCCTGTCCTGAACATCAAAGTTCCTATCAGCCCATTTCTCTAGTCTGTCTCAGTTCCTCTCAATAGCAGCCCTGCCCTCCAGTGATTTGACTGCTCCCAGCAAGTAGGTATCACCTGCAAAATCACCTGAGACTTAGCACCAAAAAATTTGTTTCGTAATACAGTTTCAGTGAGATTTAACCAGTCCAAACTCAGTGTGCCGTTTTGATAAACTGTTCTTATCTATGATGCTTTACATTAGGTATTACATTTCAGCAGCAAAGCTCATATTCAGGTCTATTTAAAGCTAAACGTCTTTGCCCTGCAAAGTTAAACTTGTCTGGAAAACCTGAGCAGCGTAGGTTGAGCTTCTGTTAAAATTGTACTTTATAGTGAATAAAATAGTCACATGCTAGAAATCAGATAAGGAAAAGGTCAACTAAGTCTGGCCCTCACCAGTCTGCGGTTTTCCCCAGAGTGTATTTGTTTTGGTTTGGCCTATTTTAAAATGATTGAAGGCTGATTCTGTCCTGCTTATTCCTTATAGACAAAAACTCTTTGAAGACACTGCAATATTTGCCTGAGCAAAATCATCAGTATGCAGTAACTGACTTTGTGCCACTGAAATCACTGAGAGGCCTGCCTTTGAACAAGAATTGGATTAAAAAATTGTCTCCAACTTCCAGGCTAGCAGGTTAAGAGAAGCTGTGAAACATTTACAGCCAGAAAAAAAAAAAATCCAACCCCAGGAGCTTCATGTTTCATGGACTGGCATCACCTTCAGTAACAGCAGAAAGTATCTCAGAAGTAATGGGTGCACAGTTAGCAAGCTAACTGGGATTGTTGTGTACACATCGGATCACTGATAACCGAGAGAGGTGTGTGGGAATGGGAGCAAATGCACAGAGCCTGCTATTAGCATGAGGCTCCAAGAGCATGGCATGGAGTATTTAGCTTAGTAAAATGAAGGTGTAAAAGAGATATTCCGTGCAAATAATTACAGAAAAAGGACAAGCATTGATGTTCCTCCAGCTAAAGTATGCATAAGATCAGACATAAACACAGGAAGAGAAAATAATATCCTAATTATTAAGCCAGGTATTTCTTAAACAGTAGTTAATAGCTCCCAAGAGGGCTAGCAAAGGGGTCAAGGTTGGATTGTGAAAGATCAAGTTTTAAAAAATATATTTTAATATTAATTCTATAGTTATATTCAATTCATTATCAAAAGAAAATCCCCGCATTATGCAGATTTACTCTTGGCAGCAGCTCAGTTCATCCATGACAAAGGAGCAAAATTATCTGTAATTACCAGCTGTATCAGCAGAGGAGTGGCGAATCACCTTTAGCCAAAACAAGTAAATGTACAGTGAAGCTGATGGTGACAATATGAGGAGTTGCTTGTTCCTGGCTAGATGGTTTGGACTCAGGAGAGGTTACACAGAGACAAAAAGGTAGTAACACAAGAAGTTTGAGAAAACACTGAATAATCATACCAGTTGAGCAATGAATAAATGGAATAATGAAACCAGTTGACTGAGAAGCTGCTCTGTTAGTAAAGGAGGAAAGGGACAGAAATTGCTTGTGAAGTCTGATAAATCTGAAATTTGAAAAATGGCTTATATTATTTGGTACCTGTGAGAAGATGGTCACAGTTACAAAAAGGTACAGCTTCCCTGGAAGTTCCTGATGGGCAGGAGTGCACTATTCACTGACATACAAAGTAGAATGTCATGTTAATCAAATAAGCAGTGGAATGACAGAACTCGTCCAATATTTCAGATTTCATGTGGCAGTCTAGATAATGATGGAAAAAAAGGTCATTTGTTTCACTCCATTGCCAATCTACCTGTACCTAGTAACACTTTGAATTGGCAATTAATCTATAAGTAATATTAGTGTAATGAAAACTTTCACCCATCTGTGACATGCTGACCCGCATCACAATTCTTGGTCTGTACAGTTTTTTCCCTTTCATTTCTCTCAAAGGCAGGCTGTCATTACTTCCCATTCCTTTCCCCATGACATGCCTCACTGGCAATGCAGCTCAGTACAGCCAACTGTACTGGCACTTCTGCAATTCCACAGAGAGCCCTTTGAAGAAGTTTGTCTGCACTGTCATTTTTGGAAGGTGATTGGTTGCTTAGACACAAATTGTATTGATTTTAACTCCCATGAAGCTAGGCTCAGGCTTGTATTTACAGAATGGGTTTTGTGGATAAAGAAATGAACTAACTATGGAAATGAAAAGGTTGTTAGGGCTAGAATCATGGAGGAGCTGAAGAGATCGTAAAAAGGGCAGATGCATGACTGAGATGCCACATAACATGATCCTTTTGGAAAGAGTGAACAATGGAATAACTGGGTCAGCTGAGGAGGTGACACAGATTACTTTGGTCAGTAACTTTTTGATCAAAAGCACAGTGTAGATGCTGTGCTTCTGTGGATGGGGTAGCCAATTAACTTCACAATCTTGATTTTTAACTTAGACTCTTGGTTTTGCAATGTTATTACAAAAGGAACTGGAGATTTTAATCCTCTTTAACACCTATTCTCAGTTATTTCTGTTAACATTTTTCTCCAGTCCTAATCAGCTATCTTTTTTCTTTTCGTGCAATGAATGCATTATGTGAGACACAGGAGACCTACACCCTACTGAAGGGGAATATTTTTCATTTTTCACCTCAAAGCCCTTTACAAACTCTCATTAATTTAAATTCCTTCCACACCCCTGCTGAATAACCCAACACAAATGGAATGTCACACTCAAGATCTCTGTGTGTATCACTTGGTCCACTGAGCATAGGAGCAAGCCAGATCCCACTGTGCATTTAAATTTCAGTGAAGGATTCCTGACAACCCCATGTGCAGAATCATCACAGCGCATTTATTCTTTACACAGCGCTGTTGACCACACAGATGCTGCAGAGAAATGTCAGAAACAAAATAAGGCTCTCCCAGAGAAGATACCAGAATCCTGGGAGTGTGGGGACTGAAAATGGTTGGAGTTTGGCATGGCACTTTCCACTCTCAAAAACAAAGTGATGTTTATCTAGTCTCCACTCCTCTGACTTCTAATGAGCCCTCCCTTTCAAGCTCCTTTCCCCAGCAACTTTTGAATTGGCTCCCACTGAAGCTGTTTTCCCTGTCTTGCTCTACCTCCAAGCCAGGGAGAGTGGGAGGGAAACAGTCCACCGTGGTGCAGTAAGATTTCCAGAGTACATTAATGGGTGGAACACCAGCCTGGGACCTTCATGGTGTTTTGGATCTTCGTGTTAAGATGTGCATTGCTACTCATGTTCACCCATCTTGAGTACGTGGTGTCTCTGAAACAGAACCAGGTGTGGTGCTTGCCCTGTAGTCTAGGAGAAACTGGAGTCTGGATCCTACAACTTGCAGGTGGATCAGGGAAGAGCAGTTTAGGCTGGCTTATTGAGAGGGTGAGGCAGGGTAGTAAGGGGAGCACCTGCAGTCTGGAATGCAGAGCTGCAGGTCTCCCCCACATCTGCTTGGCTACTAGCTCCAGTTTCCTGATCAGAACTCATCCCACAAATTGTGCACTTTTATCTGCTGGAGACAGCCATTACTAAGAAATCCTTTTGTGAGCAACATACAAAGGCTCTGTAGTCTTTAACTGCTCATCAGGTCACAGGTTTGGGAAACCATGTATCAAATCTTGGTAGGTAGGATAGACTGCTGGACTTCTGGATCAGACTCAGACAGCATGCCTAGGGCTTCAATGCCATGATTCAATCGAGACAAACTGTGAGACATGATTGTTTCTTTGAAATGTGGAGCTAAAGAAGGATCCTGGGAATGTGCTAATCAAGGTAAATTTATGAATAAGAACATTACTGAAATTTTGAATCAACATGTCACGTGATTTATTCAGGAAAAAGATATGTAGCAAATCCTGACTGCCTTACTTGTCCCCAAATAAAGCAGAGTTCAAGTAAATTCACAGTTGCTGCTCCCTTATGAATTACACTTTCTATACATGTTCCCATACATGTTCTGTGTGTGGACATGAGTTCCAACACGTAGTGTTTCTTCCCCATTCCTTACAAGTCAATGTGGAGATTTGTGCTCCATGTAAATCACTGGTAAGATTACGGCATTCAGCTCACTGCAAATACCCAGCTTCCTTTATCCAATAATACCTTTTAGGATTTGGCTTCCTGCCTTTACTTTGCTTGATATCCTCCCTGAAATCTGTTGCAAATACACCTCCTCACCTAAGAGCTATTCAGGTTTGTACTTGGAAAAATGTCATGGTACCTAGACTGAATGCATATAAAATTATATAGATTTTTCTCTGCATATATATCAGGCGCTGTAAATTCTAGATTTTTCACGGTGCAGAGTTGGAGAACAGACACATTTTTCTAAATATAACATTTTCCTCCAAAAGATTTCATGTGGAGACAGGGCCTGTCTGTCAGAACATGCCCTGCCAGGTAGCTCTGCAAGCAGAACCTGATAGTGTATTTAATCCTCCATATTCATTCTTGCGATCCATAAATATTAAACTTGCTTTAAAGTGATGATTGAAAGGGCTTGAGTTTTGCAAGACAACATTAGTACAACTGTGAAGTTAGTCAGAGGATCAAGCATGTTTTTATATTCTGCTTTAAGTAATCATCCCTCCCCTAAATTAAATAAGTGCTTCTTTCATTCAAAACAAAAATTTCTGCAGAAGGGCAACTCCTCGCTGAGACAAGTTCTGAATCGTCCCTGCATGTTTAGCTTAGGGAAAGGAGGCCCTCTCTTGTCTCACTGCAATCAACTTGCCATAGTGATTCCTGTCTGCTCAGATACTGAAGATGCACAAACACAGTGAATCACTCTGCCAGCTCAGGAAGCTGCTCACCATTGCCTTCGTTTTCAGGCACTTCACAGCCGATGCAACTTGTGGCACTATGGAGAATCCTTTATTTATCTGGTGGAAATCTCTGCCACACAAGTTGGAGATTATGGCATCATAACACTGAGAAACCTCATTACAATAATAAGAAACCCCAAACCTGCGCAGCCTGTTCACCTCTGCTGTTAGTATGCTTCTCCCATCCCGCTTCCCTGCCCGGGAATCCGGGATCTCCGGTCGGGCAGCCGTGACTGACTCGCAGCAGCAGCAGCAGCAGCCTCACACTACGGCGAATTTAAATGTTGATGTAGTACTTTAATTCCGTAAAACAACCTGCTGGCTGCTTATGTTTGACATTTCCGAACTTAATTCCTTATAGAAGGCAGGACTCGCTCCTCGGGATCCCTGAGAGACAGCTGGCTCGTCTTTCCCGTTCCCCGCCATCCCCGTTGACAAACCACCCCCGTCTCACAGAACCACGGCATGGTCCAGGTTGGAAGGGACCGCAGTAGGGCATCTGGGCCAACCTCCCTACTCAAGCAGGGCCATCCCAGAGCACGTGGCACAGGATTGTGTCCAGACGGTTCCTGAATATCTCCAGCGAGGGAGACTCCACAACCTCTCTGGGCAATCCGTCCCAGTGCTCGGTCACTGCACAGTAAAGAAGTTCTTCCTTATGTTCAGCTGGAACTTCCTGTCCTTCAGTTTCCGCCCGTTGCCATGCAAACACTTGCACATCAATGAAAACCCCTGCTTTAGCAGAAGGGTTAGACTTCTGCGGCGGCTGTTTTTTGGGATTAGCATCCCGTGGGCTGCTACCCCTCAGGACATTCCGTGAGCGGGTACGCGGCACCGCAGCCCTTCTCCTCAGGCGCGGCACGGGCAGCCCCGCGAGGGCCCCGCTGTTAAGGGCGGGCGCGGCACCACCCCCTTTCCTTTGGAGCCGGGGCGCCATTTTGTGTGCGCGCACGGTGAGCGCACGGTGAGCGCTTGGGCCCTTCTGCGGCTTCGGGGAAACACGGGGGGACGGGGAAGCGTCCGGAGGGGTTGTGCTGCCGGCAGGGGCGAGTGGGGGCGGGGGGGCTGCCGGCAGGGTTGTCGGCAGGGGCGGGTGAGGGCCGAGGGGCCGCCGGCAGTTGCGGGAGCGTAGTACGGCCTTCCTAGGGCGAGGAGTGAGGGAGGGAGGAGGCCGCGGGTTGCGGGTGGCCGGGCCGGCCGGGAGGGAGGGAGGTTGCTGAGGGAGGAAGGAGTCGCGGAGGCCCGTGGTGAGTTCAGGTGTGGAGCAGCAGCGTTGCAGCACGTGGCGCCGGGCCCGGTCACCCCGCGGCCGCCGGCGGGATGTCGGGGCAGGGAAGGTGGCAGGGGTGGTTCCTCGGGGTGGGCACCGGCGGGGTGGTAGTACCCGGTGTCCTCGTCGACCTGCGGAGTGTGTGCGCGCGTTGTTTCAGACGTAATAGAGGCCCCTAAGTGTGGTGGTGGAAATCGTGCCTTACGGATGCCTCGTGATGAGAGGCCGAGGAAATGGGGCGTAGCTTACCTGGGGTAGACGTGTCTATGGGGGACATCTCACAGCGCCCCAGTCAAGAGGATGGATCCTGGTGCCTGGCAAGGGCACGTGGCAGGAGCATGAGACAATCAGCTGAAGTGAGAAACTCAGATTGGATGCCAGGGGAAAATGTTCATCCTGAGAACAGCCAGGCCTCCCAACAGGCTGCCTAGGGAGGCTCTGCAGTAGGGTCTGGAGGGGAAGCCACACGAGAAGGAGCTGAGGTCACTTGGGAGACCTCATTGCAATATGCAACTTCCTCATGAGTATAAATGGAGGGGCAAGCACTGATCTCTTCCCTGTGGTGCCCAGTGCCAGGACCCGAGGGAATGGCCTGAAGTGGCGTCAGGGGAGGTTTAGGTTGGGTATTAGAAAAAGGTTCTTCACCCAGAGGGTGGTTGAGCACTGGAACAGGCTCCCCAGGAAAGTGGTCACAGCACCAAGCCTGACAGAGTTCAAGAAGTGTTCGAACAACACTCTCAGGCACATGGTGCGACTCTTGGGGTGTCCTGCACACAGCTGAGAGCTGGACTTAGTGATGCTTGTCGGTCCCTTTCAGTTCTGAATATTCTGGGTTCTTGAAGGGTTTCAAGACCTGACTGGGCAAAGACCTGAGTAACCTGATTTGATCTCTGTTTGACAGTAGATCTTGCTTTAAGCAGGAGGTTGAGCTGGGTGGCTTGTTAGCATCCATTGTAGCCTGAGTTACCCTGTGGTCCTTTAAGCACTGATTCCTGTGGATGTCTAAGTGTATAACATTGTTTGGATTGACCTAGCAGTGGAAGCAGTATCATTCTGAACAGGCTTAAAGACTCCATTAATCTGAAATACCTGAAAATTCCATCAAAATTTTTAGTGAGTGAACTAGTAGTTCTGAATAATTCGCTTTCTTTTTTACAGTAATCAGCCAAAATGACGAACACAAAGGGAAAGAGGAGGGGAACACGTTACATGTTCTCAAGGCCGTTCCGCAAGCATGGTGAGTATGCCTTAGAGCACCAACACTGCATGGAGTTACTGGCCTGAGGGACCTCAGCACTCCCTGAGAACCCTTTGTGAAACAAGGGCTTGTGCTAGAGGGTTTCTGATAACTTTGGCTGAAAACTGTAGAACTATACACAGGTGTACACTGAGCTCTTACTGCAAATGCATTGGCTTTCTGATTGCTTGACAGTAGTAACAATGCTAATTCTGTTAGTGCCTGAAAATTAATTTGAAAGTGAAGAAAATACTTCAACAGTTACTTAAAACATGCAGGTTTTTTTTCCTCTGAGCAATAATAGTGATAGCAGTTGCATTTATAATAACATAGTAAATAGTTTCATGCATCTTCAACTTTGGCATTAGGAACACGATTAAAGCTAATTTTTCTTTAGTTGGATATTTTAAAAATTGGTAGTGTGTAAAGTGTGTAATTACTGCTTTTAAAAAAACATGCTTTGATTTTTGAGGTATTCAGGAGAATGGTATCAAATGCATAATCTGTGTCCCCCATCCCTTTTTATATGTGAAAGTGAAATTCTGGCCTTCATGAGTACCCAAATTTGTGTCTCTTAACAGGAGTTGTCCCTCTGGCTACCTATATGCGGATCTACAAGAAGGGTGATATAGTTGATATCAAGGTACTTTCTGCAGTGCCACATAACTAAAAGCTAAAGCAGTGTAATCCTGTGCAGTCTCCAGTTCCTTGAGGTAGACTTTTGTTACTTGGGTTTTGTGTGTCAACACAAGTGCCAGCTGCTCACTTTTGGAGCAGTACTGGAATGACAGTGCTACCGGACCAGTAGTAACACTTCAGCGTTGGGTGCTGGTTTCTGTGGGGTTTTACAAAGATGGATGATTTGGCTGTGCCTTGTTACTGTGTGTTCAGCTGAACAATGTGAGTGAAATATGCCATATCTAATGTTTGAGTTGCCTACTGGCACTGCTTCGATAAAACCTCAGCTGTCACTTCAGTAGATGTTGTGTTTTGCTTGACTTGAGCCTGCTCTTCAGAAGAGCTGTGATGCATGGTGGGGCAGCTCAGAGTTATGTTATTGCAAAGCCGTATCAAAACTAGAAAGCAAGAAATAAATGTAAGGACACACGATATTTATTAATACAGGGGGGAAAGTAAAGCAGTGTTTCGCATCACTTGGTATTTTTCAGAACTTGTCCTTTAAAGTTGTTGTCAATCTGGAAGCCTTTCACCAAGGATTCCTATTCTCTTGAATCCTTTGGTTTCATTTGAAATGCCATGTTCTTGTAACAGTCACACAGAAGATGGTGTGTAATTTCCTAGTTTGTTGTTTGACTCTTGGAGAATGCACCATTCAGAATTGACACTTGTTGACGCACTGGAGCTTGATGATGAATGTCTCTTGTGATTGCTTGCTCTTTCTGTAAGCAAAGTGATCAGTCATTTCACCGACACTGAAAGCAACCAGAACTGACATAGCAAAATTTGGTAGTCTTCAGATACAAAATGCATGGTTATAAATTCTAATGTACAGATAAAATAGGAGTATTTTTTAACGAATCTCAAATAATTTGAAATGTATACTTTAAACTACTTCTGAAAGAAAAATCCTTGATGCTATTTTTTTTTTTTCCTTTTTTGTTTTACTTCTTCACAGGGTATGGGTACTGTTCAGAAAGGCATGCCCCACAAGTGTTACCATGGCAAGACTGGAAGGGTATATAATGTTACTCAGCACGCTGTGGGCATTATTGTTAACAAGCAGGTTAAGTAAGTAACGAAATCCCGTGTGTTGAAACTTGGTATTTGAGAAAGTTGATCTGTAATTGCACCCTCCTTTCACTTTGCCAGTTAGACAGTTATTGTCTTGATTGGTCATTCAAGGTGGGTAAAGTATTTCCTTTTTATAACCCAAGCAAATGATCCTCATTTGACTTGGATCCTGTCAGAGGAAACAGGTTTTTTTCTTTGCAGCACTTAAAGTTACGTTACCTAACAGGGGTTTTCAGCCAAGTTGTTGGTACTGAAGCCCTTTTTAAATACTAGTTTGTGGTTGTATCAAGCTGGATTGTGTACAGATTAGTCAAAGAAGGACAGTTGGTTTTTTTTGTTCCACAAACTGGACTGGAGTACATTGGTAATAAAATTATTTGTTTGCATGCTAAGAGGCTAAAATTATGTATTCTCTGTTATTTTAATTTGAAATTGTCAGCACATTGTTAACATATTACATTGTTATATATTAATAAGCTTTTAGTTACATATAAGTAATATCTGATGTGCATCTGCACCTTTGTTTTGAGGTATTGCCCTGTAACAAAAAAATACCTGTAATTGAGCTTATTGAGTTACTCTTGTAAGGGCTGTAAATCTTGATTTAAAGTGACCTTTTTCAAGAGCAATATATTGAAAACTGACTCCCTGTTTTAGGGGCAAGATTCTGGCCAAGAGAATTAATGTGCGTATTGAGCATATTAAACATTCCAAGAGCAGAGACAGCTTCCTGCAGCGTGTGAAGGAAAATGAAAGGAAGAAAAAGGAAGCAAAAGAAAAAGGCATTTGGGTTCAACTGAAACGTCAGGTAATATTTCTGTTGGGTTCTCAGTCCTTCTGCAAGAGGTTACTTAATTCTTTGAGTAGAGTGGCCACGTGCAGTGCGCCTGCATCCGAGCTGTCTGGGACGTTTGGTGCCCGCACAGAACTGCTCTGTGCTGGGATGAGAATTGTGAGAACTGTAGCAGTGAACAGAGGGACGGGTGCTTCCTCTTCTGTTGCTAATCTGCAGCAGCAGCTCCTGATAATTCCTAGGGTCACTAGTGTCTTTGGTTTAGTTGAATTTTTAGTTGCAATAGGTTCTATTGTAACCCTTGAAGGAAAGAATTAACAACCAGACTTAGAGAGGAGATAGTGGCTATTGCTTCTGGAACCTCAGGATACATCACTCCATGTTCATTGGGTTGGTGAATTGCAGAGAGTAAAGCGTAGATTTTTTTAATTCAGGAGCAGGAGTCAAGCACACTTTCTAGCAGACCATTTTCTTACTTCTACTCCTTGAATCAATTTTATGAGATTAGGAATGGTAACGTAACTCTAATGTTCATATAATAAGGTGTTAAATGATTGACAAAATTTATTTTCTGTAAGATTGCTTTTGATATTTAGCGCCATGAGTTTTTGTTCTTTATTTTTCTGTTTACAGCCTGCTCCACCAAGAGAAGCCCACTTTGTGAGAACTAATGGCAAGGATCCAGAGCTGCTGGAGCCAATTCCCTATGAATTCATGGCATAACGCATGTTTAAAAAAATAAATTAAAGATCTGGTTTTGGACAAGTGTATGTGATTGTGGCTGATTCATTTAGTTGGTTTTGGGTTTTTTTTGTTTGTGCAGATGCTTTAGAAACCTTCTTTTATTGAAGTTTATTTAGCTTGTGATTATGATGCTTAGTCATTTAAATCATCTGCAGTTTTTGCTGACGAGTTTAGTCATTTATATAGACTGTAAATCTGGGAACATTGAAATATGCTAGTGCTTAGTAATGATCCTGAGATAATACGAGAGGACATGGAATATTTCACCAGCAAACTAAAAACATATAGGAAGAACTGTCCAGTGTCACTTAAAGGTTTAATTTTTTTGTAGGAAAAGGGATAATGGGCTTCAGATTTCATTGATACAAGGTTTTGGCTAAAGGGCCTCATAAATAACAAGGAATTGCAGAAACCATTTTTGAAAACAAACTCTAGATAAATGCTTATGGGCAGATTTTGGTGTTCCACCTTTGGTCTTGTAACCTGTAAAAGGAAGTTTAGAACTTCCCCGTGCCAATAGCCATTCTTCAAAAACAGTGTGGTTTTGAAAAAAGTCTTTAATTCCAAGACTTCCAGCCTTTCTATTTTGATTTTTAACATTTTAGTTGGCTGGCATAGCTAAATGCTTTTATTTTGTATGATTATTGCATGCCTTTTGAATGTTCTAATGAATTCTTCTCATCCTGGATTTATTGACACCTCACAAAAGCCCAGTGCTACTTGCACAGTTTCTTAAATGGAAGAGCATCTTCCAGTGCTGGTTTAGTGAGCATTGTTTGAAACAGCGTGAAGCTTTCTAGAGACCTGCTGAAATAACCTACTTGGTTAGCCTTGAAAATGCACCAATCTACAGGTTAGCTGTGTTGTAGATAAGGATAAAAATTATTTTACCTCAAGTGTGATGTCAGGCATTGCTTAGCTACCTTGAGTAGGTGATGTAAAAAAGGAGTGTCTGCATGCAGAGATTAAAATACTAGGGAAGTGACCTCAAACTGTTTGTAGGTGTTGACTGTTGAAAGTTACTGAACCGTGAATTGCAGGGCAGCTTGTAAGTGTGGGAGTAAGAAATGGAGAGATGATGAGGTTTACCTATCACTTAATAGGTATAGTGGGTGTTCCCATTCTTGTGGAATGTAGGTTTCAAACCTGGAATTCTGAGTCTGGCTTGGACTGGTACTTAAGGGTGACAGGGCTTTAGGTGCTGGAGTTTCAAAGTTCCAGTGAGTGGATTGCTATGTTTGAAGTTTCTCCAAGCTCCCATCTCAGAAGATGGAGCAAGCTGTATAGATGGAATGATACAGGAAGTGAAGAAGATGGAGCAAAATTTGCCCATTAGCAGACTGATCCACAACACTAGTGTTTATTTTGACACTGTACATCTTGGACATGGGGTGCACCACTGTCTCCCAAAGCCCTCACTGTTGCAGCTTGTGCACTTGGCTTTTATGGTCAAGTGGCTTTTTCTGGAGCAGCTACACTTGTGTACTAAGAGCTTTACCAAACTCTTTAGCTCATCAGTTTGCACAGCCATTTCAAATTGGTATTTGCCTTCCAAGATAAGCATCGTTTTCCACTAGGCTTTGTAGGAATTAAGTGGGAGGCTTTATTGGATACAAACTTTGGTGACGGTATTTTGAATTTGCTTCTCACGCATGCATGTCTAAGCTATTTTGGTTCTGTGTTTGGTTTGTACTCCTTTGTCAAAATCACAGTGGATTAGCTGGAGCAGCATGATGAAATGATTAACATCGTAAGTGCTGCATAGTTCTAAACTTGCATTTATTTTCAACAACTTGGAATAATAAAACTGGATAGCATTACAGTGGTCTTGTTTTAAGAAAAGCCAGAGAAACTGCATTGCAACAATTTGCAATTTATTTAGTGTCTGTTTTTAAGGTCACTATGCCAACAGTAGTTGGTTGTAAATGAATATTTCAAAGCCCTGTGTGGCCTGGGAAGAGAAGCAGGAATGCTTTCCTTGATTCCCAGAAATGACTGAAATGAAACTGTTTGTACAGGAAGCGAATAGCCTTTTTGGGGGGTTTTAATGTTTGGAAACAACAAATTCATTAAGGTGTAACGTGTCTGTTAGTTGCACTCAGTGCAGCAGGGATTTTCGTGCTCAGCTGAGCCCAGACACTTAGAGATCTTGGTACCTGCTGCTCAAGTTTGCTTCCTGTGTATTCGGCTGCCCTGTTTTTGCACAGTCCTGACGAAAGAGGGAGATCTGTGAATTGGGAAAAATTGAAGAACTGCCTGCTGGAACATCTTCAGTCATGAGCTGAAAATGAAGTGTGTTTCCTTACAGGGTTTTGAGTCACAAGTTTTGACTTGCTCTGGAAGGGGTTTTACACATGAAATCCATCAGCAGTTCGCTGTGGTCCTGTTCAGAGGCTCCTTTACAGCTGGTTCCCTGCCCTGGCAAAATCTCCTGTTGTCTCCTAGAGAAGCAGCAAGGTATCTGCCTTCTAAGCTTCATCTCTTTTAGCATATTGGCAACACCAGGATTTGAGGTTTCCTGAGGACTCTGTAGGCAGTTTAGGCTGGGACGGTCAGTGAAAGGGCACAAAGGATGGGAGGAGGAGGAGGAGGAACTGTCTGTGCAGAGAGACTGCAGGCTGAGGACCCCAGGAGGGAGCAGGTGAAGGGTGCACACCTGAGTGGGGCAAGGGATTCCCAGGTGCCTGCAGCCCTATTCCTGGGGGAGGCAGGTAAGCAACTGCCATGAGGATGTAGAAGCAATTCATGCTTTTATAATCTTCCCATGGTATGTATTGGATGGAATAAACAGTCTTCTTGTTCTCTCCTTTGTCCTACTCAGTGCAATCCTGGACTCAGCATATTCCTGGGCCTCAGAATCAGAAAAAGATGGCTGACATCCCAGATCCAGGTGCTGTGCTGGAATGTCAGCAGGAGATGATACCTAGGGCATGCCAAGAACTGTGCACACACCTGCCAGAGTCAGTGGCTTTCCCTGTCCTGGCAGAGGGAGAACAGGCTCATCCTGTCCTTGCAGAGGCTGCAAGGCACCACGGGATCTTGTAGCTCAGGCTGTGTTGTGAAAAAACCGTGGTTAAACTGTGCCCATCATTGGGTAGCACCTCCTGACTCGGGTGCAGGTAATGTCTCCCACAGTGCAGGGGCACTCTGTGCTGCAGTGAGCTCCTTGCATGGGAAGAAGGTACCGGCTGTCCCTGCAGTGCTGAGCGTGGTGGTATGGAAGGCAGATGGTGAACTTCTTGTGTCCACGCGTCCACTTCAGTGGATGTACTACCACGGTCTACGTAAGAATCAAGTTACAGCTGCTGGGATTTACACGGTCATAACTGTCCTTGCTCAAGCATTGGGTAGGAACTCCGCTCTCACCAGCAGCACCCAGGTGGGTTAGGAACCCAGAAAAATACAAAGCTCTGGCTGAGGTTGCTGATTCCATTTTCCACTATTTGAAGGAAGAGGCTTTGGGTGAAAGTCCCTGGGCCCGCAATCACCTTTTTGTCCATGCCCACTCCAAACTGTTTAGTCATTGATCAGCAGGATTTGGGGAGTGTAAGGAGTAGCTGCAGTCTTGAACATGGGCTTGTGCTCCTGTAGATTCACAGGAGAGGGGTTAAGCCATGGCAGCACACAGCAAAGGTTCTCACAAGTGCTTCTCCACATGGAAAAGCTTTGTACCTGTTGCTAGTGATCTCCCATGGTCCTGCCACTATTAAGTCCAGAATGTCTAGTTGACTCCATAACATTAGTAAAGACTCCTGGGAAAACACTGTGCATTTGGTTTCTCAGGTGAAAAAGGAGCTCCAGGGGCTCTCAAGATGTCCTGCCTGCTGTAGTAAGCCACCTGCTGTCTCCCCCAAAAGTACCTGCTGTTGAATGTTACCAGAGCTTGGCACGGGGACTTGTGCCAGGCAGCGGTATGGCATACCTGGCACTGAGCAGCGGTGCTGTGGGAAAGGGAATAGTGGTAGACCATAGGGATAGTGGCATAGGCCATCTGCATAGGATGGGTGATCAGTGCTTCCAAGTGGGACCTGCAGAGCCAGGAAAGGCTCCTAGGAACAGCTTTGAGGCCCACACATCCCAGGGATGCTTGGTCTGCAGAATGGGGACAGCTAATCTGAGCCCCTACTGCTTCAGTGTACTGAGCTTGCACCTGGGTAGGTGTTGATGGAGACGTAGTCCATCGCACCCTGGACACTAATTCCTTCAGAGGGTGTCCTACCTGGGCTTGGGCAATGTTACCTCTGTGCTTCACCATCACCATTTGCCCTTTGGGGGTGCTCTCAGCAGCAGGCAAGGCAGCATGAGTTCTACAGCTGCTCAGAAAGGGGCAGCTCCTCAAGTTTTGAGAATGCTGGTTGTTTAATACTGCTTTCACAGCTCAGTGCCTGGGAATCATCTGCCTGGAATGGACTTGTTTCAGTAGCATTCTTTCAGGGACATGCTGAATGTACTCTAATAGCTGTTTTGTAAAGAAAGATATAAAAATAGCTGGTGTTGGCAATGTGAGTGAGGCCAAAGACAAGCGATCCTATGACAATAGGAGCAGATGACAATAGCAGGAACCTCTGAAAACCAAAAGCTTTTAGTCTTACAAAAGAAATCTTGTTTTCCAAAAGAAAAGAGCTCACTGGCATGATGGGGATTGAAGGTGAAACTTAAGAGGCAATAGGTTTTTGAGGTTAAAAGGGGCCTTGGTGTTACCGTAGGGGTTCTTAGGCACTAGAGTAACACAAATAATCAACAGCGCTTCCACTATGCTTTTCTGCAGGTACTGCTTTAACTGGTGTTAATTAGTATGGTCTTAACTACTGCAAAGTGTGTGTAACCCTTCAACTAAGAGCCGTGTGGAACTGTCATTGGTAGAACATTTCTGGGGCACCAGGGCAGCATCTTTAAACAGGGCAGAGCACTGGCAGCGAGTGATTGGTCCTCTGGCTGCTGCAGGGTGCAGAGCCTGAGCTATGCCCCCGCTTTCTGCATGAACTCTGCACCCATGGGAAGTAGGGCATTCCTCCCCATCCCTGTCCCCACAGTGCTGAGGGTTCACTTTGCTCAAGAACACCTTCTCTCTGGTAGACCAGAACTGGCAGCGCTATTTGGTGCCCTCGTTCTGAGTTTTTATGTCACTGGAGGCACTTGGGCTGATGATGTCTAAAGAAGTGCACAGGAGGCTGGGTACTGGGGCTCTTGCAAGGATGTAGGGAGAAAGTAAGAGGGAGTGCAGGAGGAAGGTGAGGAAAGACGTGACTTGTCATTGCATGCATCTTCTAAGAACTGTATTGAAGGGTGCCTAAGTGCAGTGCTGGTGCACAGCTCCACCACTGCCGAGGGTCAGCTCAGCTGCCTGTGTGTGGACATCCAGGGCCACCTGGGCTGCCCTGGTCCTCCGTGCCATGAGATTGCTGCTTTCGAGTGCCAGCCACTGGCCTCTTCCATGTTGTGTTCTACTGGCATGTGCTATCTCCCTGGTAAAAGTCAAAGCAGCCTCTGAATGGGTTATTTATCTTGTAAGCACTTGCACACTTGCAAAGCAGCACGCAGCATAAGCAGGAGCCAGGGCAACGGTTTGTGGAGACTGAAACATCCACACAGCTGCTCCCAGGTTTGAGGCTCATTTAAGGGCAGCCCATGTTGGAGCAAAATTTTCTGAAACTTCTCTGCTTCGAAAACCCAAAGGGCCCTATCAAGACCACCTGGGTTTCAGGGCTGGCTGTTGCTTGATCCACAAGCTGGGTTTTCAACACTGTCTGTGGAGGGATGTGTTCAGGTGTGGGAAACAAAATAGTCTGAGGTAACAGAATAAATAATTTCCTTTCTTTCAAGACAGGAGTTGCTCACTGCAGTGAGGGTGGTGCATAAAGCCGGAGGCTGTTGCAGTGTTTGGGACTGGTGCGGGTTGTGGAGGTGCACATCGCAAACTCAGCGAGGCTTCTGCTGGCATCTGCCCACCTGCCTCGGGTGGTGGTAATGGACAGGAGGGTGCTGCTGTGCCTGCCCAAACGTGGGCCACAGGTTGCATGGCCTGCCTGGGCTGTCCCCTAGCCCCTGATGCCTGCGCCCACCAGGGCCACCCCTCGCCCTGGGAACGGGGAGGGTGCTGAGGAGAAAGGGGAAGGGGCACAACCCGGGTGGGCAGCGGGGGATGCCACCGAGGGGCAAGTGAGGCAGAGCTACTAGGGGCCAGCCGGGGCGCGGCGGGGCGGTGCAGCCGGGGGTCGGCCGTGCCGGGGGCGGTGCAGCGGGGAGCGGGGCGGGCCCGCGGGCGGTGCTGCCGCCGGAGCCTTTAAAAGCCGCCGGGGCCGCCCGCTCTGGGCGCTGCCGGCTGAGCCGAGCGGAGCCGCTCGGAGCCCTTCGGCCGCCGAGCCGCCTCTCCGATGCGCCTGCCGAGCATGTCCCAGCCCTTCCTGCTGGCGCCCATCGCCGAGTGTCCCCCGGGGCCGCCCGGCGCCCAGGTCCGCCTGGCCGTGCTGGGCGCCCGCGGCGTCGGCAAGAGCGGTGAGTGCGGGGCCGCGGGGCTGCCCGTCCCCTTCCCTCGCTCGTCCGTCCGTCCGTCCGTCCCGCCTAACGCCACGCTCTGTGTTTCAGCCATGATCGTGCGGTTCCTGACCAAGCGGTTCATCGGCGACTACGAGCCCAACACAGGTGAGGCGGGGCGGGGCGCGGCGGGGACGGGCGCGGCGGGGCCCCGCGTCCGGCGGCTCACGGCTCTCTGCTCCCCAGGCAACCTCTACTCCCGGCTGGTCCATCTGGAGGGGGACCACGTTGCCGTGCAGATCCAAGACACGCCGGGGTGCGTCCAGGTACGGAGATGCTTTGGATCAATCGGTCCTTCTCTGCCACCCAAAGGCTCAACTTTTGAGCCCAAATTTCCTGCATGTCCAGACTTAGTCTCCTGAGACAGAGCTCAGGCTTCCCTTTGGACGCGCGTGACGGTGCTATGACACAGGCTTTATACTTCCATCACCCAGTGCCAAATCTGTGCTCTGTTATATTGCAGGTGCAGGAAGACTGTGTGCAGGTGCAGGACTCCCTGTCCAGGTGCGTGAAGTGGGCAGAGGGCTTCCTCCTGGTCTACTCCATCACAGACTACAGCAGCTACCAGTCAGTCCAACCTCTCTACCAGCACATACGCAAGGTCCACCCAGATGCCAGGACTCCCATCATTATTGTGGGAAACAAAGCAGACCTCCTCCACGCTCGGCAAGTACAGGCAAAAGAGGGACTACAGCTGGCAAATGAACTGGGCAGCCTGTTCTTGGAAATCTCCACGAGTGAGGACTCCCAAGGCGTCTGTGATGTCTTCCAGTATCTTTGCAAGGAGGTCAGCAAACTACAGCATGCTGGCAGCACGGACAGGAGGAGGTCGTCCATCATCCCTCGGCCCAAATCTCCCAACATGCAAGATCTAAAGAGACGTTTCAAACAGGCTTTATCTTCCAAAGTCAAATAAACCTCCCAATGAGATCCTTTGTGACTCAACAGAATTTATTTTTGTAAACTAGTTAGTAAAAATCTTTATTTTTTTACTAATGCCAGCAGTGTAGAAGTAAGTATGTCAAAGCTTGCAATTTCCCTGCTGTTCTCTCATTTGACTGGTTGGGTTATTTTTGGAAAAAAGAAAAAAAAACCAAACTGCATAGCAACTAAATAGAGGTAGTTGGAGAAGGGGACTTTTGCCAGGAGGTTTTGATTCCATTTCTCTTTTGGGCTGGGATTTGCTGTATTATGCTTCTCATAAGATTTTCTTTTGAGGCCTCCATTTCCTGTTTGTAAAATGAGAGTGTTAATGATGTAAATCATCTGTTTTTATACATGCTTGGAAAGCCTTTGGTGGAAAACTTCATAGGAGACAAAAAAAAGCTCTATTAAACATGAAAACATAAAACTGTCTGTAAGAATTCTGATTATAACAGGACCGCTTTAGTCCCTCAAAGCCGCTGTCTTTCTTGCACCTGTAATAGCCTGAATGCTGATAGGAAGGAGTTCCAATTTCAAATTTCTGATGTGCTTTGGAGATCTGTTCTACAGAATTAATCATTTGAGCCCCAAGCGTTTAACAGGAGGGTTGAGTTTTTCCTACAGATTACTGTGGAACAAAGTGCTGAGCAATCCGCAGCAGAGGAGTGTGTGGGATGGCTGTTGCTTTCTCTGGAGATGTGTGACAGGAAGGACTGATGCGTAGGTTCCCTGAACAGAAAATAGCTACATTTAAAAGGAGTCACACCTTTATCTTCCCCAGGGTAATTTTGTAGCTATTGGAAACAGGTCAGGCTTTACTCGACATAAACTCTAAACCATACTAGAATGGTTTTATTAACTGTTTGCTTGACGTCTGAGCATGGAATGTGGGTTTTGCTCTTCAAGTATGCCTCTGAATTATGTACGTAAGAAATAAAACTGTTCCCTGCTGGGTAGAAAGTGTGGAAGTGGATTAATCTGTACAAGGGAAGCTTGCTGTCCCCACTCAAGCGCAACTCCAGTCAGATTTTATATTTTAAAATCTCTAGATTAAACCCAAGGACCATTTTCTTCTTTTCTTTTGTTAGGAAAGGCAGGTAGCTGCTCTGTCTTGCTGTCAGGGGGCAGTCTCTGTTGTTTCTGACCCCGGAACTTGAAGCTTTCTGGGCCACCTTCAGTCTTTGTCTGCAGATGAGTCTTCCTGGTGGTGGTAACCGAGGGAAGGGTGACCGAGCAAGCTGAAGATGATGCTCTGTGCAGAAGTGTCAGCGGCGTGTGTGATCACTGGGCAGGGATGTGGGATGCCAGCAGCACTATTCCCCACACAGGGCTCTGTGCACATCATCAGTCCAGGCACGTTACCTCTGTGTCTCTTCCCTGAAGGCCCTGTGCTGCCCTACCAGAGGGCACAGGAGAGATGATACCCAGACGGCAGGGACAGACTGAAACTGGACTGCAAGCTGGGTTCAAAAATCTTAGAGTTCGTTCATGTCAAAAGCACAGGCACAGCCTGGACAAAGCAAAGGACTGTTTAAACATGTTAATACAATATTTAACACATGTTAAATATTTCTTTGCTGTGAGAGTTGCTCTGCTCAGCCCAGGACTCTGGGCTGGGGTCTTGAGGGAAGCATGGGGACGGGGTTGGTGAGAACGAGCACATACCTGGCAGACTTGAACTCACCACACAGGCCATGAATTCATGGGGAAATTTGAAGAGAAGTTGAAAAAATGACAGGTGGGATATTTGTGAAATATTTTGCCATCCTAAAACCAGGATAACAAATTGTTTCCAAGAGAAAGTACCACTGTGACACAGATTTGGTTCTTTCTTTAAACAGTAGCTTTTGTCTTTGGAAATGACAAAGCCTGATTTCCTACTCATATATGTAGTACAGCTTCACCAAGCACGTTGCTAGAGATATCCAGCTCATAAGTGGGCACAAAATAAGCTAAAAGGGCAGGTAATGTGTACTGGACCCATCTGCATCTCACCACGGTCCTCAACGGCCAGGTGAGAAAGGGCATTAGGCACTGACCTGGGTTCCTCCCACTGCCCCTGCAAAGCAGGAGCTCGGGGCCCCAGAGTGGTACAGAGAGAGAGTTTGAGCAGGAGCCAGTGGGCACTTGAGGGGCAGGGATGGGCAGGAGCAGGAGGGTAAATACAGTCATTTTGCCCCCCTCTTTCTCTCACGGGAAGAAGCTAAAGAGATGGCTGTTGCTACACAGGCACCCATGTTCAGGTCAAGGTGCAAGCCTCCTGTCTACCCCACACTTCTCCTGCTGTTGGGCTGCTTCAGCCACATGTCAGGAGCAGGATGAGCCCCTCAGGGGTGTGATGGGGAATCTGTCTGACTAGGGGAAGGCTATGGCAGGGAGGGAGGGCTGCTCTGATCTGCCTCCAGACTAAGGCAGCAGCTGAGTTGGGCCGCTCTGGAAAACACTTTTGGGTACAGGTACATAAATTGGGCATTTATGCTGTTTATCTGAATTTGCCCTGGCTGGCACAGATCTACTTTCACCCAGAAGGTTTCAACCCTGAGCTGATGGGCAAAGTGCAGGAAGAGCCTGCTGGCTCCCAGCTCATTTTACCCCAGCAATTTCTTCAGTCCTGAGAGAGCAAAGAGGGGCACACAGGGGCGGGGAGGACAAAGCACCTCTCAAGAGCTAGCAGAGGAGCCCCAAAACCTTATTTCTCCTCGTCCACGAGCACTTATGCTCTCCCTACTGAATACTTGCCATCACCAGTCTCTAAGCCCTTCACACAGAGGCCAGGGTAGCTACAGGAGGGCAAGTAGTGCATAGCCTGGCGTTTCTCCTTGATCACAGGAAAATATGCATCTGCCTCCTTCCTCCCACCACCTCCGCTATGAAATAGAATCACAGCAATTTTCCCTGACAAGACGGATGAGTGGGTTTTCAGAAGCAGGGATGTGTGCGGAATCACGCACTATTATGGCTGCTACTGCATCAGCATCTCCCCCCCGTTGGACTATTTTGTCTACTTATCTCCAAGCTCTGAAATCATCCAGGAGTGCTTTAAGACTTCATGAATTTTAAAATAGCAGCTGCCATCAGCCTGTTCTGTGCACTTCAGTTCAGGAGCTGCAGATCCCTAGACAGAGATTGGGATATTTTCTTCAAAAAGCTTTTTTCCCTTTACTTTCTGCCCCACTCGAGCACCTGGACCCAGGCTGCTCCCTCACTGTGTCTTGATAGGGCTTTGGCTCTCAGCACATGAGGTGGTCTGGAGGCTCATGCTGTATCCTGTGGTTTGTTCATATGAAGGGCTCTGGACAAGACAGGCTGCGAACAACAACTGTGTTCACACCACGGGCAAGAGCTGGGTTCAAGCTTCAGACAGGGAGCAAAAGTGTTTGCGGTTTGGATGGATGGATGACTGGATGACTAGAAACAAATCTGCATCCCATGTCTGGACCTCCTGCAAAATGATTTCATTCCTGCAGCACTTCATTAGCTTTTGGTGAATCTGCTGTTTATTTAGGAAGGTCTGAATAGATCCAGAACAAAGTCCTTTACGCAAAGGTGACCTTTTGTGGCAGTTGCACTCGACATGTGCCTGCTGGTGATTGACACCAGTATGGCATCAAGATGTCTTGGGTTTCTCCCAAAGTGAGGATCCAAAGTCCATTATCTTTCTCGGAGCAGTAACTGAGGGGGATGCTGTTGTTGGGTCACAGCACTGAAGTACATGTCACACTCCAAAAAGCTGTCTCCCTGAGGTACCTTCAGAGTGACATCCCAGAAAAGCTTGTTGAGTAGAGCATGGCTCACAAAACAGCAACTCAGCATCTGGATCATTGATGAAAATTCCCTATTGATTCTCAGACTCGCTGTTCCATCGCTCTGCTCATTTCACCTACCTAAAAAGAAGGAGAAAGTAAAGCCTTTTTATAGAAAACAGTTTTGAGAGAATTGGTTCATGAAGTTTTCTTACTACATTCAGTGCTTGATGCTCTTGACTGAAAGAAGTATAAATGTATATTGTGACTTGTGTATATTGTGGAGCATAATCAGTTATATACTATCTTCCCACACTAACAACAGAAAAATTAGGATATAGAGATTGAGCATTCATTTCAGTGCCCTATGATACTTGATTTACAGCTGAAAAGCTATGGAGTGAATTTTGCATAATGATTACAGAGCCTCACAGATATCATAGGTGCTGTTTTGAAAAATGCACTTGGTTTTTTGCTATCCATGTTTCCCCTTTGTGACAGAAAATAACCATCCCTTGGAGCAATCCTCACCAGAGACCCTCACAGTGTGAGCTGCCGTGTAGAGCTGGCTGCTTTACCCCACGCCTTGTACTTTGGACTCTGCTGGACAAGTGTTTGGGCAAAGGTACTCAGGTACCCAAGCTTGGGAGGTTATGGTTCAGCAACTACATTTTGCTCTTGATTTGTGCACAATATTGCCATTAAAATGTCTCTGTCTGGGAAACTGCGCAAGGTTATTTGTCAGCCTGCATTCCTGGCAAGCAGTAATTAATTCTTAAAGCTGGAATATTTCCTTCTAAGGCATTTGGCACTTTCCCCATTACTAAAAACATCCTCTTCTCAGGTTTCAAATGGTCCTTGTAAATTTTTCATAGTAATTTCACCCCTTGGGATGGTAAGCCAATATCAGCAAATATTGTTTCTGGGAGCAGCTCTGAGAAGAGGGGACTACACTCTCCCCCAGCTGGGGCAGTGAGGTGAATTACAAACTCTGGTCCTGTGGCTGATACTTCCTTCCACTCCTGCAAACAAATCCCAGAGCAGGCAAAGTAATGTGCCTGTTGTCCGGGGCTCAGAGCCTGAACCCTTCCACGAGCCTTTAAGAGCTTGATGGTTTGATCTGAACCACGTTTAGCAAGCAGACCTCCCACTGATACCATTTCTTGTTGTTTTTAAGAAGTCCAAAGGTCTCTTTAACCCTAAGAGATAGGTCTGGCAGAAGCCCGAGGAGCAGAGAGATCATGGGGAAACCATAGCGACAGCAGGATGGTATTGGCAGCCCCTTAGGATCTGAAGCAGATAAGGAGGTATTGCCTTCCTGTAACAAAACAGCAGGCAATAAATATGGATGTGATTAGCCTGATTTGGGTGAAAATTCGTTGGCTGCACTCAGATGCTGAGAAAGAAGACACCCCAGCATATCCAGCATCAGTGATGAGGACAGTTGCCCCCAGAGCCCCGACTGGAGGATTTTATATCACAATTACAATTTGTTTTTACTCTTTCACTTTCCCCTTCATGTCTCAGACAGCATATAGAGGCTACACCAGAGAGCTTTGTTTGGGTTTATTGCATTCTTCAAGGTGCCCAGCATCCCATTCAAGTGGCAATGTCCCTGCAAATTAAAGGTGCTTAAAACACAGCAGTGGTCAAGAGGGAATTTTTACATCTGTCTAAGTGCTGTCTGCATATGGCCTATTAAAAACCTCCTAATGGTCCGGGGTGTGGCTGTTGCACAACAAGGCTTTGCCTGTTACTAGAATGTGCAGATGAGCTACAGCACCTGCTCTGTGCTAGGGGCTCCCCATCCCTCGGCCCCCCAGCAGGGGAAAGGTGCTGTATTATTTTAAGGAGAGCCTCAAGAAAATACTCATGCTTCTGCAGTGAGCTCAATCAGGTGCAATTCTGAGAGTGGGTTTGACTCCATTTTCCTTCAAACAGGTACCAGTAAGTGATTTGCTATTAAAGAATGTTTATAAATTGTCGTATCTGGATGTTGGTGTTTTTTCAGCACAGTGCAAATGGATGCAGATGGAGCGTGACTTCTGGAGACCCTTCAGTATTTAAACAGGAAGGTACAAGCATAAGAGTTAGTCTGAGTCTCACGTGCCTCTCTCATGCCAGTGATCTTGGCATAGAAGAGCCTATCTAGAATTAAGAGCTATTGATAGGAGGCAGAGGTCTGTGCTAATTCAGGCTCATACCTTGAAGATAAAATATGCGTCTGATTGTTGAGGTGGCTGCTAATTTTAGCTTTGGTGTTGAATAATGGAATAGCATTAATAGTCTGATGTAAACCTGTCCATATTTCTTATGCAAAGTTGCCACCTTGGTGGTGAAACAGCCTTCTTTGATTTTGCCTAGATGCTGAAGAACGCTGCACAATAAATATGCATTCAATTAGGTTAATGTCAGTGAACAAAGACGTATTGCCTAATATAGCTGCAATTCCAAGAACTGATGCATCAAATGCAATTAATTGTTTTCCCTGGCTTTTGATTATTTCAGGGATTTCTGAGCAAGCTTGCTTAGAAGGCATTATAGTCTATTTGTCTGTGTTAATGAGACATTCAGATATGAAGCTGATAAAATAAGCAAGATATGAAGCAGAACTGAGTTATTTTAATCTGGTCAGTGAGCTGTCTTGCTCTCTACATTGTCCTCTTGCACAGTAAGGGGAAAACATAGGAGGAAACTGGGATTTTCAGGTGTCCACCTTCATGTGAACACAGCAGAGGAAAGGAGAGTTCTGCTCCCAGCCACAACACACAGGAATGTGCCTGTGAGCTCTACAGTGGGAACTGGTGATTATAAAAGCTTCTCGCTTATGTGGAGGCAACACAATGGGCTCCACTCACTGCCTGTGCCCTTCCTGGTCTCCAGCATCCTCCCAGCAGGGAGCTGAGCTGGCAGACATGACGTAGCCACAGGGGAGGTTTCTCCTGGCAACAGACTGAAAGTCTCCACGGTTGTGCCTATGCTGCCAGCTGAAAGGGAGACGGAGACTGAATCCCAGTCCCAATGTCCAGTGGACTGGTCCATACCCACTCTGCTTAAAGCTAGTTGACCCTAGATTAGGCAGGTCCACAAGAAATTACATTCAGTCCTGGGAGCCTTCTGGGCCCTCTGGGATACTCAGTCCTTAATGACAGTTTTTTCCTTTTTTTCTTTTCCCCAACAGTTCAAAATATCCAAAATTATTTGAGAGCTGTGTTTGAACCCATGAGAGTGGTATTTTTAGCGTGCAAAACAGGCTTTGTGTTATCTTGCACAAAGCTTGTGGAGGTATTTTAGAGTCCAGTACCCAACAGGGTCCAGTTAAAAGTTGTGTGGGAAGAACCTAGCACCACCCCATCCATGCTGTCTTTTGGGAGACAACTTGTGGGAATGAGCTGTTCCCAGGTTAGTGCTTGGAGGGAGCAGGCTGGGGCCACCCACGGAACAGGTAGGCAGTGAGCTGTCAGCTGCAGTAGGTGGTCAGCATTCCACCACAGAGGTCCATTCCATGACCCTCCTTCAGTGGAGTCCCTCAAGAGATGAACATGTTCACTCCAGTGAAGATCAGGATTTTTCTGTATAGCTTGCCACTGATGCAGAGAGTTTGGCTCCCCTTCATGCAGGTGCAGGCTGGTTTTAAACCTCTCCTAAGCCACCTCTTTGCCAGACTGCCCAAATCCATGGCCCTCAGCATCAAATTGTGCCTCATGTGCTGCAGTGGACTTTCTCCAGTTTCTCAGTGACCTATTGAACGGCAGGTCCTAACATGGACAACATTTCTGGGGCAGCGTTACCAGCACGGGGTAGAAAGGGAGTAATAACTACCCTCTGACTGCACTGAAGTCTCATAGCAAAGCCCAGGTCCTTTCCTGCATGGCTGTTATGTGGGCAGAAGGATGCCATCCTACACCAAAGCATAAGGTTTGCACTGCTCCTGATGAACTCTGAGGAATTTCTCTTCTCACAGGTCCCAAGTTCCTCAAGGTGCCTCTGGACTGACTCTCTACCAGCTCTGCCAAATGGAGATGGCTGTCATTACTTCTAATCTATTGCCATCTGTAAATGTGCTGAAAGTGCCCTCTGTGTCATCAGCCTGGTGACTGATGAAAATATTGAACAATATCAGCTCCTGTGTCATTCCCTGGGGTCCTCTGTTCATTACTGGCTGCCAGATGGCCCATCACAACATTGATTATTATTCTTTGACCTAATGGTCCAGCTAATTTTCGGTCCAGCTCATTGTCAGTCCATCTAACAATTTGTTCATCCACTTCATGTTTGCTCAGGTTTTGCATGAAAATGCTGCAGGAGAGTTTCCAGTTGTCAGAGCTGTTCCTGATCACTGTTTCTGATGATGGACAGCAACCATGAAGTCACATCAGCACCCTCAGATGAATCCCATCTGCTCACCTGAATCTGAATACTTACAACTTCTCTAGGCAGACCTTCATTTCTTGCTTCTCCTGTTGGTTGTTCCCTTTCTTCACGTCATGCTTCATGTGTGAAGGTGTGGGACTTGCCAAAGAAAATGTATGCAAAAAAAAAAGCATTAAATGCTTTGGTCTTTTTGCTTATCATCTGTCAGTGGCTTGGCTCGCACATTCGTTGGCGGACTCACAATTTCTCCGTGTTAAAAAGCAACACAGCTGTGCCCTGTGGTCCTGGGGTCGGGACAGTTTCTCCATCTCCAGCTCAGCAGCATGTCATGGAATTGTTGAACCACCTCATGAATCACTATCCAGTGTGGGATGCGGGGCTCTGTACTCACTAGAGAGCAAACCCCTGGGGCTCAGGGTTCAGCTTGACTCCCCAGGGAAGGCTCCAAGGGCTACCACCCCGGGCAGGGCAGGAGCTGCTCCCACCTGTGCTGCCCATCCTCTCCTTCCCAAAAACTTCAGTCAAGCCTGGGCTGAAGCTCTTCACTGTAGCACGTACATTTCCAGAAAAAAACAGCGGCATCTAATCACATCCACTCTTTCCCAGCCCTCCTGCAGGCCAGTTTTCCCCCATGGGAGCCACAGTTAAGGACACTGGCTGCCATCCCAAGTCACAAATCTCTGCCTCAGTTAGCTAAAACCAGATGTGATAAAAGCAAAACCAACCCCAAAACCTCCACATTACCTAATGAAATCAGTCTATTCCTTGGTGAGCTTGTGCAATCTGCAGTTTCGCAGCTCTTCAGAAGTGGTTTCTAAAAATATTAACCCATGGATGTTCACTGCTTTGTTTTAGTTCCCAGTGAATTTGCTGCAAAACTGTAAGCAAGATGGGATCTTGTCCCGGAATGGTGTTTTGCACACTGCAGAGGGAGGGAGGAAGGAAGGTGATGTTTCTTTTGGGAGTAAAGTATTGTACTTAGAGCAGTGTGCACTCGAGCAAGGCAGTTATGGACTCTACAACACAACTGCTGTAATTGTTTAGAGCATTTAAACAACATTTAAAATGTGGAAGACTCAGGAGGCCTCCTGCATTTTGTCAATACCAATTTTCGTCCTAAGGAAACTTTAGAGAATCAAAGTCCTTAATGAAAGATTATCCAATGCAAATGGAAACTCAGAAGACTTTTAAATCTTGTGTTTTCTATTTCTTGTTTCTTTTTCACTCCTGATAAACTGTGTATAAACTAACCACAAGCAGGTATTCTGAGAGAAGATTTTAGTACTGACAACTACTGACAGTTTCTTCTGTCTGGAAAATAAAGGTAGATTCATGTAGTCATTGCTGCTGCTCTCAAGAAAATTTCCTCACCACTTTCCTCACCAGAAATCAAAGGCAAGCCAGACTTTTCTTACCAATTTTTCTAAATTATATCTAATGTTATACATTTTTGCTTTCACAGCACAAGCCCCATGGTGTGACTGTTACTTTAAAACCCTCAGCTCCTGGAGAAAAATCTCTCCTGTCATTCCATGCAAATTTCTAGCCTTCACACACAAAAAGATGGGCTATGATCTAAGTGACCCAAAGACTCAGAAAATTAGAGAGCATCCTGAGTTCCAAAGCTTATCTTTAAAATTGTGTGATTTTTTATTCAATCTACTGATGCAGAGACAGAATTAGGAAGGAGAAAGTATGGCTCGTGGTGATTTTTATCCCTTCTCCAGCTTTTCTGTACTTTAAGAAAATGGCAATCCATTGGAGTGAACCGGGGGAAGTGGTGTCAGCCGAAGTCATTGTCTCATGAAACCTGGGAGCTGCAGCTCTTGAGAATTCTAGACAGGGGTTGGTGTGCATTGGGAAAGGAAGCGCTGGTTACTGTACATCATCTGCTTGCTCTCCTGTTGACCTCTTCCTCCAGGACCGTCGAGCCCGTTGATTCATCCCTTATGCTTGTCGGAAATGTTGCTCACTGGGGACTCTGACAGCTTTGTTTAATCTCCCTGGGGCTGTGCGTGCAGGCTTGAGCTAGTTGCTGTTATCAACAGCTCTAATTTGAACCAGGCCATTGTTGCTATCAATCAGCATGGGGCAGAGGGTCGTGCTCAGCTGGGAGAGCCAGAGCAGACAGCTGAGGAAGGAAAAGTGCAGGAAGCAAATCTTTGTGTGCATGAGCCTTGGCTGGGAGTTGCTGCCTGGGGCAGAGCGTATGGAGAAGGACAGGAGCCACTGACACCACTTAGCCCTGACTCAGTGAAATAAGCCTCTAAAGAGGGTGGGATGTGGGCATTAGTCCTAAAATGAGCACAATTTGTGCTTACAGGGATCATGATATGTGAACAACCACGGGAGGCTCTTAACCCAGGGATGGTAGGATCCATCTCCACCAGAAATGTGTAACACTCAGAAAAGTCTTGCTGAGTCTTATTTGCCTCTGTGCACAGGCTGACACTGAGCCCAGGAATCTCAGTGCACCTGAGCAAGAGGTCCTGCTGCAGCAGAGAGTACCTTTGGCTGAGTAGTGGCCCAGTGTGGGGATTTTACTGGCTGTCCCCAACCTCGCAAAGATGGGCATGTGGCAGTTCAAGATGAGCACAAAAGAGGGAGCACAAGAGAATATTACAGGGTCTTTTGTACAGACTGTTTTTTCCTGTTTTCTCAGTTTCCAACATATAATAAAGCCATAGTCTCGTCTTGTTAGCATGTACTGGTTTTGTGGGTATGATGTTGTGTTAAACCTCTGCTGACCTCTGTGTGCATAACATTTTCTGTTGAGCTCCTCACCAAGCAGAGGCACTGGCTCCAGGCCTGCTGGGAACCACTCCTGGTCCTCTGTGGTGGGGTGCAGAACAGCACAGCCTGCTCTCCCTGCCCATCCCTTTCCGCATCCCTGTCCCTGTGCTCCTTGCTGGGGTGCTGGCTCCTCTTCCTGCCTTTGTTTGTGCCAGAAGGCCAGCCTGCACTCCTTCGCCCAGGTAGGGCAGGAGACCCTGTCCTCCCATCATTCCCAAACGGGAGCTACTGGGGTGGTGGTGCTTTTTGCTGCATAGGTTGGTGTGGATTTTTTGTTTGCCCTGCAGAAGGAGGTGAATGGAGGAGCTGGTGGGTTAGCTGGTAACTGGATTTGTCTCTGCTGCAGTGGGCTGAATGGGTGATGGATGGTGCAACCAGCCGGGGAGGAGCTGCTGTCATCCCCTGCTAACAGACCTCCCGTGCTCTTTCAGAGGGAGGGGGTCTCATGAGGGCATCCTCCAGGAGTCTTCTGAAAGAGAGAAGTGTTTTGCAAATGGGGACATCCTCCACACACCTGCTCAGCTGGGACACCAAGGCTTAGAAAGAACCAGGTTTACTCAAACCTTCGTGCTCTGCCCCAAACACCTCCCAGTACAGTCTCAAAGTGCTGGATGACATTTATTTCTTCCTTCAGAAGCCTCACTTGTGTTAGGCAATTTCCAAAACCATGTTCCCAAATCCTGTGTGCTTGACCTGTCCTCAGAGCCACCTCTGATAAGTAGTTGCTGCCTGTTTTAGACAGGGCTACACTTGATGCCTATGGATTGCAGACTTACCTCCTTCTGTCAGTAGAATATGGTGACCCATTTGCCTGGCTTGCTTCAGTTTGTGCTCCAGAAATTTTCACTGGTCAGATGAGGAAATAATCTGCTGGTTTAACTTCCCTCAGATTACTCTGAAGACACCAGTCAAGTGGAAGCTGGCTTGTAGCTTTTAAGAAAAGTGCCAGGTGATTCCTGCAGCGTGGCCGGTGATGCTTGGCTGAGCCATAGAAGCTGGGAGAGAGAGTGAGATAAACCAGGACACGATGCCTTGGGCTATTTCGCTTCCTTACAGAGCCAAACACTCCATACCCTCCAGCTTCATTTCCTGACTTACCTGCTTACCACAAACGGCCTGCAAGGACATCGTGTTTGATGAGTGGCATTGCAAGAAGCCTTTTTAGTTCTCAAGCTCCCCGTTGTTATCCTCTGCTCACAAGGGTAATGACACTGGCACTGGTGACCACAGATGTAGGTGTGCGCCGGTTCCTGGCGCTCTCCACCCGTGCAGTCTGTTCTTACATAAGAGTTGGGGAATATATGCTTTACAAAAAGATTTTCCACCTAAAACAATGGAACAGAGTTTGATGACATCATTTGCCAAGCAGCTGCAGATAAAGAGCCTTTTTTTTCCCCCAAAAAATGGGCCTACACATTCTTCCTACCAGACACAAGCGGACTCGACCCCAACACGGCACTCAGTGCTGGGGGAGATGAGGCTGCTTGGGGCACAGAAGGTGTGATCAGCACCCGAATGGCCTCGTTGGTGGTGTCAGCAGTAACCCAGCTGATGTGCCAATACACCCCCACGCTGCAGGAGGATTTGACTTCTTTCCTTCCTCATAAGAAGTGCAAGCAACTTGGTTGAACTGGGCTGTTGAATCTGCTTCTGTCTGCTTCTGTTGGCAAAGCAGTACTCCCAAACTTCCACACAACCCGTGGGAAGAATATATAAATAAGAGGAATGGGCCAAGAAGTGCTGCAAAGGTACTTTTCACAGCTTTTATCTTCTACCTATTGAAACCCTGGTGCTCCTAAGCAAATGCGTTGACTTTCCAATATCCAGGCAACTTTGGTATTTGAGCTGCTACAATCAGAACCAAGCACTTTCCAAAATGGTAGTGAATTGCTTCAGTTGCCCTGTATTGCTCAGTGTCCCCACTGCTTCATTGAGCAGTCAGCCCATGAGCTGTGATTCCAAACCTTTCTGGGTGCCCTGTCTTTAGTCCCCAGGGCCCCTGCTACACTTTGCAGAGAGATGTCCTGATGGCGTTGTGTCACTCGTTAAAATTGTAGGAGATTTTTCCATAATAAGAGCAGAATTGTATCTTAGAGTACAAAATGTTTCTGCTTCTCAAGAGGCTTTGAGAGGTAAGGCATAATTTTACTGGTTGTGGTATCTGACATTTAGAAAGTAGGGAAACTTGTACTGAATACAAGAGCCTCTGTGAAAACCTAAGTGCTGAAATGAAGGTTTTCTTGCGAATGTATTCCTACATCTTCGGTAAAGACTTTTTTTTTAAAGACATAGAAAATTTTGGTTTGCACTTAGTGTGCTATCTCATTCTTTTATAGCTGTCTGATAGCTGTGCCCTGTTTTTTGCAGTCATTGGCTAACTGCACCACAAGCATGTCTGTTGTGTAGAAGTGAACTGAAAATCAGGGTGTGACACAAAGAGAATGTCAGAGGATGGATACAGAAGTCAAGTCTTTTTTCATTTTATTTTTTGGGAGTGAAAACTGCCTTTATTTTTCAGGAACAGCAAAGTGGTAGTGTTTCTTTTATGAGAGTACAAGTAATACAACTTCACTGATTATGGTTAAGAATGAGAAAAAAACCCATTTAGGTATACACTTGTTTTTATGATACTGCTTATCTCACAAAAGCTTGCTGAGTCAGGTGCTCTGAAGGGTACCTGAAGGGGAGAGGGATTACATATTCTACACCAAGATGACAGAAAATGCTTTAAACTTTTAGCTTGGGGTTTTTTGAGAACAACTAAATCTTCATTGATTTTTCTAGAGATCAAAGCTGAACATACGTAACTGGAAAGAACAGCCCCAGGGAGAGCAGAAAAAAGAAATGCATGACAGTTTACATTGATTTAGCCATTATGTTCCCCTGGACAAATGGGATATAGCAAGAAGAACCATTACACATTGTTGTTTCCAAAGATGGCCTTGATATTTGCAAGTACTTACACACAATTACAGCTTTAAGTACAGTAACAAGTGGTAGAGCTTTGCTCTTCCCTCTTTATCCTTTAAGTCACAAAATTACACACAGTGCTTCTGAGTCATCCAAAGGAGCCCACAGAGGTGGGCAAAGCATCACTATGTTCTTTTTTATAGGGTAGGCACTGAAAGAATGGAGAGAAAAAAAACATAAGCAACTATGAAGAAGAAGGAGGAAGGCTCTTCCATGCAGAAGAGATACTCCTCTGGGTCTTACTGCAGGTTGGCAGCTGAACTTCCCAAAATCCTCTACCTCCCATTTCCTGGGGAATACATTCAAAGTACTGCCTGAACATCAAAGAAGAAGCATTTGAATTGGGGTTTACCATTTCCAGCTTGACATTTTGGACAGTGAAGCATGACCAAATCAACCAGCTGCTGAAAATCTCTCCTGAACAGAAGGAATTGTTATATGACTATTAAGATCCATTCAGTGATTTTAGAGAATAAGTTGCCACCAGCAGGTTCTCATCTTGCTTTTTGTTCCCAATGGACAAGGGGCGAACCCAAGTTGCCTTTGACTTGATAAGAATCTACTCAGGGGTCAGGGATGAGAAACACTGCACATTTCTCCTTAAAGAGCAATGCATTTTCTTTTAGCCCAGAGAACCTGATAAGTCCTAGTTAACACTGAATCACTGCTTCTCAAACTTTTATGCATGTATCATCACCTCTACTTTTACTTCTTGAATCCTTTATGGGCTTTCAACCCTATTCCATTCCAGGATCACGAGCAACTTCAAATCTTACTTCCATCTCACTCCCTTTTTGACTCTGGAAGTCTATGGATATGCTTATGGCTTGAGGATAGATCAGCTATCCACATACTGAACAGCCAAATTCTGCAAGGCTTTGTCCATACTGCAGAACACAATGGAGGCTAGATGAGTATTTCTGGAGACTAAATACTGCTGGAGACACACCCCCAGCCTCACTGCCACGCTGCTCTGGGTGTTCACAACGCTCAGGGCTAGCCCTTCTGTAGGAGGTTTCTCTTGAAAAGAAGTAGTTGAAGAGATCCACGCTGGAGCCAGAGAATGAGCTCAGAGTGTGGACAACTGCGTGGGGGATTCAGTACTGGAGCTCTCTCCCTGGGCCTCTTCTACTCAGTAGAGCTGTTACATCCTTGAAGACTGCTTGTTCCTACACATTTGGTCCACTTACGTGTTTTCCACGTGAACAAGTGTGGGTCCTGGCCAGCAAAGACATCTGTGTCTTAGACAATGGCAGCAAGTTCTTACTGTGGCTCCCTTGTACAGGGTCATGGATGTGGGCAGCCTGAGCTAAGTGTAGGGTCAAGTAGGAGTCCCTTGAGCGTGAGTGAAAGTACCACTGGGGTTCAACTTCTGCCTGGGTGGAAGTCAGAGGACAAGAGCAGTCCCAGATGACCACCTGTCCCATCTCCTGATTAACCCAATTCAACTGTGCCCTTCTCTGTAGACTACACCAGAGAAGGAAGGGGTGGATGAATAAATGGATGGATATATAGACAGAGAGACAGACAGACAGACAACCTATTTGATGTGTTAATTGCCTGAACTGCTGTATTCCCTGGGTTGCTTTCTGTCCTTCTTAGCTCCTTCTGAGCTAGAGCTGGCAGAAACATGGCAGAAAATGGGGAGGGCTAAGATAATGTAAAGGCTTAATCACATTGGCCATGGTTGCCTTTGAAATGGGTACCACCAAATACGTGGTGTAAGTACAGTAATGCCTGGATCTAGTCTCCAGGACATTCTCAAATTTCATTTGACTCAGTAAAATCAGTAACTGCAGTCCACAGCAGTTACGTGTGCATCCACATTTTGTCCACCAGTGCTTCCAAAGGTATTTCCCAGTAATACACCTGCACTGCACACTGGCCTCCCTCTCTTTTCCAGATAAATGAGGACTGTACCTCTGCTTCCTTCTGGGGACATTTGAGGGGTGAGCATGAGGATCCTGTGTATCAACTCCCCTTAGGTCAAGGACTGTATTTAAGGTCAAGCCCTTGCCCAAGCTCCTTGCCTGAACTCCCAGACAGCAAGTGCACCCACTCAGGACACAAAAACAAGAAGAGCCCAGAATATTTTGACCTGTTTGCTGATGTGAAGTATTTGCAAAACTGTGGAGCACAGAGTTATCCTACATGTTGTGGTTCCCTTCAATTATCCACACTGGATCCTGGACATCTTAGCTTATGTAATTGCCTGAAGGCATATAGGTATGTAGAGCTGCAGTGCTACCGAGCTGCCACTCCTCTGCCACAGCCATGGAATCCTGCTTTTGTTGGACCGCTGTGCCATAAAGGTTTCATTCACTCTGTAGTGCTGTTGTTCCTTTCCGAGTGGCTCTTATGTTTCCTCTCCCTTATTGCACTGCAGCAGGATCTTTATAAAAGATAAAAGAGAACTAATTCATTGTTTGCTAACAGCTCCAGTGTTTGTGAGGCGGCTGCACGCTTGGTCTTCATTACTCTTTCATCACTGTGGGCCTGGCTTGGCCCTCTTTGGAGCCAGCAGGACTTTATTTTGATATGAATTAAGCCTCAGATGCTGTGGCTGATACCAGTAAGTAAAAAAAGGACAAGCCTGGCATTCAGAATTATTGAATAGAATAGACAGAAGCACACTTTCTTCAGAGCTGGGTATTAGGAATTCTGGTCAGTGGGGCTGATCTTGACGTTCACAGCCATGGGTTGCCCTCACAGAAATGATGCTGTGAATTAGCACACTCTTTTCCTGCTGAATGATGGTCTCTGCTGTCGAAGAGTCACAATGTGGTTCATAAGCAAGCAATAAATTGTATGTGATATTTTATGAAACTGTGATAAATGTATAATCGCAAATGTGCTGAAAGAAGTATTGGGCAGGCAATGACAGAGCCCAAGGAACTGACTGATCTGATTCTGCAATCTGAACTGCTTGGCATAACTTTAACTGCAACTGAGGGTTTTGGTGTCAGGTCCCTCTCCTGACAGTGTCACCAGCTGTAAGGTTCCTATGTCAAGCTATTAGTCCCTATTTCTTCGGATGGCTGGCTGCTCCTTTGGGCAGTGATCTCAGGGAGTTTCCAGGATAGCTTCCCAAGCTTCTTGAAGTCCATGAGTTCCCGATGAATGGCCTTTGTGCTTATATATTGGATGTGCTGCTTCCCTGACATTGGAGAACCACTGTGCTAGTGTTGGTATACGGAATAGTTTGAGAGGGGCCCTGGCAGTCCTGCCTGCAATTGTTTTGAATAATCTAGTAAAGCTGAACCAAGTTTTGGGAAGGACATCTAGATGATCTTTAAGGTCCCTTCTAAGACTTTCTAAGATTCTGAGATTTCCATGCAGTTTTCAACTATTTCATCAGACTTAAGTCTACTTTATTGATTGCAAACCAAGAATGCCCATTGATTTGACTGAATTGGCCTATTTCACAAACAGCCTGTGGTTTTGGAAGTGCCTCTAACTTTTGAGGGTTGTTCTGTGTTTTATAGCTTCTCCTCCTGGGCTGCATCCTCCAGTCACTATTGGATATTGCTCTCAGCTTCTCTAGTGTACCTCTGTCCACATGATTTTTATATATTTTTGCTGCAATTAAATGTAATCATAATAAATACCTGCTCAGGTATAAACAATATCCCACTCATAAAAGTTACCCAGTTAAATCACCCATGTTTGTGTGGGAGTGTTTTCTTTTTCACTGGCAAAGTTTCCTTATAAGGAGTAATAATAATGAAGATTCTGTTAAAGAAAAAGGTGTGTTAAAGGTTTACTATTTCACAGGTTTTCTGTAGAATCATTTACGCAAAGCTGTGAGTCACAAGCTGAAGTTCAGTGTCTGAAATTGCTGGCAGAGTAAATTAATTTTGTGCATGAGAGATCAGTAATCTGCATGCATTACAGTCAATTCATAATTGCTTTAAAATCACATGGCAAATGATTATAATTAGGACAGGAGCTGTTCAAATCAAGAACAAAAGAAAGCCAGAACCTGAATCTATTCACTGCTACATTTCTCCTCCTTGAAGGTTTATGAAAGGCGTCCTAACTGGAAAGTACAATAGAAATCATCACTGCCCCTTCCAACTGCTGCTGTGGAGTCAGTGAGTTTGGCAGAAACGCTTGTGAAGTGCAACATTTACTCACGGTACATGTCACAGGGACCTAGGCATAAAGGCCTAAAATAGGCAGGTCTTGACAGCAATAACTTCATTGTCCTGCATGGATAGTTGAGCTTACCTGGCAAATTGAAATGACCTCTGTCTGTGACTGTTCTGTCTCCTCTGCATCCAGGCTTTGCAATATCTATTACTACAGGCCTTCCTCCAAGGGGTTCTCTCTTTAGAAGCAAGGAAGAGTCATCTATGTATAAAGGGAATGTCTCCAAAGGTGAAAGATGCCTCAGCAAAGTACATGTCACTCTTGAAAGAGGTTACTATCCATCAGCCCTACAGACTGCAGGAGGACTGAGACCGTGGCTCAGTGACTAGAAAAAAGCAGAACAGAATGCAATCTTGAAAAGAGATATTTTGCTGATAGAGGCTAAAGCCAACACACAGACCCCCTAGCTCCACCCCCCAGCCCCCCATAAGGATAGAGCAGAGACAGGGGTTGATTACTAATCAATGGGTTAATGCAGTGGTGACATACGAATGAGCTCAGCCTACACAAGTCCCAGCAGCCTGACTGGGACTCTTGCCATGGCCACCATCTCACTGCTGATGCAGAGGCACAGTCCCTTCCTGGAAGGTGCTCAGTGCCCCAGGACATGGTGGGAGATGGCAGATCTCCTGGCAAGGTGAGGAGCTGAGGGAGACAGGGAGACAACCTCAAACACACGTGAGGGGGTGATTCAGCACATCAGCACCTGAACTATTGCCCAGCAGTTTGAAACCACTGGAGCAAAGACAAGGCTTTAAGGGAGACTTCACTGCAAACTATGGATTTTGCCTCTGTTTATGTGTGCTTCACCCATGCACAATGGGCTGTGCAGGAGGCAGTGGGACAAGCTCCCCCAGCCCCATGGGAGAGCAAAACTTTCTGAAGGTAGCTCCGTGCAGGAGAAGGATGCTGACTCCAAAGCACGTAGGCATAACTGAATCAAAGAAGTGAACTCACCCAGTTTACAGCAGCTGGTACAGATCATTATTTAACTGAATCAGAACAGAGCAAATGCTTCCTACTCCATAAATCCAGATGAACCTGATTAATTCCAGTGAAATTTTATTATCAAGAAATTCTATTTGGTCTTCATGTGAAGATTTGTGTGAAGGTCCTTTTTGGCCAGGTCAGCTGTTGTGCTGAGCCTGCTTTCCCACCTGTCCAGATATCCCCAACGCTGTGCCCCCTGACACACACACACGACACAGAGCTGCTGTGTTGGCAAGGTCAGTCCAAGCAGTGAGGCCATGGGCCAACCCCTGCCTGAGACGGGGACCACTGCCCACCCCACTGCTGGTGTATGCAGTGGTGGAACACCCGTTGCTCTGCATCCCAGAGATGCCAAGACTCTGGCATCTCAGCTTCATTTCCGTTCTTAACCACAACTTCCATCAAAAACATACGCCCAAGAGAGAGCTAATATTTTCTCTTCACAGCTGAGAGAAACAATATCAGCAGGCAGTTGCTGCTGCCAGGAAAACATGAGTCTTCAACTGGGAAATTGCTGAAGTCTGTCAAACAAGAAAGTATTCTCTCTGCTAATGACTCCTGGATGACATAGCAACCCCTCTTACCTGATGGCCTGCAGTTTACATGAGAATTGCTTCAGGGCTCATCTAACGTGTGCTAAGATGAGATAGATCTGAGGAAGGACCCTTGCCTCTCCTCCTAAGGCTCTAAACAGGGGAACTTCCTCCAAGGGACGTATCCTAGATTACACCATCCTTTTGCTCTCAGCAAGCCAAGGCAGGCAATGCTCCTGCTAGGTTTTTCCTTCCTTCTTCCATGAGCTCTGTAGTAAGGGAACAGGAATGGCTAATTCTTGCCTGGATGGGGTGGAGTCTCTTCTTTTCCTAAAATTAGAACACTCCTCAGATGTCTTGGTGGAGAATTTAATAACCATCCTGAACAGCACAAGAAGCTCCAAGGCCTGGAGACATCATATTTAATACTCACAATCAAGCATGCTGTCATGACCAGATTTAGCTTCCCTTTCAGCCACACAAGAACTAGAGAAACTTCAGTGCATTTTCACTGATAACAAACCCAGACAACGCAGGATCCAGGCTGGTACTCTTTCAAGAGACATGTGTGAGCCACTACAGCTGTTCCCAGGATGTGAAAAGTTTTGAGTGATGACCAGAGGTCAAGGTGCCTTTCCTCTGATGCAGCTCAGCAGCAGTGAGGCCGTGCATTGTGCACCATCTTGGCAGACACAGCTACCAGGATGGCTATGGAGACATTGCTAGTGAGGAATAAATACATGAGCTGTCAATCACTACTGTAAAAATAAGTGTTGTGAGCTTTTTTTTTGTGGCTACCTGACTGTTCAAGTGACAAATTCTTCATCTGCAGGAATAACAGAGTTTGGCATCAAGGTGTTTCTTTTGAAATGGCAAGGAAGAAGTCTGATATATCTCAACTGGTTAACAGCAGGTTAAGGCCAAGGGAGCAATGGACCTGAAATCAGAATCACTAAATACAAAGAGGCAATTTAGATTTCAGGTTCTTGGAATTTGTGCACTTGTAAATAATTAAGATGATCCTTAAGGGGTTACAATAGTGTTTTTATATGTCCCCAAATAAACATAAAAGAGTCTGGATATCAATTTAGCCTTTGCACACATATCATGCTCTGCAAAACTTTCAAGTGCAAGGCTGAAAGGGTGCTATATAAAGGCCTCTGAACAGCTCGTGAGCTGAGTGGTGGGAGCAGATGTGCGCAGCTGGGTACCAACTCACCCTTCTGCCATGAGTATGATCTGAGAGCTCTGAAGACAGTTTCAAGTCACATGTCCTAAAGAATTGTTGTTGGGGTGATTGTTCATTGCTGGGATCACATGGATATCATTTCAGACCAGAAAGGCTTTTTCCATCGTGGTCTTATCAAAGTCCTTCTGTGCATTTCTCAAGACTCCTTTGCAAGCCAGACAATGCATCACACTGTATTACAGCCCATGTGCTTGTTTTTTCTCTTCTTTTTCCCAGGTCTAGAGCAAGATTAGTCTTCAATGAGGTGTGGTAGTCCTGGAAGAGGGAAATAGCAGTACAGGGCAGCCTTCATCCAAAACTCACAAGTTTACACGGTCCCTGACCATCTACTGGAGAGACCAACAATCAGCAAAACAGGCACAGGCGATGAGTTTCATCATGCTGTCTGTAACAGGCAGGTACTTGTGAAGTCTAGCCATGTTTCCAGCATGCACTGGAAACTGAACTTTTGTTTTCTTCTAGAAAAGAATAGCAATCTGCACCATAAATGGCTGGGATGGGATAGCTACAACCCATGTGACAACAGCTTAGCAAATGTTCAAAGGGGCTTCCTACAATCTCAGCTGCATCCTTCAAGTCAGTTCAGTGTGGCTGAAGCAAACTTGGACGGGATATGCCATTATTCAGAAGAACATCAAGGCTGTGATGGGCTGAGGAACAGAGAAGGCAGGAAGCAGCAAGAAATGCTATGGAGCACTCTGCAGCAGCTGGACTCTGAAGGCTGAATCTGACTTAATTTTCTGACTTCCTTTAGAGTAGGGAGAAGGCGGCTATGAAAAGGAAAGCCAAGGAGCAGCCAGACTGGAGAAGGTCTAACACCATCTGTAGAACCACTGGATGTCAGAGTGCAGTTGGACTCCTATTGACAGGGAGGGGGTGAGACATCCAGCGTCACGGAGATATTTCACAGGGAACACATCTCACGAAAAACTTATCCTGCAGATGTTCCTAACGCCTCTTCATACTTGGCATCTAGAAGAAGATTTTGCAAGGATATAAATTATTAACCAGTTAATGACACGGACACTCAAAAGGAAATTCCCATCCACAGCATCATCAGTTGTGGAAGAAGATGCAAGTCCAGGGGTTTATTCAATACGCCCACCACTAGAAAAAGCAGAGTGCTCAAATAGCCGAGTTGCTTTATGTAGCATCATGAATTATTAGTCTGAGTTATACAGACTTACAGTCAACTTCCCTGTCTCCTGCCAGCAAGCTTTCCAGTCTCACATACCAGCACAGTTCATGTGCAGGGTAGATTTATTGAATTTCTCTCAGCTCCAGACTACTCAGCCCCATTCGCTTTAGTCTTAGGTTTTCTTGGGTGGTAAAGGAACAGATTTCTAAATTTTTGAAGTACGCTTAAGCAATTTCCAGGAAATAGATGCATATCTGTACGTGCTCTAGTGTTACCTAAATGGTCCTTAAGAAATAGGCAGCAGATGTTTTAAGGCAGAAAACCCCAGCATTTCACAAACAGTCTCAAGTTCTGTTTATTTTAAAAATGTACTTAATAAGTCCATTGTGAGCATAATCATAAATAAAGTAAAATGGATGCATTTGCTATGATACTTTTAGCTGGAACTCTTCCGGATTTTGTTTTCTTTGGAGTTCTGTAAGAGCTGAAGACTCAAAAGGTGACCTTCATAATTCATTAATCATCACAAAATGCTTCCTTGAGGGAAAGAAATATGAAAGGTATGTGCTGTGCTGAAAGAGGGCAGCTTGATTCACAGCAGATTTGCGAGTCTGGGCTCTGAGCCAGAGGATGATTTTTCTTAAGGAAAAGGTCCATCCAGCCCCCATGGGCATGGTGGATCCATCCAGACTGATGTGCATGGTCGTTCCCCCTCTGGCCTGCCTGTTCCTCCCTCCCTGACACCTGCTGCTGGCTCTGCAGGGGTTGGGGCTCACCTCTCTTGGCAGCACAGCTGTGTGGGATGGCTTGGCTTGTAACTCCAGCTATGGCTCAGCACTCCTGCTGCCACCTCTGCCAGAGACTGCCCTGCCATGCTCTCACCAGCACAGACAGTCTCTGACTACACCTATGCAACTAAACTAGGAAGAGACAGGACATGGGCTTCCACCACTGGAAGCTGGAGCTGTCCTGGTGGAACACTTAGCTGCACGCTCCCTGGCATGGTTTTTAGCCCTGGCAGCCACCCCTCTGTGCAGCAAGTACCTGGGCATGGTGTTGTGTACACCTCAGTGTACATACAGCTGCAATGCACTGCACGGATCCACATCTTAGCTGTAGGTGCAGGCAGGTTATTCCAAGCAAATACAAACTGTGCCGTGGACATGTGCACTTCACACCTGCGGTTGCAGTCAGTGGGGTCCATCCTTCTGCACTCCCTCACGCTTGGTTGCTCTACAATCTGTTCTGGGTCAAAAGAAGAGTCAAAAGGAGCAATCAGGCATCCCAGAAGAAAACTTCTTGGGCTTCTTGGGCTCAATAACACAAGAATTTTGAGATCTCAAGTCATGATAAAATAAGCCTGACAGACAGAAGAGCCCAAGTCTACCATCACCTTGGGGGTGAGACTCTTGTTGTGATGTGTATGGGTGTTTCAAGGATCCCAGTAAATTGCTCCACCAGTGCTGGCAGTGGCAAGCCTGGGTGTCCTCACCATGAGTAGAGCTAAGGCTGCTCATGCCCTCTGCCTGTGGGGCAGGAGGGCAGCTCCCTTGGCTCACACCATTCTTCACCACAGGACTGCTGGATGCCCTTCACTCTTCCCCCACACAGCTTCCATCTCTCTGAGCTGTGCTTGTGGTCATTTCACTGTCTGGCTATCACAGATGAAGCCTCTGGTGGCTGTTGCATCTGCTCACACTGTCTCCTGGAGTTTAAACACTCTGATATTGTTTCTCCCTCACATCACAGATGTCACATCTTCAAGCTTGTTCTATTTGAAGCAGTCATCAACATCTGTCTTCCTTACCAGTGGAGTGTGCAGCCAGACCTGGAGAGCCTCATCTACAGATCTGTAGGACTGGCATTACAGGCTGAGGCCCATACTTGGGCATCTAAGTAAAGTAGATCAGTCTTTAAAGGCACTCAGCACAGCAGATCTCCCTGATTTTGTCAGTTGCTCACTTAAAAGGAATGAGAATGTGATTAGCACATTACAACTCTCCATAATTCATCTGAGATAACTCCTTTTTTCCTCAGGAAAGTCTCCTTTTAGCCAGGCTTGTTACAGAAGTGAAGCTCTTGCAATACCATAGTTTAGGCAAAAAAGCATGTGTGCAGGTGTTCTTCCTTACTCCTGCACTATCAAACTGTGATTGACATAAGCCAAATTTTCACAAAAATAAATGGCTAAGTACAGGAGAAATATCTGTGAATATCTGCATGGGGAAGCAGGAGACAAGGAACAGTGTCTTCACAGATACCAGGGAAGTCCTGTAAGACAGGTACATTAGGACTGCCACAGCCACGGAAAAAAGTCTTGGAGGTGGTACAAAATAATCCAGTGACTCAGCAGAAATCCACCAGGAAACCAGTCCAACACTGCCTGCTAGCCACTTACATTCCCACCAGAAGTCATATTTTCTCAGAGCAAATGCTCAATCACCAAAGCTCTCTTCATCCCTCCCCTTGTCTTTCAAGCCAGACAGAAAATAACAAGAATGTGACTTGGCTTGGAGGGACGTGAAGTTGTTCAGGAGAGAAAAATAAGCCCCAAACATTTATAGGGAGGAGAAGTGCAGGTGCGAGGGCACATCCAGAGACACTGAAGTGATTGTGGGTAGCGAATCAAATACTTGCAAGAAAACACGCCCTGAACTCTATTCACACACATGCATTTTGCCATGGAAAAATGGGTGAAAAGACCTTTTTTTAAGGGCTTGATGTAGAACAGAGCCCTCTGGTCCCACTCCAGCACAGCAGCTGAGCAAGGTTTTATTTTAAGGGCATGTGCAATCTCAGCAAAGCAAGTAGGATTGCTTGTGTGCTTAAAGTTAAGCACAGGTTGAAAATTGCTTCTCTGGCTGCGGGCAAGGGTGCTTACCACGCAGGTCATCCTTGCAGCCTTCACAGCTTCGGGGAGTGCACACTGGGCGCCAAGACCACCGTCTTGGTGGGATGACAGAATCCAGAGCCAAGCCACAATTTCAAGAGAAGACCAGAGTGATCAACTTCTAAGGTAAAATCATACAGCAAAAATAGGGGTTTTCTGATGTATAACACAGTGTGTGGGCAGATGTGAAAGTAGTCTCTAAATATCTGAGGAGAGTAACATTGTTGATTAAAAAAAAATTACTCAGGCAAACACACTGACAATGTAATTAGGGTAAATGAGAGAAAATTAACAAAAGGAAAATTCAAATTAAATACTACAGACATATTATTGGTGAGAGAGTTTAGACTGTGAAACTGCTCTCTACAGTTTTTGCTAACTTCCACCCTTCTGCTTCTCATAAAGATATCAGGCTGGAATTGAACAAATTAACATCAATACTGTTGATTTTTCATTTGTTTAAATTTTAATTTGATTGTCTTTGCCTTGTTCAGTGTATCTCTATTACAATCAGACTACTCAATGCCACCTCTACAAGAAGGAAAACAATGAGCCAGATTAGGCTCAGAATGAGATTAGTATCAGTCTTCTTCACCAATTTCGGGCAAGTGATTCTAGAGCAATGGAGATCAGATGCTGTTCCAGGCTGTTCAGATTTAGGTGATGTACTTTGGATGTCCACATATTTTTCTTTTGATCTTTCAGTGTAAAAGAGCTTGTTATATATTCACATAATTACTTCTATAATCTAAATATAGTTGACATTTATTCATACAGCTCTTTTGCGTGGTGAAGAAAAAGCACATTGGGATTTTAATACGAGCAGTCTGCCTGAATCTTGTGTGTCATCGGAGGAGATCCAAGGGCTGGTGCCAATGCCACAGCCTGCAGTGGAGCAGTGGCTTTGTATTTCAGATGGCTTTGCTTTCACAGAGGATGCGTTGCTGGTTGTTGCTGATCAACTGCCTGGATCCAGGCCTGTGGGACGGTTTGGTTCTGGTGGGAGGATTCCGAATGCCTGTGCTGAGCTAGACAATTGTGTCTAGGTTGTGATGAAGCCAGCGTGGCCCCTTGGCAGTGTTGCATCCCAGCTTTAGGCAGGGCATGTCCTGCTTCTGCTTCTGCCCTTGTCTTTTCATTCTGCTTTTGTTTCAGCACAGAAGGATGCTGCAGCATCAAGGGGAGCCCAAATAAATATAATCCAGGGTCCAGGCCCATGGGCACAGGCGGCTGGCAGAACAAGCATCTGCAGAAAAATAGTTCCCACTGGCACCATCATCTTCTGTTAGCCTACAACCCCCACCTGGATCTCTTGTTGCACCAGGGTTGGGTGAGATTGCCTGGTGCAAGGACACCGTGCCCGGTCAGGTCACAGACTGCCCCTAGGTCACTCCCTGGGAGCTGCTCTGCCAGGCCGAGGGCAGAGCCCAGACAGCCCTTGCGTGCAGTCCCCTCCAGCATTCCCAGCCTGCTGCAAAGACAGAGGGACAGCAGGTCCGCACTCTGCCAACGAGGGTGCAGAGCAGGGGGGTGACCCCAGAGCTCTGCAGATGCTCCTCCACCCCTGGTGGCAGTTAGAGCATTAAAAGCACAAAGTGTGTTTTACGGCTGGATCCTCTGCTGCAAGTAACTTTCGCTGCTATTTGCCTCCTTGGGGTTGCCAGAAGAAGTTTCCCTAAGAGCTTTGAGACTTTGTTTTTCTTCTGTGATGATTCTTCTCTTGGCAAAAGTGCCTCCATTTACATGAGCAGCTGGTGACTGAGCAAATAATTTCAGGGGAGCTCAGTTTCTGTGGAAGCCTTGCATGTGCCCCTTACTGTAAGTCTCCATAAACACTGGTGTCACTGTGAGATCAGACAGCAGCTATTGCCGTGTTTCTTGATAAACACAGATGGTGTTTATGCTTAAATATGCCAAATGTGGCAATGAGAGCAAACTTTCAAAGGATTTATTTTTATGTTGTTTCCATTCTGGCCCTCTGATAATTAAGGCTGTTTTGACCTGTCTTTTGAAAGAGGAAAATATATTTAGGCAGTGCTATTCAGGTTTCTAAAATAACTAAGGAAGGTTTAGTTTGGTTTTTGCTGAAGGACGCTGAGCTCTTGTTTCCCAGGTTTTACTGCCCTATATTGAAAACTGTAGATCAAGGTTTACAAGAATAATCTGGCTATTGGTTTATGTACATGTTAATTGCTTCTAAAGCTTTCTTTATAATTTCTTTTTTCTCCAGAAAATGACATTAATGCAAGAGTTGGAAAAATTTAACTCTATTCCATGTAGGTTCTTATGCCACGCTCATGCAGTAGCATTGACCTCCAGTGAGGAGTGTGTTCAGACATATATCTGTCTTCTGGAACATGTCTCTTCTCCCATTGCCTCTGTAGGTGAGTGTGCCGGGAAGCTTTCTTTCACACAAACACTGATACATGCAAGCATGCAAAAAAATGTTGATACTAGAGGCAAGATCTAAGAAAGAAATCTTGCACTCTGTGGAGAAGGTGACAGTATTTCCCAGAGCTCCCTCCACAGCTACAACTATTCCTGCTCTCCTTGTTCTTTTGGAAAGGAGCTTCTTTTCCTCAGGAGAAATTTCTTCACCAAAAGGGTTGTAAGGCATTGGAACAGGCTGCCCAGGGAAATGGTGAAGTCACCATCCCTGGAGGTATTTAAAAGATGTGTAGATGTGGCACTTGGGGACATGGTTTAGTGGTGGAATTGACAGTGCTGGGTTAATGGTTGGACTCGATGATCTTAGAGGCCTTTTCCAACCTAAATGATTCTATGATTTTATTACTCCTTCTGCAGGGACCAGTCAAGGTTGCTTCCCACACACATGGCTGCCATCCCTCTTGGAGGAGAGTCTGCTTCTCTGCAACATGAGCGCAAAACTTCCCTCAGATTATGGTGCTGAAAACCTGGAATAAATCCAAGTAATACTGCTCTGAAAGGTCAGTCTGACTGACCAAGCTGGAGCACAGAGCACCCCTATTTGTCTCCTGTCTTCAGGCCAATGCACAGGAAATCTTTCAGGGCTAATGCAACCTCGTGCCACGAGCATTGGCACTGGATGCTTGGGATGAAATAAATGGACTGTGACATTTCAGTGGGGTCAGCGTGGAAAAGATGCTAATGTGACATATCAAGCAAGATATGACAGAGAGCTCCAGAGATGCCTTTCCTCCAAGGGCCCAGCACCAGCCATGCTTGTTGTGGGTCCTCAGGATTTAAATTTTGATCCTTGTTATCCCACTGTTTTATTGCACTAAAGGTCACAGACTCCCTGGCACCTTTTCTGTTATCAAATACAACCTGTAGCAGCGTCTCTTACACTGAGTTCTTAAATAGCTGTGCCTAAATGTCACTGTTAGGGAAGGAGACTGCATGCACTGAGACTGTATGCTCTGTGGGCACAGAGCTCTTGCAGGAACAGCAAACTAAGCAGAATAAAAGAAAAAAGTATAATTTCTTTATATTATTTTAAAATTTTGAAATAATCTTGGGATGACTAAATAATGCAAACAGCTTTCTAACCATTTGACCTTCCAAGTATACTGGCTTCATCACATATTTTGTATCTTTGAGACAAAAATAACATTTAAAATCTTTATTCTCCCTTCCCGTGGCTTGCAGGTGCAGTGAGGAAGACACTAGGATGTTTTTTTCTGCTACAACTGTTACCATTTAAACCACGGCAAACGAGAGCTGTGTGTAATAATAGTTTCAGGATTCTGTAAAACAACAGCTGTGTTAGAGACAGCTGTATCTGTTGTCTTCTTTACTTCATCTTGACATCTATAGCTGTATTTACAGACTTGCACAAGAGCCTAATTTCCTGCAGTGCCAAGCATCTTCAGCTTCCACCTTCCACCTTTGAAAACATGAGTGCATTAGAGTGCTGAACACTGGAAGCAGGAAATACTGACTTCCATGGCTACCACAGCATCACAGCATCAATTGGCAAGACACTCAAATGCAGATCACAGAGCAGGAATTGCTGATCACACCTGTTTCTCTTTCAGAGACACACACGAGTCTATAGGAAGCTACTCGCCTATGGAGTCTGTTTGCCATAAAAGCTGACCCAGCTGAGGACATTGACTTATTCTTCCAAGGTCAATGCAAAAATTACTGTTGAAATGGTGGTTGAATTGCCTGAAAGATGGTGGTGTAGATACAAAAGTTTCACATGCTTTGAGTGAGTAACCTCTGATGAAAGCTTGGGTAAAGATTAACATTTGCACACGTAGAAACCAATGAAAAAGGTCTGGCAGACTGATCACTCACAGGGGCAAGTGATCAAAACCAAGGCTTTCAGTCCTGGTGGTCCAAATCCCCCAATGACTTTCAGCGATTCACCTCATAGGATGTCTGTGTTGCCTAGCTTTAGGCATTTAGGCTCCCTCTGTAATCAGAGGAGGGAGAAAAGCACTTCAAAGGTAATTCATCCCACTCACCTCCAGGAATATGTCTTGATGACCTCTGCTGAGTTCTCTCCATCTGGTCATCATCTTTCCTGTATTGGGGAATACAAAACTGGATGCAATATGTAGATACTGTATAATGAGGGCTGATTAGAGGGGATAATCCCTTCCCTCAGTCCACTACAATGTTCCTGTTACTTCAGCCTGTATGAGCAAAGACTCAGAAACAGTCCATGCACCTCATCCTTTTGCCCAGCTGGTGTGAAATGATGGGGATACAGGGTATTTCCCTGTCCCTCTTAGCACCCATGGCAAGAGCAACTCTACAGCTCCCCTCTGTAGGAACCTCTGGGCTTCCTCACAAAAGCCCATCGGAGCTTTAATGTTTAAGTTCAAGCAGAACTCATCCAGACTCAAAGTTGGGAAATATCCTGACAGCAGTTTAACAGGATGTCAGCAATACTGGCTCAGCAGAAGGAATCTGGTACACCTTGTTGGGAGGGTACCAATCTTTTCCTTCAAGAAGCCTGTCATGATAGTGCAGAACTTAGAAAAACTAATCTCTTAAAAGAAACACTGTAATTTGGTTTGATTCTTGCAATGACTAAGTTACAAAAATAGTCACAGTTAAACATTAATTCAAAGGAAGTGAGGCATGAAAGATTAAGACACAGAGATCACTAGATTTTCCATGTCATTTGATTTTAAACAGTTGTATGGAACCAGGAAAAACAACAGAAGTGCTTGTCCTTTTATAAAAAGGACATTTTTGAGGGAATGCCAACTGCCCTACAGCATCCTGAGCTGAATCTTAAAAATAGGCTATTGAAGTGTGGCGCAGAAACATGAAAAATATTTTAAAAGCATCCGAAGAGACTGGGATTGAAGTCCCTGACTAGAAACAATGCGAAGAGGTCCCATGAGCCGTGTTTAACTAGCCGTCCCAGCCTCAATCCAGGCCGGTTTCCCTGGGTCCGTCCTGCCCGTGTTTCCCTGACTTGCTGGCACCACCTGGTGGTATCCCAAATCATGCGGTTTATCCAGAAGCTGCCAGAGAAATTTATTCCTCTGCAGGAATGGATAAATCGAAACCAGAGCAAACTCTATTCTGGCACGCAGATCATTATTATTATGAACTATCAACCAAAAAAAAAACTTGCCCCAGTCTCCTTTGTATCCAAAACAGTCACGTTGCACTTATATCCAAATTCCTGGCAGTATCATAGCTGGGCAGATTTCCAAGATTTTCACATAACTGGTATTTTACAGAATACCACTGACATTTATACAGCTGTAAATTCCAAAGGGCTTCAAAAGCAATAATTGTAAGGTACCATTAAAGGGTTGGAAGATGTCAGCTGGGGGAAGGGGAACAGAACATCTAATAGGAAAAGTGAGAATTTTGCCAAAGGACGTCTGAGTTAATAATGTTCTTAAAAAAAATAAAAGTGCAGGATGTTAACATGCAGAAGCTTCCCTTATAGGAGCTTTCCTTATAAATCTTATTCAAAAGAGCACCACCAAATGAGCTGCATTAAATTTCAGCCAGTCTAGTGTTTGAGATCAGATATTAAAGCTCCTAAACACTCTTTTTCCACATGGTTGACAATCTGAACAAATAATATTTTCTGCATGAAATCTCCAGAAGAAGTTTATTTTATAATTCATAAATGAAGCATACCATTAGTCATTTGCATCACATGTAAAATACACCGTTGGGGAACAGTGATTAATGGATGAACTAACAAACACTCTGCATTGGAGTAAGGGGAAGTTTTCTTAGTATCAAATGGAGCTAATCTGGAGAGATGTAGATTAGAAAAGATATAAAAGAAGTAATAAAAGCAATTTGACCAGTCTTAACAGCAGCAGATTTGAGATTTACTGATCTGCAGAAGATGTATAATCAAGAAAGATGAGGTTACTTAGAAAGAACATGGGAGACAGGAAAAACTTACAGGCTTACTAGTTTGCATGCCCATGAAGGGCTGAATAATAAAAGCCAAGGAAGTGGACATAAAGCAGGAATAAAAAAAAAATAGGAAGAACATGGATCTAGAAAAGATAGGTCACACCAAATAAACCTGACACCTTTCTTCATATGGGGAAAAGTAGTATTTATTAGTCTCTGTGGGTATCTGCAAAGCATCTCATTGGATGCCCTAGGAGAAATTATCAAGCAGCTTTTAGAAAATGGGATCCAGCACAGCACATATGTAAGCACAGGCTTTCAGGTGGCAGCAGATAACTTGCAGCATTCTTCAGGAACTGGTCATGGACAGAATTTCCTCGGTGGTCAAGGCAGAGAGCAGAATGCCAGGATGGCACGTGGAGATGTTCTGTTGGCACAGAAGGATTGGGGCACTGTAGGGGAAGAACAGGTGGCCTTGGAGACTGGACCAGGTGTTCAGCTGTACCAAATGAAAGGTCACAATCCCGGGAGGAGATGCTAAGAAATTCACAGCAATTGAGCGCTTGTTCTTTGGGAATGGGTAACAGTGAAAAAGAGATATTCATGTTTAGGGCTGATCTTGAAGCTGCCTTCTCCCAGCCTGAACCAGTTTCCCATCATAGAATGGGAATCATAGAATGGTTTGGGTTGGAAGGGACCTTAAAGATCATCTAGCTCCAATATCTCTGCCATGGGCAGGGATGCTACTCACTAAATCAGGTTGCTCAGAGCTTCATCTAACCTGGCTTTGAACACTTCCAGGGATGGGACATCCACAACTTCTCTGAGCGACATGTTCCTGTGCCTCACCACCCTCACAGTAAAGAATTTCTTCCTAATAGCTAACCTAAACCTGCCCTCTGTCAGTTTAAAACCATTGCCCCTTGTCCGGTCACTATCTGCACGTATAAAAAGCTCCTCTCCCTCCTTTTTATAAGCCCCCTTCAGATACTAGAAGGTGCTATAAGGCCTCCTTGNGAAGGTGCTACCTCCTTGAATCCTTCTCTTCTCCAGGCTGAACAACCCCAGCTCTCTCAGCCTGTCTTCATAGGAGAGATTTTTGGACACAGCTAGGCAATTGATTTTCCTTAATATTACCTTCCACTCTTCAAAAGGTAAAAAATATTAGAGAAATGGCCATTAGATTGCCATTCTTAAATAAATCCTAGGATGAGTGGCAGCAGTTTTCTGTAAAGAAAACTTCACTAATTTTACTTCATATGTTTAGTTTCGCTGAGGACTGGTTGCGAATTTTCAATTAAAGAGAGTCTAATCTTAATTACAGGGGTTTAAACTACAGGAGAAAAATCCCCATTCGTGTTTAAAGATTTCCTACAGCTTTGCATTGCTTGGTTCGAAAATCAAGTGTCAGCCTTTTGTCAAACCCCAGAGAAGGTCCGTGGTGTGGGACACACAGCCTTCACGCAGTTATAAAAATAATGGATTTGCTTTGACCCCGGCACAGTTAAATGAGCAGCTACAACAGCACACAGCCTCCAGTACCGCTTTCTTGACATGGGTTCTTTTAGTCGTAAAAGCATAAAACGAAGCTGAAGACACGGTCGGTAGATGTCACTCACGCACCAGGCACCGAGTGTGCAACCCTCACCCCTTAGTCACCCAAGGAGACACCTGCCCACTGCAGGCAGCAGCCAAGGCAGGCGAGGAGGCTCGAAAGGAAGGTTTGCTCCAAATGCAGCCCATGGATGGTGCTGAGATGTTCAGAGGGAGGCCATCACGGGCAGCCTGAGTGGGGAAAACTCCTGTGACCCGTGCTGGACACGGGGAAAGCACCCAAACTTCTGCCTCCACTGCTGGCACCTGTGCAAGGGGTGAGCCCTAAAGGGAGGAGGTGTCACCTGCAGCTCTGCTGGCCACAGCAAGACCTGCCCCAAGCAGGGTGCCAGCACCCTGGGGAGCTGGTCTCCACCATCACCTCGTCTTCATCACCATCTTCATCCTCATCTCCTGTCACCACTCCTGCTCTGGGGATGTCCCTGACAGAGTGTCCCCCACTGCAGCCCAGTGTGCTGAGGGACTTGTGCTCCCCAGCGTGTCAGCCCCTGTCACTCCTCTTTATACCTGTGTGCCATGGAAATGAAGATTCCAGCTTGTTTCTTCCCCTCTGAAAATCAATTGAAAGCTGCTTGGTGCTAGCCAGCTTAATGATTAATTAGCACTGAGCTGACTAATGCTGCTTGTTCAGGCTTTCCATAAAATACCTAAAACCAGAACCCTGCAATCCCCCCAAACCCTGTACCCAAGAGTCTCAGTAATCCCAGACATAGTGACATTGCTCAGTCCCAAATTTTTACTCCAGAAGAATTAGAAACAGTCAAGCTTTCATCTGGTCTGACCATCACTAGGTCGTTCGGGCACAGCCCAGGGTTTTGCTGCTGTTTCTGTGCTCTGGCAGAAGGCAACTGCTTTGGCTGAGCACCTCCTGCCTCACACCAGTGTCTGACACTGCTGGGGAACTTGGCTGTCTAAACAATTCTCACATCTTACCAACTAATAACGATTCCTGAGCAAAACATCGGGAACTCTCAGCCTAGAAAACTGGAAACCACACCGGGTATACCAGTGGCTCTGATTTTTGTGTGCTAAGCAAAGATTGGGAACCGGGAGCTCCCCCTAACCTCTATGGTATGCCAATTCATGGGCTTTTTAAGCCATCTCTGTGGTTTACAAGAATTTGGGCATTGAAACATAGGACAGAAAAGTCTCAATTTAGGAAAGAAAATCAGCCAAGGAGTGTGACATGTGATCATCCCTAATTATAGCAAATGGATTGAAGAACATAACTAATGTTTCTAGGACTTTTTGTGCGTCAATCAACCGGAAAGAAGTCTTTTCTTGTGCTGACTCTCCAGCATCCCTAGTAACACACATTGAGAGGAGCAGCCACAGTTACATGTTGGCTGCAACAAGTAGCTATATATAATTTTTTCCAGACAGAATAACAGGTTTTGAAAAAAAAGAAATATTACTCTTCTGATCTGTCTGGCAGAGCTAGACTTCATTTCCCAAATCAGGAGCTTTGGAAGGGGCCAAGTTCACTTTGTTTTCCTGACAGGAACAAAAAAATATCAACAGAAATCAAATTAATTTGATGGAGCAGCTCCAATCCTGCACCTCTTCACATGGGTGCAGCAGCTCCTGACTGGTCATGTTTTCCATGGGCACTAGGGGATAATGATTTCAAAGCGAGCTACCCTTTGGTTCAGTGCCACAGGACCTTCTGGGAGAGCTTGCAGGAGGAGGAGGAGGAAAATGAACAGTTGTAACTGTCACACTTGATGTATGACCAGAGTGGGTAGAGACCACCTTCCCTGAGCACAGGTGGGAAGGTGAGGGAAGGGCCATTTCTATACACCGAAACCCAGCAGATACAGGGAGGCACCCAGGGTTCAGAGAGCTACTGACCTGCAGCCTCTCTTGGGCCATACCCTCGTGCCTGCTGAGCAGCTCCCGCAGCCAGCGCTCCCCTGGCAGCTGACCTGCCTGTGGGCAACCCCTTGGTCCTTGGGGCTGCTCTGCCTGGTGCCTTCCCTTGGCCGCCTGGTCGGACCACTGAAAAGGCCATTGAATTTCTCTGCTTCAATGAAAAATGCTTGGCCTGGCCTTCAACCTGCTCTCCCACTGTGTCTAAACCAGAAACCTACTGTAATGAATAAAATCCTTTTTTCTTTTCAACAGTAACACAAATGTTATTACCATTCACAGGTGTTGCACAGAATATCTTGAGCTATGGGAGAGGAAGACCCCGGCACCACTCCACGCCAGTGCTGTGTGTGGTGTGATGATGTTGTGCTGTGACTGACACTGAGATAAAACCTCTTACTAAATTAATTATTTCATTAATGCAGCAGCAGGCACGATGTGAGGCACTAGGTCATGCTAGGGCTCACAAGCCAACCCACAAAAGTCTCTGGTAAGAAGGGCCTGAGGTCATTTCCACGAGGTGGGGCTCTGTCCCCAAATTTTGCTGCTTTTCCTGCTTTCCTGAAAGCACGTGCAGCTTTTCCATCAGTGGTGCTGGGAGTGGTGGCAGTGGTCCTGGAGGTGGGAGGGGAGAAACATCGGAAGAAATTTGGATGAGAGACTGGTTTGAGGTGCTCAGCATGGGGATGCTCAGCATTAACCTCTGAAAGGTGCTGATTCCCCGTAAGTGCTCAGCACCCCCTGCCCCTGCAGCTCTACACCGGGGGCAGCTCAAACCTGCACCCCAAATCTTTTTGCAACAATATTTTTGCAAAACACTACTGAGCTGGTGCTTGGAGGGGGCCTGTACAGGCCAAATCCTGCTACATGCTAAACACCTTTTCACCCCAGGCATCGAGACTGTTCAGTCAAGGCAAGATGCTTCTGCAAAAGGGTTTTCCTAGCAGGAATTATTTGCTTCAGGTGGCAGTCTCACAGACACAGACATTTTCCCCATTTCCCTGCACTTGATACTAGTCATGTTAACATCCCAGTAAACGTGTTTTCTTTTCAGCTGCATTGCCTGTAACAGTATTTGCCTGAATTAGAGCGAGTTTGCTCTGCAAACGGCATTTACCTTTCCCAGATACAGCGCAGCTGTTCCCTGTACGTTCTCGCAAGGTCCTTGTTTGCACAGACTTTTGTCAGCAAATACACCCCCCCGAACAAGCCACTCACTCTGACTTCCCAGCGCTGATAGCAGAGCTCTAAGTCCTGCGAGACACCTTCATCCTTGTCTTCTCCTTTCAATAATAGGCACCTGTCTTTGTGATGGCGCCAACAAGGCTTTGCTCACACCATCAATCACGGCACTGGGGTTGACCAAGCCTTGCAGAAGTGTGATGGAAAGAAGCAGACATTATCAATTCTTCCTGCAGTGAAAGCTCTTTGATAACACAGTGCTGACACTCACTATGTATCCCCACCAGCACAAACGTGAAGGTCACCACCTCCCAAGCCAGCACTCAACAGAAAACACCACCCACTTGCCTCCCGCATGCATGGCAGCATTGACAGTCGCTCAGGTGGAATCACGGTCTGTGGAAAACACCAAAGCAGTGGTGCCTGCTGTGATGATGGAGACAGGGAGCTGTGCAGGGGCTGCCCTGAACCCAGCAAGCAGCGCAGAGGGCAGAGCCAGGGCGGGCTGCGAGATCCGCAGCCACAGGGGGTTCCAGGCTTGTGCAGTAACCTGCAGCAGCCAGAACATTCTGCAAATACACTCATTTCAATGACGTGCAGGCACACATCCGTCAGAGCTGACTGTGAGATGCTGCCAGCTTGTCTTGCAGGCAGTGAAGCAGCCTGGACTCCTGGGCTCTGCTGAGCCAAGGCTGTCTGTGACACACCAGGGAATTGGTGTCTCCCAGGGCTTGTGGACCTCTGTTGCAGAGCTGTAAGATGAGGCCCAGGCTCTGGGGGAGGCAGAGCTCTGTGGAAGTGCTGGTGTCACTGTGGAAGGTATGGGAATGCTGACATGTTGGTGTGTTCTGGGCTCCTCATTGCTCCCACGCTTCTTGCTGTCCACACAGGAGCCTGAGGTCCTGGTTCCAAAGCTGGCTTTCCAGTCCCATTCATGTCTGCCAGGACCTCAGCCTGAGAGACAACCTTTGAACAATGTGTTGAACATTGGGCTCCGATGATGATAAGAGAAGGGATGAGTCACCAGTGTCACTTGCTCCAGACAAGTGTTGTTTTCATACAGCTCCTGAAGAGAAAAATTCATGGGTATATGTGTGTAGGGAAGCAGACACAGAAAAGTGAGGAGGGCAAAGACAACCACCAGGGACTTTTCACCTCCATCTTTCACTGTCTGACATGTCCTGAGATACAGGCTGGGAGTCCCAGAGAAGGCCTGCTCCTCCCTCCAACCAGGGTCAAGAACTGCTGTTCTGGACCCCTATGGGAAGAATCACTCTGTCTTTGCTGACAATTAAAGTATCCAGCCACTGGTTTCCTCTATTTTTCAATCTGCCACTCAATTCTGACACTGAATATTTCAGTTTTGAAGTGGGCAAAACTGGAATACTCAGCAGAGCTTCATATCATGTACTGTGGGCATCCTGTTAAACTGACAATCACAGCATGTGTTGGACCCCTGTTTCTTACAAAGTCTGGGATACAGGTGGCACTGAGAAGGGTTAATGAGAGCACTGATCACTACCTATGGCAAGAATTTAAGATTTCTTCAGACAGCTCACTACAGAGGCCATTATAGCTTTATCCCTGTGTGGAGTGCAGGGAGTCCTGCAGCTCTGCAGAGCGGGTGGTCTGGCTCACCCTGCACTCTTGAGTGTGCACACAGGAGAGTCAGCAGCAAACACTGCCATAAAGTACCTGCACAAAGTGTCAGAGGGAATCTGGAGTAGAGCCTATGACTGCACTTTCATCTCTTAAGTCCCCACTCCATGCCTTAACCTGAAGACCATCATTCTTCACAAACAGTTTTGTCTGATGACTGAGTGATGTGAATGAAACCGCCTGAGAGAAGAGGTGAAATGCTGACACAAGATTGACATAATCCTGCTGCACAGTTTCACTAAAATGCTGCACTGGGGGCTTAAGGATCCAGTGCCTGAGGTGTGTGTGCTGGACTGACCACCTGAGCAGCACAACACATGGTTTTTAAGGGAAGGCCCCCATCACTGCGTGCTGCTCCTAAAGGACCCTGGTTTGACAGGACTGAAGAGAGACACCTTCCTCATGCAGAGAGATCCAGTGAAACTACTGACTGTGGCCAGCTGGGGGTCTGGCTCTCATCTTCCTATCCTAAGGAGGTCCACATCTACTGCTTCTTCTGCTCTCAGGGGCAGGTACACCTACAAATTTACACATCTGTGCTCCTCTGACCCCAAACAGATCTTCCACATGCTCAGGCCAGGTTGCAGTGTTTCTTTGAACTGTATTAAAGCACTTGGTCTCCATCACAGTCAACCTGTTGCCTAAAATAAGAGTGCAGTTTATTACAGTGTCCATATTTTCATGCCTATTGCAACTAATTCAGTTGGCTCCGGGTTCCTCAGAGAGCAAAAGCAGGTGTTGTGTCAGATGAGTGCTTAGGGGAAATCTTCAAGGGCACGTCCAGCTTTCAGGCAGATACAGAAGGCCAGCACCAGATCTGTCTGAGTTCAAGAAGCATTTGGACAACGCCCTCACACATATGGTGTGATTCTTGGGATGTCCTGTCCAGGGCCAGGAGTTGGATTCAGTTCTGATGGGTCTGTTCCAAGTCAGCATATTCTGTGATTCTGTGATTCTAGGTCTGCCGTTTCCATATAATCAATACCCAATCAAGCTTCCCAGAATGCATTATTTTCCCTGCTCTGAGTTTCCTGTCACAGGAGATCTCCACTGCCTTTTAGCTGGAGGGCTGTCTGTAGCTGCCTTTAAACTTCAGGGGGGATGAAGGCAGGGCACAATTCTCTTCCCAGAAAGTGCCTGCAGCAACTCCACCCTCTGAGCTGGTTTGATAGTATCTGCAGTCATTTAAGAAGATCTTGACTAAAGACTGTTACACATCAACCACGCACTAAAAGACAGAGTCTGAAGAATGGTATTTTACTTCATTGCCAATGTCTTGAACTGTGGTTCCTGGCTTATCCTGGTCTGGGGACACATCCCTATCTCCTCGAAAGCAGTCAGACAAAAAGCTGTTGCATTAGTGATTCATGCCCTCAGCTAACTCCACAGCCATGTCCAGGTGCAGGAGTATTAATCAGGACTTTTTAACTGGCCAAGGTCATTTGAGACACGTCCCTCTGACCATAATGCACTGTGAGACGAGGATATGGTGCTTATTACAGACCTGGATGCAGACAACTTGCAGGTAAGGGCTGCAGTCTGTGATGCTGTGCTAAGAGTTGGGCTACTGTGTTAAGAGTTAAGCTGAGCTCAAAAGTACGAGTGCTGAGGGCAGAATGATAAAGGTTTTTTTCTGCACTGATAATCCAATGTCAGGAAGAAACCAGTGGCGACTTTGCCCCTATTCAGTGAGTTTGAGGTGGTATCCAGAGCCATTTCTCACTGGACAGCTGTGGCTTAAAGCAGTTGGGGTCAATAAAGAGGGATAATTTTTGCTATCTGATGAAAGCTGAGTAACTTCAATCCAGTTCCCTTTGGGCAAGAGTGTACTGCCACAGCTAACATCTGCAGGTGATCCAGCTGGCTCTCCACACAGGTCAGTTACTTGTAGAGGCTTGCACCTTGCAGCTCAAACTTATGTGGGACCCCCTCAGGGCTGGAGCATTTTAGCAAGGACTTACTCTGGTTCACGTATCTAAATCTGTTCAAAGGATGTTTTTAAAGCAGTACAGTGAGATTGCATAAAGGTTGTGTGGCATCTCTTGCTGTACTGGAAGGTTGTCTCAGCTGGAAAGATCTGACTTGGTGCATTTCCAGCTAATATACTTCTGTGCAAGAGATATAACCTTCCACTAGGTGTAGTCTAATTTTCTACACAGGTTGGTACCTTTTCAAGGAAGTTTGAGTTCGACATTAAGAGAGATTCTGTCCGTCATTATTATCACTGCATTCTGGCTATGCAGACCGAGCACCAGAGAGACATTACAACCAAAGGACCATGACAGGGAAATGGAGCAAATCATAGTTAAAGGCTATATCAGCTAAATCAAGCAATCTCCGAAAGAGGCATGAAACCTGCTTAACATATTATTACTTCTTATCAGACTGGGATTTGCTTTGATGCAGCAACTCAGTTCATCATGCTAGTCAAAGCTGGGAGAACGTGAGGACAGTCACATTAGCCTAGAAAGGTGTTAAGATAAACCAATGAAACCAGAAAAGGAGAATGACAAACTAGGGAAGTGCAATGTGGAAACATGAACTGTTTGCATGGTCGTTAGGGGAATTTTATTTACCAAGTAATCTTGGTTATCTAATGCACATGGGCAGGGCACGTCTCTTATTATGTGTCTGTACAGCAGCTGGTTAAGCGACACATAAATATCATTGATGATAATTTTATATTAATAACCGCAAGCATAAAAGCAATGGAAGATGAGGTCTTCATGCAAGGAATCCTTCACAACAGCAACTGGCAAAGTTCAAAGCCTGTTGTTCACAAGCATGTAGGCAGAATTCAAAAGAATATATGAAAGCTGTATAACATTAGTGTTAACTTACAGCATAGCTGCAAAAATCTTAAAATGTGTACCACAAGCTTTCAATTTAAAAAGGAATGAGATCCCCCTCTATAATGGAAAGGAAATTAATCTTTTTCACTCATTTTTGAAAAAAAAAGAGAAAGATTACTTTTTTCCAAATAAAGGGAAGTTTGGTAGTTTTGGATTGTGAATGTTAACACAGAATAATTTTAGTCCAGTAAAGCACTTTGAGGACCAGACAAATGCCAGATAATTTTTATTATGTGAGTGTAAAGACAGAAAGTATGAGAAATATGACTATTTTTGATTATTTTCTTCCATTTTTATGACATCATTTATAGAAAGTGACTAGCTATCAAAGGATGTTTCAGAAACATCACAAGGGCAATATGCAAGCTCATCTGTTGATCTGTAGCAGTGAACAAGTAGCTTTCTGAAAGTCGAAAAAGCTTTCCTGGGTTTTCCGTAGGTAAAGAATTGCAGCTGCTATGTGTAGATTGGTCCAATATCACTTGATAGAATTTTTAAACTTCCAAAGTAATTCGTGCCTAAAAACTTATGGTTGGTACAAAAGGAGACAAAGACACAACTGAGGGAATTGAGTCTTTAGAACTAAGGTTAAAAATCGAGAAACTTAACATTTATCATCCCCCTACTTCCAAAATCTGACATATCCACATAACAAAGTGCATCATTCTCAGATCTGCTGGTATAAAGAGAAAAACACCTGAAAAGTGGAAAAAATCCACTCCAAATATGGCACTCTGTCTATTTGCTTTCCTTGTGACAGAAGAAATAAAGTAGTGCTTGGGTGATCCTCTGAAGACTGTCTAGGAAGATGCTTTGTAAGGAAGGGAGCTAAATGATGGAATATCAGGCTCGTTATGTATGACTGCTAGCAAGAAGATAGAGAGATGATGTTCATGGCCAGAAATAGCCTGATTTCTCTTTTACAGAAGAGCTTGAAACATGTAGGTGCTGGATATAGTCATCTGGATGGTGAATGAGATGGTGGCAGCCTGTGGTGATTATCATACGATCACTTAGATTGGAAAAAACCTCCAAGATCATTGAGTCCAAGCCAGAACTGCCAAGTTCACCACTAAACCATGTCCCCAAGTGCCACACTAACATAGCTTTTAAATACCTCCAGAGATGGTGACTCCACTACTTCCTGGGCAGCCTGTTCCAATGTTTGACAACCCTTTCAGGGAAGAAATTTTTCCTAATGTCCAGTCTCAATCTCACCTGGAACAACTTGAGGCCATCTCCTCTTATCCTATCTCTTGTTACCTGGGAGAAGAGACCAACCCCCACCTCCCTAGAACCTCTTTTCAGGAAGCGGTAGACAGTGATAAGGTCCCCCTTGAACCTCCTTTTCTCCAGGCTAAGCAACCACCAGGCTACTCCCCTGCTTGCATGTCTGGATTGCCTTTGGGAACCCACTTTTGGTCCTGACATCCCCTGTGTAAAACTGACCCAACAACAAGGGAAAGGGAGCTTTGACACATGGTGGGTGGCAGTCAAACCTGCCCCAAAGCACAGAGAGGAGGAGGTCATACACCAGGATTTTCACAGGAGCTACCCTCAGCTTCGGGTCAAGGGATACTCCCCAGGCTCACAGAGAAGGACCTTAGATGACCAGAGTCATGATTCCATGTATCTGTACCTCAGTCACTGTGAACAGTTCCAGCTGATGGCTTTTCCCTGGTGTTGCTATAGATGACAACTAGAGGCAATGCAGAGGCATGGCTACACTGCATGGGGGGTGCTGGAGAGAACAACACTCCTCTCTGGGACTGAGGACTGATATAGTGTCACATGGCACAATGACACACACAGATCACTAAGTTAATTAGAGCTGGAAAGATAGGAAAGATTCCTTTTTCCTCACCGTGCCTTTGCTTGCGATTTAAAACACTCCAAATAGCTCTTTACTGTGATCATATTCGTCTTATCGTAGGTTTTCCCACGTGTACTTGAGCCCTGGAAGTGATGTGTTCAGGTTTTTCAAATTTTTACTAATTTTAAGTGTTAGCCCATGCATTTACACTTCAGTTTGACAATAGGCCCTTAACTTTTAGGTGCTGTGGAAATGGGACTTCCTGACATAGTCTGAGTGTCCTTCACAGATCACCAAACCACTTCTCTAGAAGCAAAGGCATGTGGCAGTTCAAGGAGCCAGGTCCATGGCGAGCTTTGCCTCTGAGATGCAACAGCTTCATTCCCTGTGTGCTGTGTCAGATGCTTGATCCATGCAGGGATTATAAAAGAGGTAAGTGTCTTGCCCAAGGCACATTAGAGTCTGAAAGGCAACATGACTTTTATGCAATTCATTTGCTTTCAAACAACTAATAAACACCGGTAAATATTGGCCCAAAGACAGCAATAAAATAAACATTGTGAGTTGAACTGTAAATTTTTGACTACTGTAAGCCTACAGGAAGATCACAGACTGAACCATTCATCAGTTAATGTCCCACAGACCATTTGGGAAATGACATATGATTCAGTGTGGAATGGTCTGTTGAAATGTATTGTTCCATCCTTTTTCTTCTTCTTCAACATATTTTTGTAGCAACTTCAAAAGCAGTTCACTGTGTATCATGCAAACAAGAAAATAAGCACAGTCTGCCCAACTTTTCACTGCAGAACTGCTTTTGACAAATAATACCAGATCACTCTGGGGTAATGCAGTGAGTGAATCACACCCACGGGAATAACACACTTGGTTTGAAGACAGCTGTGCTAAGTTATGTGAGCTCTGCTCTTTGTGCATGCCGAGTTTCATGGTGGAACAGCACACAGCCAACTGTTCTGTGGTTTGCTCCCTCGCTGCTGCACACCCGCCTTCTAGAAGCAAGCAGGGACTTGGCTGCTGCAGGAATCTGGGTCCCATCCTGCAGACCTGGAAGTTAGTTCCCAAAAGTTTCCTTAGTCATAGCAATACAGAATGAAGCCCTTATACTGCAAGGCAATTGCACTCACGGGCCTGGAGGTTAAAACATTTACCATACCCTGTTCTTTCCCACTGACCTCCTTTGAGCTGGAATACAGCATGGCATCTCTGATGTTTTATGGTGTCCAGCCCATCTTTGGTTTTTTGGTCCACCCAAACTAGATTTCACTGGCCTTGGCTACAAGGGCTCTAAACGTAAAGACTTTTTCCTGCAATTCAGCAACTGAAACAATTTAGCAGTAAATTCAGCAGACACCTGCAAGGTCAGACTTCTGGACTACAGAGCAGAGCCTAGGGGAGCTACTACTGAGCCCAGCACACTGCAGGCCACCCTCCCTGGCCATGGAGCAGACCATGCAGACACACACTGTTATCCCAGAATAGGTTACAGCAGCACAGGGGTAAATACACTTGCCTCAAAGAAGCACCCAGTCCTCCTCAACTTGTTTTCATATTAGCCCTAAGCACCCAAACCTTTCAGAACCATTCAAGTCAAAGGACCATTCTGTCCAAAAGGCCAGAAGTGTTTCAGACTGGGACACTTGGAGTATGTTGATCTGCCCAGGAAGGCAAGATAAAATGGAGACTTGTTGAAGCTGGCCAGTGTGGTAGCACATGGTCACAGCACATGTTTCCCTGAGGGAAATGATGGGTTTCCAGTATGACTTGCATCGATCTGCAATCCTCTGAACACGGTCTACAGGACTAGGGAACAACAAAGAGGGAGTGGACTTGAAAGTAGTTACTTGAGTATACCCTTTGTGTGCCCTGTCTGTGGTTACAAAATGGAGAGGACAGAGCACGTCCCCAGGAAGAGGCCATTTGTTTTTAGTAGCCCTTGCAAAGCTGGAGGCAGGTCTGATGGAGGCCTTGACAAACACCAAGAAGACTCCTGTTCCACTTCTGAAAGGGGAACCTGTTCCCTTGCACAAAACCACAGGACTGAAGCTGAAACCAAGGATAAGAGGCTCTGAGCTGCGCGGTGCAGGTCAGGCTGGGTGGTCTGCATCATTTGTCTAGCCTTCAAAACCTGTGAGCATGTCGAAGGAGAAGGTGGAATTAGGGTTTGTCCAGTTCATTGCACAAAAGCAATGATGATAATTGTACTGACACCCTAGTTTGCACGGGGGGAGCCGCCCAGCAGTGCTCGGTATGAGAACCCACCTCAGGAGCCAGTTAATGCTGAACTGACCCACAGCAGGCTTACGTGATGGCAGAGAGGCCGCAAATGGCCTCGTGCCCCAGGTTCCTTCATGACGTCTTTCCTTGTAGCCACTGGATCAATTTTATCTGAAATGTTTGCTGCCCCTGAGCAGTGAGGAGGGGGCAGGAATGCTAAAGATAACTGTGTAAACAGAGAAGGCATGAAGGGGTCAGAGCCCAGGGGAAGGATCAATATGTTGTCTTAGCTAAGGAGATGAACAAATTGTAACCGAGGGACAGACATCATCAAAAGAAAAAAGGAAGTGTTTTCTTCCTTCAAGAAAAACCACAGATTTTTTTTTTTGCCTGCATGAGACAAAAGTCCAGATTCCTGGAAAAATAAGGAAATAATAATAATAGTAATAATAATAATAGTAATATTATTAATGGAAGTACTACTATTAGAACTAGTAATAATATTTATAATGGTAATAGTAATCCAGTCATGATGCTACAGAAGAAGTGAATAGGGTGTGGGTTCAGCTGTCTGTTGCCTTTGGAGTTGAAACGCAGCATGATTTCAAGGACCTGCACCAGGGATGTCCCCTGCAGCCTGCAAAGGGCTTGCACAGGAATAAATGCTGACTTGCTGCAGTACCCAAACAAGCTTCCCAGCAGCTGTTTCTGGCTCTTCTTCCTCCTTCTTTCAGGCATTAATTTGTTCTGTTTCCTGCCATCTGTAGACCCCTCTCCTTTATCCCTTCTGCTGCTTTTCCTTCCCCTCACAGCTCCTGGCTCTCTGTTCTGTGTGGGTCCCAGGCTCTCTCCCAGCCATGATTAAATGGTCAATGTCAATATCATGTGAGGTAGGAGAGGCTGCAGGAGTCAGGGAAGTTTGGGGTTCAGCATTGTCCCTGCAGGGAGAGAAGCGAGCAGAAAGAAGAGTGGAGAACCAGGGCTGGAGGATCCTGATCTCACTGATCAACTCCTGGCACTGGGAAACAAACAAAACATCTATCTCTTGGGAGAGCAAGGATTTCAGGTTCCCCTCTCAGTTAGCTTGGGTACCAAGAGGTTCTGCTGTCTGTTGCTCAGAAATGTTGTGTCTGCCTGGGCTCCTCTTCATTGCAGGGGTCTCTTCATTGCACAGAGTCTGCTCCCCAGGACTGTGTCCTCAGTCCAGTGGCCTTTCCTAAACCTTGTTGAAAGCATTCCTAAAGGTTTTCCTTCATAGCCTCTCCTCTTTCTGCAACCCATCTCTCCTCTCCCCAGGGGCTCCACTCCTGCCCAGTGCTTCTGCCCCTCCTGAAAGCCCCAGCTCTGATGGCAAGGGGAATACGAGTGCCCTGGCACACTGAAAATAGTCATTTCCCAGCTCATTTAGCCACCACTAATCCATACTGAAGTCATTGCTTTAATGAAAAGAGGGTCTGTGTTTTGCATTTTGTATTTAAGAACTTGATAAAATATCAAGGCAACAAGTGGCTGATCCCCATCTGTCTGGGCATGGACTCTCAGCTATGAAGTCATCCTCATTCTCCTTGCTTCCAGATTTTCTGTCCCCTCCTACCTCTGTCACCCCATGCAACAACAAGTCAGATTTTCCATCAGGGATTTCTCCTGCCCGTCTGTCAGGTTTTCCTTCCCCTGCTCTGTTTGATTAATTGGCGAGGCACCAGCACATGTAGCAGCAGACACCACATCCACTGACGCAAGAACTTTGTTTATCCACCCTCAGCTCTGTAGCACAATACTGATTAAACAGTCAGGGTACCAAATCGGGTTAAGGCTCCTTTCAGATATCAAGATGCTGTTTTCCCTTCCAACATTAAACCCTGTGGGAGAGGGTTCACTAACACAATTCTGTAAGGGACACAGTCATGGATGGTGGAAGAAGGGACTGTCCTGCTCTCAAGGTGCTGGAGAAGTACTTGAGGCTATATGCATCAGCTCTCCAGCACTGGATTGGAGAGTCACCCTGGTGTGCCTCTGACAGGCTGCCTCTGTGGCGCTGCCTCTCCAGGCTCTGGTTCCCCAAAAGGGGAAAGTCTTTCCCCAAATCTTAGTCTTGCTTAGCTGAATAGGAAGCTCACTGGCTTGGGTGCTGCCTGCTCTGGGCTCCCAGCTGGCTGAAAAGCCTCGACACTGTGTTGCAGCATCCTTCTCATCAAACTGTGTGTGTGGGTTAATGCCTGTGCTGGTACCTGTGCTTCAGTGAGTGTGTCTGCGGAGGAGCACTTCACCTCCGGCACCCACCCCTTTCCCTCACCCCATCTCCACCACATGTGGGAAGAGGGAGTGGGCAGAGAGCCCCTCAGCCCTGGGACAGCATCTCTGCATCACAACCCACAGCATTGCAAGGTTGTGTGCCCAGAGTAGAGGATGCCCTACTGGGGGCGATTGTCAGAGGCCACATAGTGACTGTTTGCCTAATCCTTAGCTCTCAGCTTCGAGGGTGTTTTGGGCCTCCTCAAGTAAGACAAGTGCACATCTGGGATCTGTGCATCACCCTCATGCAGCCAGAGAGCAAAAGACTTTATTCAGGAAGAAGGCATCTTCAAACATCTGACATTGCCTCTCCAGGGGTGCATGAGGCAACAAAGGAATATTTTAGATCACGCATTTGTTTTATCTGTTGAAAATTGTGGGTCTTCCTCTGGTGGGAAAGGATCTCATGCAGAGGATTAAACTCCTACTGCTTTTAAAGTCATCTGGAGGCAAGAAAATGTCTACTTCAGGAAGGATTCAATGTTGCCTGTGCAGAAACCAAGAGACCATGGATGGCAGAGCTGTAAGAAAAACCATCCCTTGGTAAAACAAGCGAGATGTGGGGCTGTTTGCTTCCACAACAGCAGCAGCAGCCGCGCTGCTCAGAGAGCATCCAGGTGATTCCAGCCCTGGGAAAATGGGGACGTTATAAGCTTCTGTGTAAAAGTAGCGTCTATCTTTGCTTCCCTTTTAACAAGATTAGTCTTGCTTTTCTCTCCCTCTTTCTTTTGCTGTCTGCCGGCCACCTCCGTGCTCTCCCACTAATGTGATTAGCGGTGCATGGGGACCATACTGGCAGCAACTGTCACAAAGATCTCTGCTTACTTGAGTGCACCTCTTTCCTCAATGAAACATCTTGTGTTTATGGTCACAGGGGGTATTGTTAACTCCTGGATTCGAATAGAAAGGGATATTTACGACCCTCCCATAAAAGTTGATTCAGGGAGACATTTAGGAAAGAAAGGGACAGAAGACAGATGTGTTTCCTACCACAGATGCTGAGGAGGTTCAATTGTTCTGCATATGTAATGACTTTTTATGGTTCCTTACAAATGCTTTCCACACTGCTAGAAAGGTGCCTAAGTCAAATACGCGTAGTTGCTTACAGAAGACAATTTAGTGACCATACAGGACACTACAACTTTATATCTTGTTAAATATGTCAGAGATGGACATTGCTACATGTACAACATGAAGGGGAATCTCTGCCTGCCCTGAGTCATGGCTGCCTTGTCCCCTTCCCCACTGCAGCTCTGCTTTCATCTAACATTGCCTGAGGCTTTCAGAGCATGTTTACTGTCATGCCCATATGGTTAACACATACAGCACCTATTGATTTTTTTCTAAGCAAGGCACATTATCGGTGTTATGTTGACAGCTGCAGTTTGTGTTTTCCCAGAAGAGCAGAAAAAGAAGCCTAAGTCTTCCTAACTGTGCAAACAAATAAGTACTTGTAGGTGACAGGACCGGAAAGGTTGCAGGATTATAGGTCTGAAGAGAACAGATGACCAGTGACTAAAGCATAATTACAGGCAAGAGAGGAGAAGGAAAATGGCAAATTGCTATGTTATCCTAACAGCAGCCAGAGGATACTTGGTTACATGATGCTTCTGCCTGGGGCTGACTGTTTTTACTCTCTGATGTGAGCTCCTGTGGGGTGACAAGAGGTTAAGGTGAGTGTACAGGAGGAAATATGTATCTCAGGTGGTGAGATGAGCTTACAGCAGTGGAAGATTTGGCCAAAGCCACCAACTCTGGTTCCTCTGTGCTCCTGTAACAGAAACAAAGACATTTCCCAAGAAGTCTTATGCCGAAAATATTGTGTGTAAAACGTCTGTGTGCTGAGATGCCTGCAGAATAATGCAGCTCATGCCAGCTGCACCCACCATCTGCAACCCACTGTCATTCAAGGGATCAAGACTGACACTGACCAAGGACAAAGTCCTTCTGTCTTAATGCACACAGAAGAATTGGGAAAGACTGGCAGCATGAGATCATCAAGGAGCTTGTGCACCTCCTTTTGTGCTCAAACACAAATATTTCCAGCTGCCCTGGGGGTTTAGAGCCTAGCAGAGCTAAGTGGGGTTTCACTGGGATTGACTCACACTCTTGCCAAGTTATCTATGAACTTAAATCCCAAGCAGGACAGGCTGGAGTTGGGAGTGGAAGGATAATTTTCAAATGCCCAGACTGAGTCCAGCTTGTTACAATTAAGAGCTGAACTGCCACTATGTGGGCAGTGTTATCACGGTGATTGTACCTGCCAGACTGATTCCTGCAGTGGGCAATTCTGCATGGGAACATCTCAAAGAGGGTTGTGACCAGGTTCCCTGCATATGCAAGTAATTTCTAAAGATTTTGTATCAATGGATGCATCTTTGTCTAACAGTTGGGAATACCAACGTCACTCCTGCATTCTCATGTCATGAGTGGCCATTCATTACTCTGGGAAAATATAATGTTCCCAGATGGGGAGGTTTTCTTTGTCCAGTAAATAATTAATAATGAAACTACAAGATCCTGCTTGTCTCATATGCTCATACAACAAATGGTACTTTCTTTGCCTGTGAATGAGCAAGGTAAAAATCCTCATGGGATTGACAGCATGTCTGCAAAAGCCAAACCTCACTTGATAGAAAAATCTGGGTTAAAATGACTAGGGAACAGCCAGGTTCAGTAAAGACTGGAGTCAATAAAATATTATGACCCACAAAAATCCCTGCTCAAGGGAAGGCAAGCTCAGCCACAGCAATCTCATCTCTCAGGAGAACTCAGGTGTGCTCCATCCAGGTTTCCCCTGGCATGGATAGTGGGCATCCACTGGGATTTACCCAACCATCCGAGCAGCAAAGACAAGAACAGAGGTTTGCAGTCTCCCTGCGACTTGAAGCTAAAGTGAGACACCAGTGGAGCCTGGAAGAAGGGGAAGGCACATTGCAGTGAGTGTCAGACCTCCTCCTGCCGGCAACACAGCGCTGCTGCTCAGTGTAAGCTGTGTTAATGTTCAACTGCCTTGGGAGAAAATAAGGCCTGACATGTGTTTCTGGTTTCCAAGGTTGTTGCATTATTTCCAGAACTATAGGATCTTACCTCATCCTCCAAAATGCTGCATTTTCATAACTAAGTGTTCTCACAACACGCTTTGCAGAGCAGGTCCTGCCATTAGGTCCTGTACCACCTTTATTGAGCTTTTAGGAACAAATCCCTTTATTTGACAACGTATTTCTCTATTTCCTTCTTTTTGATGTGAGCAGAAGTGCTACATTATAAAGTACCTGCTGATAAGGAAACCCCCTGGCCACCAGCCCAGGAAACCTGACACTAGTGATATCAGTGACAGCAGTTTGTCCAGCATCTGCTGGTTGTGCCTTTGCAATTGCTCCAAGGAGGGTACCACACAGAGATAACCAAGCTGGTACCACACAGGGCAGCATGGGAAGAGATAACCAATCTGGTCCAGAGCACACCAGTTCAAACACTGACAGCCACTGAGACCATGGTACTTCTCTGTGTTTGACCACGGTCCCAGCCCCACACTGATGGAGCCCTTCCCACCAGCCACTCAAAGTCACTGGTGCCCTGCTCAGGCAATGGATATGTGCCTTTAGGATGCTGCGTGTAAGAGCAATCTATCAGTTGTTACCTTGCACAGATTAGCCTCATTTTAATTCATGTAGGTGTTCAAATCCCAGCTCTCTGCTGCCCCAGTCGTTTGACTGAGCCCAGGATGTGACCTTGCATGATGGGGTGGGGCACAGTCCTGCCATAAAGGGGGAATGCTGTGAGCAGTGAGGAAATGAAGCCAGGAACGCTGAGAGTTCTGGGTCATAAAAAACATGCTGCAGGCTGCGTCTTGCTGGGCAATGTTAGTTCCCAAGGGTTTTTCCCCTAGTTGTTGTCATAAAACTTCAGTGAAACCACCTACAAGCTTCAGAAGTTGCGTGGGGGAGGGGATATAAGTGTAGAGCCCATTGTTAGAGCCTACGGAGACTCTTCTGCTTAAACCGGCTTGTACTGGTATGGCTTTGCTGGGCTCAGTGGGATGGTCATCAACTCAGATTCCAGACTTAATTAATCATTATTTTCTTCCTTGAAAACAGATGACTCTGCTAAGAGAATTTTTGGAAAAGGGAGTCTGTGCTGGGCTCTGAAACCTTGCTCTTTCACTCCTCTCATTTGGGATCCGGCGTCTAACAGGAGTGTTTCAAGTGGAAGGTAGAGCTGCAACCTGCTGGCCAACCAAGGGACCAAAGCATGGAAAACAAACAAACAAACTCAACCAACAGGCACTTTTACAACGGCAACTGCAAACACTCGCAACACATCACTGAGCACAAGTATCTGACATGGCACCTTTGGAGTACAGCAAATATGTAAATGTGCCTCTGAATGAATGCTTAATGATTCAACCGATCCCGCTGCTTATCATTGCCTAACTGGTGCAATCTGTCCTGTCTGCAAGCCATCCAAAGCTGATAATAGCTCTCCCTGTCCAGATGCCATCACTCCCTGTCCCTCCTGGGCAGCACATGACCCAGCAGGTGTTTGACAGTTGACACTGGAGCTGCGGAGAGATTTGGTCTCTTCTGATGGATACCCAAGTGGCACAGATGTGTGTGTTTTCAGATCATAGAAACACAGAATCTTAGAACGGCCTGGGTTGGAAGAGACCTTAAAGATCATCAGTTCCAACCCCACCGCCACTATGGGCAGAGAAACCTTCCAGGATACCAGGTTGCTCAAGTTCCCATCCAACCTGGCCTTGAGCACTTCCAGGGATGGCACAAGCAAAGGCAGTAAGCAGGACTGAGGGGCAGCATGGCCAACAGGAAAGATGCAAACGAAAAAGTATGGGGTCCAGATGTGCCAATTACAATTAAAAGCTATAAAGAGAGCTAGTTCTCTTAATGAGGAAAGAAGACTTCTCTCAAGAGCCTGAGCTGAATGACTCAGCCGTATACTCCCCCAAATCTGTTACAGCAGGAAAAGGCAGCTTCCTCTTAGGCAGATGATGTATTTAAGAGAACTGGCACAACACCCATCAGAGGGGTGGCAGCTGCTTGCTACAGAGCAGAGCAATAGCTTGCAGGTGGGCATGGAAAATGGAGCACAAAGTAGAGAGCCAGAGAGCCTGATAAGTAAATCCGGTTGGTGACTTATCAAGTTGGTTGTAATCACAGACTTATTAATAGGTAGAGTTGTATGATGGTAGAATGTGAGGTAGAATTGGTAAAATGAGGTAGAATTGTGAAAAATATTTGGTTTTGCCAGCTTGATGCACAGTGAAGAAGGGCTTTGTATTTTTCTCTTTACTGTGGTGGAGATATGAAGATTTTTCAAATTAAACAGAAAACTGTTCTGTTTGAAGTCCTTTGCAGAAAGCACAGTGCATATTTACCCAGCTTTCAGCAACTGGGAGGTCTGGTGGACTATATCTTCATAGAGAGCTTTCAGAATTAGGCCTTTAAATTAAATGTTGACCCTGTCACAGCCAGCACTGTGGGACAGCTACAGGCTTTGGATCTGGCTCTAAAGTGATTAAAGTGACTTGACTGAACTAACTTGTCACTCCCAGGTTCACAATCGATTAACCATGACCGGAGTAACACCTTCAGATGAGAGGGTATGGGAGAACCATGCACTGCGAAGGCATGTGTTTGTAACAGCCCCGTGAAAGGCCGGAATCCCTACGGTGCCAACGGCTGGATGAGCATGTAGCTCAGCCTCCTGGCCTAGATTTAAGTATGCAGATTTATGAATAAGCACAAAATGTGGGTAAAGTTTTCACCCACAAATGGCCAAAGGGAGCTGAGAGGATCTGGGAAGCGGAACACGTAACAAAACAAACAAAGCTAAGTGTGGTAGAGATTGACCATAATCAGGTAATAATTGCAGGGAATTTTTGGTTTAAATTAAAAGCCTACACAAACCCATTTTTCTTTCCCTGATGACTGCATTGTCCTTGTTCTCCTTCCACACCCTTTGCTCTGGTAGCTCACTACATCCACTCATGTCACCTTAACTTAATTAGGGATATGTGAAACAACTAGAATGTTAATGCTGAGTTTCTGGCTGGGACTGCAGGTATGAACAAATCACTAAGTAGAAAATGTCCAAAGACCTGTGTCATCTGATAGAAAGAAAGCTTTCTGTGGGAACAACAAAAGCAAAATTTTGGCCTTTATTTTCACAAGAAAAGCAGGTATCAGAGGCTAATGCAAACATGTAGATTGACCCCAAACAGATTGCTTTGCTTTGGGGTGTTTTGTGGTTCAGACAGTGTTGGATTTGTTTCCATTCTGAGTCAAACCAAAATTTGCAGCTGGAACTTCCCCACAAAACCGGAGTTCAAGTCCCTTCCCCTCCCAGCACAGCTTGGCACAGTGTAGTCTGTCGCTGCTTGCCCCAAGCTAGGGTGCTGCTGGCACTGTCAGCCGGTTCAGTGCAGACCTGGTGTGGTGGTCCCAGCTCCACACCTTCAGACTGTGTCTTGCCACACTCCCACAGGTATCTCCATCCTCATGCTATGAAAGCACCACTCTGATGGGCTACTGTGCCCCTCCCATCCATTTCAGGTGCTTGGCACTGGTTTCTGCTCCCAGCACAAGGTGACAACCCTGTATTTTGTTCATGGGGAAACCTCATGGCATAAGGCGAAGACCTGGGCTTGAGGGCTTTGTGGTTGGAACACAACCACTTCGCCTAGAGGTCCAGCCCTGAGCAGTGTAGATGCAGCCTAAGGCACTCCGATGATCCCTGTCTCTGCTCTGCTCGCAGCACACATATGGTCTCTCTGTACCCTGGGGCAAATGGCCTCACCTCTGGGTCTCCAGCAGGAGAATCCCTGCTTTCCCAGAACTGCTAGGAGCCCTGAACTGTGCTCGGGAAAGCTAACATAAAAGCTGTGGCAGCTACCTTATCTCCGACTATAAACTAAGTGTATGGAAATTACTCAAGGAACAAAAACTGCTAAGTAACCTCATTATCCCTTTCTTTGGGGAGTTTACTGTAAATCGGCAGGCTTTGGATCTTAATTTGCTGGGAAGTGCAGTAATGTAATTAGCTAAACTGATAACAAGCTGAGTTGTGTGAATTCTTCAGAGGAGAGGAGGAATGTGCTAGACAAAGAGAGAAGTAAAAGGAAGAAAAAAAAATAATGCTTCCTTTGCTAAGAAATATTTTTTTTCAATCTGTTAATGATATTATGGAAGACTTTTGTTTTGGTCAGAGGGAATGCCATGCACAAATATTTTCTTACTTAAAAAGGACACCATTTCTACATTTTCTATAATCCTTTAATTATTTTTTTTAATAAAATTCATGCACATTTTGAAACAAAGTACTTTGATTTTGGGGGTTTTTTTTTTCTAAGAAGCACCTCCCCTGTCCTGAATTATTCCTTGTTTGGCTAAAGCAGTAAAAAAAAGGCTTGGGGAAACCATCTCCCAACAAATACTGAGCCCCACTTCCCACTGTCCAGCCGGTGTCAAGCTTTGCCTGCATACCTGGGAGGCACCACGGGCTCTTCCCAACCCCAAACCTCGTCAGTGATCTAAGCAGGCTTTTTTCTTGCCGCTGTCATCCCTGCTCACAAAAGCTTTGCTGAGGACCAAGCAAAGGTCCGGCGGTGTGAACCTCATGAGGCTCAGCCATGCGCACACCAAGGAGAGGGGCTGCCCGTGTCTGGTGCTAAGCACAGGCTTTCGGGGGCTTGTGAAAGGAAGGATTTTCACAGTACGGAAGGAAGAACGCGTTTCTCTTGTCACTAGATGGCTCTATCTGCTTTCACTAAACTCACACCGTTTTCTTTTTACAGCCCCAAAACAACAGCAGCCCTACAGCTGTGTGCTTACAGGCTCACAAGCCACATCTGGAAGGGGAAATCTCTGGGAAGTGGAAAAATTCACCTGGGTTTTGATGATGGTTTTTATTATGTTCTTGATAACTTTCCTGAGGAAAATGAACACTGTCGCAAGAAAACTCATGCTTTGATATTTGTATGAAATGGTACATTTGGGGAGAAGTTCTGCATTTTTCTCAACTCAGACTCCTCCAGCAGCTATTGCACTCCAGCCCATGTGCAGATTTAAACCAAAAAGGGAGGAATTTGAGTGGCTGCTGGACACTTAACTCAGGTGCAGGCCGGTGGAGAGACAGGAACTTCTCTTCTTCGGTCCTTCGTTAGATGGGAGACAAAGAGGGTCTGTCTCCCAGAACACTCCTGAGATGATGCAAACTGGTGGGATGATGCTTTGCAGGTTCCTTGTGCACCACCAGCCACCCCAGCGATCACCTGGCCCCTGCCCAAGGGATGCTGCACCCATGTCAGCAGCTGCCATCCTGTCCCACGCTCACCCCCTGGGACCTGCTTCAATGCTGCATCTTCTTCTTCAAGGCACAAATTTACCTTCTGAAGATGCTCTTGTTCAGGGACAGGGAGTTCACTGGCACAGCCCATGCACAGCAGCCTGGAGGAAGGCCTGGGGTGATGGGACCCCAGTGAGGGACAGGGGGTTGCAGGGAAGCCATCCCATTTTTTGGCCCATGACAGTAGTGGGACACTCTCCTGGGATTCTGGCTTCCGTGAGGTGAAGCAGGCAGGCAGCCCTGCCTGCTGGAGCAGATAATTGGTGTTTAAATGAGGGGCCACTGAACCCTGATTGTGCAGCAGGCAGAGGACGTGCACTGAAGCCCTGTGGACGTCTGCTGCCTCAAACCCTTACACTGAAAGTCACATTTTCCTGTTTTGGATGTCTCTGAGTAACTAAAAAGCTACTGAAGGTCTCACTCTGGACAAGCAAGCAGATCAGATTGTGGCTTTCCTCAGGGAAAAAACTGTACTGTTGAAAAAAAATACAATATATTCAGGGCTTTCACTGGCTGTATTGGCTTAAGGCTGAGTATTTTATCAATTGGAAGATCTCTCAAGTGTTTTCAAGAGATGTTTGAAGCAAAATTCCTGCTTGGAAAAAGTTACTATCTGAGGATATAATCCAAAGCCATGAAAGACTGGGAGCATTTCCATACTGATTTCGAAAGGATTTGGATCAGGCCCTGAGGAACTAGCCCAGCATCTCTCTTCATATCAGCAGCCTCTGTGCTTTGAGGACACAACCCTTGTAATAACAACTGCTTGCAGGGGTATTTGAAAGATCACAGCCTTGGCTGCACAAATTATACAAGACACTAGTGACCACGGTGGGAAAGGAAGCAAATTTGCTTATTTAGATAATTAACAGGCATTTGAGACAAGTGTTGCTGTCTAACACATTACTGACAGACTAATAATTCTGTCTGATGAAGCAGCAATTATTACAATAACGTTATGGTCCACTAAAACAACCATCCCTCCTACCCACTGCTGCCAGGAGAGGATGGGTAAGATTGTGTTTCTCCTTCTTCCAAGTGAACGGACTACGTGCCAGAGAAGCACCCCACGGGGCCTGGCTGGGAGAGGAAGGACTCACTGAGCTACCGTGTGGCAGTTTCTGCTGCAACTTGCCTTCAGAGGATGCCTTGCTTTTATGGCCTCAGATAGCTGCAGGCATAATTTTGCACCTGCAATTTTGGTCAGCCAGATAACTGCGGTCCTTATTGACCCACGTCATGTGATGCCTCGAGAGGCCAGTGCCGCAAGCACAAATAGTTGTGACTTATTAGGAAAGACAACGTTTGCCGAGCAGACACAAGGCTGGGTGTTATGTCCCTTCTGCAAACTGGTTGTGCCATGAGTCAGTATAACCCCACCAATCACAGAATCACGGAATCACAAAATGGGTAAGGCTGGAAGGGACCACAGTGGGGCCAACCTCCCGACTCAAGCTGGGCCATCCCAGAGCACACGGCACAGGATTGTGTACAGACACTTCTTGAATATCTTCAGTGAAGCAGACTCCACAGCCCCTCTGGGCAATCTGTTCCAGCGCACGGTCACTGCACAGGAAGGAAGTTCCTCTTCATATTCAAGTGGAACTGCCTGTGCATCAGTTTCTGCCCATTTCTTCTTGTCTTATTGCTTGGCACAATGTCCTTCCAGCAGGCAGCTCATTCCCAGAGTTGAGCCAGGGGACTGAGGAGTAACTCTGCTCACTTCAGGGGACTACAATGGTGAAAGGGAGAACTGGGGCCATTTTGTTTTAACCCGGTCTTGTCTGATCCTGTCTAATGGCTGGGTGACCTGAATGTATGGAGTAAATCCTTCAGGGTGAATGCAGGACATGGATGAAAAAAGGTGTTTTCCAGAGGAGGGCCCCTCCATTATCTCACAGTCCAGGGAGGGGTTGTGCCCAAATCCTCCTTTCCCCCATCCTGCCTGGAAAGACTTCATGGGGAGCCAGCTTGTAGAGTCAGGTTTTTCCCTTCTTTTCATGCAAGCCATGGGAGATAGGTAGAGATCCAGGACCCAGGCAGCAATCTGAACTGACTGGCCTCAGACTGTGTAAGAAACACCTGGGACTTGGCTCTAATTTGGTTTGTACGACATACAGATTTTATTCAAACTAAGTGGGATAGTCGATGGTTGATGGGAAGCAGAGGGTTCTGGGTGCTGCTCCCCACAGCTCTGCTGTGCAACTTCACCATTGCTTACATTCCATGTTTCCCACAAACAGGAGGGAAAATCAAGTAATGCAGATTTCCTCTGTTTCTTCTCTTCAGGGAATCAGTCTATTGAGAAATTCATTAAAATTCACTGTGCCTGAGATAGAAAAACATCACCTGACAAGAAAATGCTCTTATGAAAATCAAGTCTTTGATAGCTTTACATGCTTCTTGAACACAGGGAAAGCCAGTCAATAACATTCCTTGTGGCCTAAAAGCAGAAACATCTGTCAGAGGCGGCTTGCTGGGCTGAATATAGCAGCAGGAAAGCCCAACTGATTAACTCCATCCTCTTCCTAACATGTTTTTGTGGTTCCCAGAAATCCCTAGAAAGGGCTCCTGAGGACACTGGCACCATTACAAGCCAGCTATAATTCAGTAAACAGAGAGATGAAGAAAACATTATCCTGACTGCAGTTCACCTCTGGCATCCAGGTTGCATAATTCACATGTAGTTCATCCTATTCTCCCTTAGCTGTGGGGCAGGCTTGTGATTTAGGAAAAAAGGAAGAGCCCGTGCTTGATGAAGGAAAGAATAAAGCCATAGTTGTGAGGAAGAAAAGAGAGATGGGGTCCATACAACCTTGCAAGTAGACTGAAGCAGGGGCAAATGGCAGAGAAGATTAGAACAGTAATACAGTAGACACAGAGAAAGTACTTCCAGTGTGGCTGGGCTGCTCCTTCTCAACAACCACCCTTCTCCCAACCCCTGCTTTTTTCACCCACATTGGTAAAGTCACCTCTATAAAAAATGCTGAAATTACTTCTTTGCTACATTTTACTTCCATCCTACTTTACATGTGAGACTTCACCATGCATAATTGAGAGACTTCTCCACAAACTGCAGGAAGTTTCCTGACAACTATTTCTAACTTCATCACAATTTTTCCACTTACTCTAGAAAGTAGTAAGCAATTTTTTTTTTTTAGATATGTGTCTGGTCTTGTTGCAGGATTGTTGAACCACCATTGCAGTCAGGGTCACAAAACTCGTAGGGACCAGCTCAAAACAAAAAAATAGTAGTTGGTGTCATTCTTAAGTCACAGTCTCTCTGCATCCCATCTCCACTGGATCAGGCCAAGAGACCTCTAGATATGGTGCCTCAAGTAAACAGTACTCAGCTTGCAACAACTCTGTAGGAAAAAGTAATCTTTCAGCTTCTAAAGTTTCTCATGCAGAGGAATAATTTCTGCAATCACACAGCTACACTGGAAGCAGATTTAAACATATTTATCTGCATTTTAGTACACATTGAAATAATTTCTGGGTAATGTCCATAAACATAAGATCTTTAGACTTCTGTTGTGCTGCGCAAAGAGAAACAACTTACCTTGGAGATGAAGTAAATACCACTACTTAGAGGAGAACTGTGGGATGGGAAAATGAAACAGCCACTGGTAGAAAAAGATATGTGTCCCATACACTCAGCAGTTCTTCAGGGGGATGTGAGTATTCACAGCACTGTGTGAAGTCTTTCCCTGATTGATACTTAATTCTGAATAGATCCTGGCAGCTTAAAGAAATAGTTTCAATCAGAGTCTGAGGGATTTACTACCCTATGGGGGTTTTATGTGTGTGTGAGGGAGTTCTGCGTTGTTTTTCTCTTGAGGGAATGAACTACCTTATTTTTCTGGGGCTTTTGTTCCCTTTCAGTTTACAGTCTATTAACATTTATCAGCTGAAGCATGGACCTTGTGTTGGAAGGAAACTTCAGATTTAATTTTTCTCCACTGTATATGTCTACCTCTTAGAAGGTTGACCTTTCACCTCCCACAGTGGGAAATGATAACATCAAATCTGAAAGTGAACCCACTGTCTTTCCAGCTCTACTAGGGGACTCTTCAAAATCCTCCCTCAGTAGTCAACTAAGAAGACATAAAAAATACAATACAATGAGAATTCCTCTGGTGTTGAGTCACCCTCCATTTATATATTTCCAAAATTGGATTAAAATTCCCAGAGGACTCTGCCAAAATCTCAAAATGGCATTCCATAGAGCAAAGCCCAGTGAGATGCATATCAGTTCTCTGTGTAGTCAGTAGCAACATTTTCCAAAGTTTTCTGCCTTGCTATTTACTCACCTGTTTTAGAGAGGCCTGAGGCAATATCATGTTTTCACAGGCAAAGTCTCAAAAAGGACCATTTATAACTTCTTTTTAAAAATTCAGGTTGTTTTTTTATTGCAATATCAAGACCAAAAAAAAAAACCAACCCGAAAACACAGCAACCTCTTCTTTTATGTGTTTTGGCTAGTATTTGTTAAAAGCTGAGATTTTTTTTTTTACACTGACTACCCTGCCAAGAAGAAGGTGATTTCTTGCCATTGCTTTGTGAGTGTTTGACTGATTCAGCCCTTCCCTTAATCCTGCTACAGATGAGTGTGATAAGAGGCATCCCCCAGGGCCATGGGGATCTGGTTCTGGCAGGCGTGAACTCCTTGCTCTGCCCAGCAGCTTCCCTGCCCGCAGCGTGCTGTGCACAGCCATTATGTGCCCCATCCTTTGGCACTCCTGCCATCTCACTGCATGCGTCCCTTCCCCTGCCCAGTCCCCATACACTTGATTCCCGATCCTTATTCCCCCTGTCTTTCTTCCCCCATTTTCCCAGCCTGCTCCAAGCACCTCCATCTGCTCAGGCTTTACAGCTCTGAGGACATAAACAGGAAGAAGGATTGGGAGTTTTTCTCCACAGGATGGTTCCCTTGTCACAGTCATATCCCAGCTTTCTTACTCTGTCCCTCACACTCACTCTGTGGGGAGGATTGCGCAGATGGACAATGTCACCTAAAATAAAGCTTGTGTGACAACTCAAATAGTGCAGAACAGACCAGATGATGTGATCATAGAATCATTTAAGTTGGAAAGACCTTTAAGATCATCAAGTCCAACCACTAACCCAGCACTGCCAAGTTCACCACTAAAGCATGTCCCCGAGTGCTGCATCTGCACATCTTTTAAATACTTTCAGGGATGGTGACTCAACCACTTCCCTGGGCAGCCTGTTCCAATACCCGACACCCCTTTCCTGAAGAATTTTTTCCCAGTATCCAATCTAATCTCCCATGGCATAACTTGAAGCCATTTCCTCTGGTCCTGTCACTTGTTACCTGGGAGAAGAGACTGACCCCCACCTGGCTACAACCTCCTTTCAGGTAGTCCTTGAGGGTGATAAGGTCCCCCTTGAGCCTCCTCTTCTCGAGGACAAACACCCCCAGCTCCCTCAGCTGCAAGTCAGCACCAGGAAGGTGCTGCACAAAGTATCACGGCCTCTCAGCTCAACTCAGCCTCATGTCCTCTTCCTCTAGCTGTGACCTCAGGTGGCCACAGGCTAGGGTGACGGACTATCTGCCATAGAATCCCAAACAACAGGGACACCTCAGCCCAGACTGAAAACACCTGAATTTTGGAACAGGTGGTAGGCAGCATCCAGCAGATGCTGATATCAGCGTCCGTGAGATTCCCCTGCTCTGAACCAGAGGCTGTCCAGCATCATGCAGACCCATCCTTGGGCAAGGCATGGAGCCAAATCGAACCTGCTTGGCGAGCCCTTGCCCCAGCATGTGACCTGGAACCTGCAAAAGCCATGAAGTGCTTCTCAGGGAGGCAGCAGGGCCTGTATGTCCCTAAAAGCTTGGGAGCATTACTATGTGTCAGGAGGTACACAGAATTAGGCTTGTGGATCTCCGCACGACTAGATCTCCTCTGCCATGTGCCGGATTCTGCACCTGGGACGGGGCAATCCTGGGTATACATACAGGCTTGGGAATGAAATGCTGAAAAGCAGTGCCATGGAAAGGGATCTGGGAGTTCTGGTCAATGGCAAGTTGAATATGAGTCGGCAGTGCCCTGGCATCAAGGAGGGCCAATTGTGTCCTGGGGGGTGTCAGGCACAGCATTGCCAGCCAGGTATGGGAGGGGATTGTCCCGCTCTGCTCTGCTCTGCTCTGCTCTGGGGTGGCCTCACCTTGAGTGCTGGGGGCAGCTTTGGGTGCCACAATGTGAGAAAGGCATTAAACTATTAGAGAGTGTCCAAAGGAGGGCAACCAAGGTGGTGAAGGGCCTTGAGGGGAAGCCTTACAAGGAGTGGCTGAGGTCACTTGGTCTGTGCAGCCTGGAGGAGACTGAGGGGAGGCCCTAGGGCAGTCTACAACTTCCTCTAGAGGGGAAGAGGAGAGGCAGGCACTGATCTCTTCTCTCTGGTGACCAGTGACAGGACCAGAGGGAATGGCTTGAAGCTGTGTCAGAGGTTTAGTTTGGATATTAGGAAAAGGTTTTTCTCCCAGAGGTGGTGGAGCACTTGAACAGGCTTCCCAGGGAAGTGGTTACAGCACCAAGCCTGTCATAGTTCAAGAAGCGTTTGGACAACTCTCTCAGGCACACGGTGCGACTCTTGGGGATGGTGCTGTGCAGGGCCAGGAGTTGGACTCGATGAGCCTTGCGGGTCCCTTCCAACTCAGGATATTCTGTGATTCTGTGTGAGGTCTCCGCGCACGCAGGGACAGGGCGGGTTGTGCGTGTGTCGCCCGGGACGCGGCGGGCGCGGCGCAGCCCCCACACGGCCCCTCAGCCACAAAGCACCCGCCGGGGGCGCGCCCGCGCGCCCGCCACACTGAGCACGCGCCGCCGCCGCCGCCCCGCCCGCCCGCGCGGTCACGTGCCCTTAGGCATGGCTGGGGAACGGGCGGCCGGCAGCGCGCAGGGGGACGGCGGCGGGAGCGGGAAGTCTGTCCCCGTCCGCCCGTACATCTGCTCCTTCGCCGGCTGCGACGCCACCTTCACCAAGGCCTGGCGGCTGTCCGCCCACCTCTGCCGGCACACGGGCGAGGTGAGCCGCGCCGGCTGCAAGGGGGGGAGGTGTCTGTGTGACCGCGGTGGGGCCGCCGCGCTGGGGCCGCGCGGGAGGACCGGGCAGGCCGCTGCACCTCCTCGGGGGTGCCAGGGCACCGCAGGGGCTGCGGGCTGTGTCCGGGGCCGGATGCCGCCGGGGCATCCCGCTGGCGGCGGCCTCCCGGGAGCAGCCGAGCCCCCCAGGGTGTGGGTTTGCCCCTTGGAACAGCACCTCTCTTTCAGAGGCCGTATGTTTGCGATTATGAAGGCTGCGGCAAAGGTTTCACGAGAGACTTCCACCGCGCCCGACACCTCCTCACGCACACCGGGGAAAAGCCGTTCGAGTAAGGCCGAAGTTTTTACTTCTTAAGATGGAGTGTGGTTGACCATAAGGAAAGGGAGTTAAAACAGGGTGGTGATGGTTCGGGGAATGCACGCCCAGCTTTAGAATCATGAGCACTGCCATAACAGTGTGCACACAGGATGCGATGTGGGGATTCCCCTAGCCTAAAACCTCCTGTCTGGCCGTGACCTGTAAGAGATGCTTAAAGGAATGGGCAGATCTCCCCCAAGAATACACTCCTAAAAGAAGGAAGGGAAGTTGTCTCCTGTTGCTAAGCCGTTCACAGCTGCATGTCATGGATTAGGAGCTACCTTAAGCCACAACGAATTCCTCTGTGCTTTATTGAAAGTATATTCTGATATGTTTCATGTGGCTTTTAATTCTGACAGCCTCTGGCTTTTAGTGTCTTTAAAGCAAACTTTTATATTTGGGTTGTGCATTTCAGTTGTTCTTCTGTTCCTCTTGTACAATGATTTCTGTATCTGCCTAGGGAACAAATCACTGTGTGACTACAGTAATAAAAAACACAATTCATTTACAGGTGTGCGGCTGATGGATGCAATGAGAAATTTGGAACAAAATCAAACTTAAAGAAGCACATTGAGCGCAAGCATCAAAATCAGCAAAAGCAGTATGTGGTGAGTAATCACCTTTATACTGTACAGTGGAGGCTATATAAACAATATATAAATAAGATCCTTTTTGTGTATCTGGTGAAATACTTCAACTTGTTATTATGTGGTACTTGTATAAGTTCAAATACCATGACGGATTTCAGCAAACGTGTGAACTGAGTTGTCATTATTTGGCCTCTAATGATAACTTAATTTCCTCAATAGTGCGACTTTGAGGGCTGTAACAAGTCTTTCAAGAAGCATCAACAACTTAAAGTTCATCAGTGTCACCATACCAATGAACCTCCCTTCAAGTAGGTGGATAATTTTAATAATGAACTTTAACAATTCAATTTAATTTCCACTGTAGATGTGCCTTTTCTCAGACTTTTCATTGACATAGCAGTAAAAAAAAAAAGCAAAATCAATTTGTAGTCATGGCTGCAAGTATGTTTCTTGTCTTATACTAATCTTTGCTCAGTAGTCTGTTTTGAGCAAGTCTTGGTGCTCTGTAACTTCAGCATTCCAGCAATTCCAGAATTTGTATGGTTTCTTAGAGGTTCACAAGAAAAAATAACACTTCCCCCTCCCGGTTTTTAGTTCATACAGTCTGAAATACAAGCATAAGAGCTTGCACAGTAATGAAAAATGCAGCTACCTCTATTTCCCAGTAAGAAGCAGTGACATGTCTAACACTGAAGTAGTACTACCTAAAATAAGGGGAGAGACTTGGACTGTTAGAAGCTGTGCATTAAAACTCCATTTAGCTAACACATCACTATAGATCTGCTGAAAGCAAACTTTAGTCTTGTATTTTTTACAGGTGAATCACACTTAACATAGTCCTAACTCTCAAAGGCATCAGAATCTATTAGAAAAATATTACTGAACTTACTTTTACAAGGTGGGGACACACACATAGATCTCTAGGCAAGAGAAAACTTGGATTATTTTGTTAATTTTAATTGTTCTTTACTTAAAGAACAAAAAATATGCAGATACAGACAAAGAAAGTTAAGCACTGTATTTTATACCTAGATGTAATAAAGAAGGATGTGGAAAGTGCTTTTCTACTCCAAGTCACCTAAAGCGGCACGAGAAGATACATGAAGGTAAAACACTTTTTCTGCTTGCTTATGTTTCAGCAGAGGCAAAAGGACTGCTTCCAGTGCAGAGTATGCATGGATGCATGACAGACATGGAAGTATTCTGGGCCTGGAGATCCAGACAGACAAAACAAGAACACCCATTTTGAATAGTGAAATGGGATACAACTGCAAGGCTGTGTTCAGTTACAGTGTACTTGTGGCAGGCTGAGCAGCTCAGGATTCCCTCACTCACCTTTTCTCCTGAGGCTGCTTCCTTGCCAATAATCCATCTTCTAGAGATGGGCTATTGGTTAAGGCATTAGCCTAGACCTCCAGAGCTTAGGATTAGTTGCCAGTTCTGCCACAAGTTTCCTATGGAGCCTTGGCAAAACTATGTGCATTTTTAATTATTAATGAACCTATGTAAAAGATTTTTAAGTGAAATCATCATCACGTAGCCATTTATGTTTGAGCTAATCCTGCTACGCTCCTATCCTTTCTTTCATTGATAGATAACCAGCTTTCCAGTGATAGAATACCAAACCAAACAAACCCAACAGACTAGGAAGAGTATCCAGAAAGCTGCCTGTGTTCCTTTCTTAAGACAAGGACTTGTTAATAATTTTTTGACTGTTCCAGTCCTGGGATTTAAATAGTGTTGACTTTCTGTGGTTCCTGTCTGCTTGATAGAATGGTAGATTCTGTTCAGACTCTAGAATATTACTGTATGGTCAGTATTTTTTTTTTTATATGCAGTACAAATATTTATATAAAAGTATTATATATTATTAGTTATTGTCATCTCTTTGAGAGAACGTGTATGGCTGGGAGCAAGTAGCTTTACTGAAGCAAGGAGAGAGAGTTTCACAAAATCATTTAGGTCAGAAAGGACCTCTGGAGGTCATCTGATCCAGCTCCCTGCTCAAGGTGGGGCCAGTTAGACCAGGTTGCTGAGGTCTGCCTCCAGTCATGTTGAATGTTTCCAGGGCTAGGGCTTCCACAGCCTCTCTGGACAATTTGTGTCAGTGATACAAGGTTTCTTACTTGAAACGGTAAGGATTTTCTCTTCTAATTTGTGTTCATTGTCTCTTGCCCCAATCCTGTGCAGTATGGGAGGAGAGAAGGAATTACTGTCCTTAAATTTTCAAATGCTGGAAGTGGAATTCCCCCTTGTAAAACTGGACTGTGTTTGCCAGACCCTTTGTGATTGTAAACATCTGTCCTGTCCAACAGGCTATGCGTGCAAGAAAGAAAACTGCTCATATATTGGAAAAACTTGGACAGAGCTTCTGAAACATAATAAAGTCAGTCATACAGGTAAACTCCAAATCCATCAGTAAACTTCTGATACAAATAGGAAACCAGCTGCAAATTTGCAGTCCTTGCTGAACTCATTTCATCAACTTGTCATTGTGTCCAAACTTGTCTGCTAACACTTTATCAGTAAAATGGTTGTCACTCCAGCTAGACCTTTATCTAATGAAAATGCTGCTTAGTATACTGACTTAGCTTTGTGATTAACAACAAACTGTTTAATGTAGGAATTCAGATCTGGATAATTCGTACTACATTATCCTCTTGAAATCTCCACATTCCTTGCATTTCATGTTGATTTTAGCACTGTTCTAGTGGACCACTATGGTTTGATTCTGAGCTTCTGTAAGAAACTTAATTTATATTATGCCTTCCTTTCTCCCCCTCAGAGCCAATAGTTTGCAGTGAGTGTAACAAAACTTTTAAACGGAAAGATAACCTCAAGCAGCATCAAAAAACACATGCTGTGGAGAGGGAAGTCTACCGCTGCCCGAGAGAAGGATGTGGAAGAACGTACACAACTTTATTTAACCTTCAAAGCCATATTCTCTCTTTTCACGAGGAGAAAAAACCATTCTCTTGTGATTATCCAGGTTGTGGAAAAGTGTTTGCAATGAAGGCATGTATATTTTAAACTGTTCTTACCTGAATCACATAATCTGAAATTATAAACCTAACTCCTTTTCTTTTTCCCTGCTCTTTGTAATTGTAGCAGAGCCTAGCAAGGCATGCAGTTGTACATGATCCTGAAAAGAGAAAGCTGAACTTGAAAGTAAGTTGTACTTTTTCAAAAGTTTTCTCAACCATACCCTGTCACTGCAGAGGAGGGTAAACGTTACATGTTTCAGAATGTGGTTTCAAGCAGGAAAATAGGTCAACTATCTGCTGATTTTGTGAGATTCTTAATTTCTGAAGCTGCTTTAGCTAATGCAGTCCTGGCCTGTACATTGATTTCTTCTTTCCCCACCACTTTAGTAGTCTTTGCTCCACAGATATGTTAAGTTTACTAATTCTGGATTTATTTCTGCCAGGCAAAGCGTTCTCGTCCTAAGAGGAGCTTAGCCTCTCGCCTCAGTGGCTACAGTCCTCCTAAAACGCAGCCAGGAAAGGATGCGGCTGTGAGGGAAAGCAGGACAGCGAATAAGCTCGTGGAAAATGAAATACCAATTGTTGAAATTCTGACTCTGTAGCAAAGGTTAACCAAGGTGATGTTTTTCATGGAATGATCAGTGCAAAATTCAACAATAACTTTAGATAAAGTTAGCATTTTTATTTTATTTTTTAAATAAATTAATATTGTTTACACTGCTTCAGAAAGTCACTGGTGCAACTCATTTGGCTTCAGATCTTCGTTTTCATCTTTCTTTGCTGTATTTTTCTTGATTTCCATCTTCTGGTGTTCTTTCAACTCTTTGTCAGACATGGGTCTCAAAATACAGGTACTCACTCCTTCTCTAGCAACTTTTGGCTTGGAAAGATAAGTGGCTTTGTCAGACACAGTCTCCAAAATTTGATCAAAAAGCATGAACTGAAAAGGAGGAGAAAAATGGAACTAAATGAATGCACAAATACAAGTAGAGAAATATTTCAAGCTGCTCTGTAGTAACATCTCCTGCTTAGTTTTAGCTATTAGCTGAAACAAGCTAGTTGCTAGTCCTGGTTTGAGCACTTCAGCTTGTCCTTTCCTAACTGTTTGTTCTTCACTCATAAGCAGGTTTAAGAAAGTCACTGGAGAGGGATTAAGCCATTTCCTAACATTTAGGCTGAACTCCTGACTCATCTTGTTTTGCTCTTTTAAGGGTGTCCATGAGAGTGGTCTGCATCTGACTCCTCCCCACTCTCCTCTTCCTCTAGACTGAGATGATATTATTATTATTATGGGGCTTTCCTCTTACAGGGCAGTATTGCTCTAAGGTTAGCAGAACCTGGTAGTATTGAACTGAGTGGTAACTGCATTCATGTAACACACCGAACGCATAAACTCATAATTAAGCTTTTAAATACAAGGACAGTGTAAATCTGGACTGTGTCATGAAATGTTCTCCTCCCTCCCATAATCAGTTCCTCCTGTTACCCTTTCCCTGTGAATTTAACTTCCTATAAAAAGTTTAGTTCTTCTAGATGAAGTGATACAATTTTCACCAATAATTTAGTTGAGACCATCATCAAGGAAACCTAGATCACCACAGACATTACGAGGAAAAAAAAAAATCTCACACGGAATATTTATAAAAAATGCATTTGTGCAAGTGACAGTGAAGTCTCAAGGCCCTGGAATTATACTAGTAAGTTGCCACTAGCTCCCTAATGTTTTTATAGATGTTCACTTTTCCGGGCTTGGAACACCATTCCAATAGTTTTTGACATAGCAGGGGACAACTAACTGTAGCTCCAGTTGCACAAATGCAGCTCCAGAAGAACAGTTAGGTTAGCGAAATAATCCAGCTGAAATACAGACAAATTTTTTTAAACATGTTAAACTTTTCAGTGGGTGAGCTGGCTAAAGCCATAGATAATTTCACCAGCTCTGTTGATAAGGTGGTGCTGCATAGGAGTGGGAACTTCTTAGACTCTGCTGTCAAAGCCAGTGTTGCAACTGGATTCTTAAGGAAGCATGGTGTTTGAATTGTCTCTCTGGGACTGCTCTTTACAGCAGTGTTTGAACAGGAGCAGCTTGAGGTAGGCAACCATTACTTGCATGGGACCTAGATCTTCACGTATTTTAGCAGTACATGAGATACTAAAAATCATGGCAGTACTGGAAAGAGAAGGTTAATACAACTACAGCTATTTAATGGCATTGATCGGTCCCACTTCCAGGAGTGCACTTACCATGTCTGTATTGCTACCTTTTGCTTGCCGGATGGTAACTTTGACATGGTATTTCTTTTCAATCCACTCTGCTATCTGTTTAGTCTTGGTCTCTAAGTCGTTCTTGGCAATAGCTGAAGAAAAGGATAACTCCTTCTGAACCACCCCTGTTTAAAACAGAACTGAAACTGTGTTGGCTCAATACTTGACAAATATGTATTAGTTGCTCTCTTTTAACAGCTTATGGTGCTTTGTCTGCTTGACTCCCTCCTGCCATGCTGCTTTCTCAGAGCACCCTGATCTCATTGTCTCAGCGTGCACCACTCTCACCTCGGAATCTCACACTCACTGCCATATCTCGGAGACTGAGTGCATGATGAAGGGAAATCTCTTCAGGGTCAGAAGGCTTTGGGTATTTTTGATTATAGTCTTGTTCATGTGATCCACAATATTGGTCTAATGAACAGGTCAGCATTGGATCTAGAATTAAAGACTTAGTGTGCAAATAAATGCCTGCATTCTGCATGTAGCACAGCTGAAGGTAAAAGCTTTGACATCAGATAGCTCTTCATCTTGAGCCCATTTTAGTGACTGGTGAAGTGCAATATTCAGTTGGAAGTATGATGATGCCTTGTAATACACTTGAACAATTTGCAGTCTCTTCCTCCTTAAAGTTTCTCTAAAGTAGTTACCATCTGAATAATATTTTTGTAGTTTCATGAACAGAGCAACTGACTACCACAATTACGCTCTCCTCTAAAATTAGAACTCTACCCAAAGCACAGGTAACTTCATCAGCCTGAGGATAAAAGAGGATACAAGGTCACATGCCTTTTCTAAAACCTCTCTGTCAAACTCAGTTTGTTAAACTGCAGGAGCAGACTGTCTTAAGGAAAAAAAAAAAGTGGAAAGTACTCAATATTGAAAAAGTTTTCTCTTACTCTCTACAAGAAAGTTTTCCAGACTTTTGTCTTCCTAGCAGCAACTGAGGAAGAGAATATTTCATGACTACAGGTGACAAACTATATAATTACATATTTTTTTTTTAAGTTAGGAGATGCCAAAATAGTAAATCCTGAGGGCAGTGGAAGGCTTCACTGTGGAAGACTAGACTAATCCAAAATTTTATTTTCACCACTGCAAATCCTTAATAGCGTGGATGGCAGTGACATTGCTTTGGATTTACACAAATACAAGTAAGAGGATTTAATCTGCTGAAACCACTTTTAATGCAGTATTTATCAAAGTGCTCAGTGTCTACAATGTACGTACCTGGCTTTGGACTTGCTTTTTTCTTCTCTGCACGTTTAAGCTGTTCTTCATGAATCTGCTGCCCAGTCATTAGTCTGTATACAGGAGGTTCTGCATTCTCACGAAGCAGAACTAGTTTCAGGCCATGCTGATCCATAAGTTTGAGTGCCTCTGCTCGGTGCATGTTTCCTAAACTCTCTCCATCCTGGTTGATTAAGTGCAAAATACGGTAGGGAATTCTTCGCCCAACACTTCCAAATGCCGCTTTCCTTTTTGGTTGTGTCTCAGATTTTTCATCTGTAGAAAAAGGTTGAGTAAGTCCAAACACAGTTGACTTCCTAGGGTCAGGTGCCACTATCCAGAATGGAGAAAATAACCACTTTTGTGGTGTCTGTGTCAGAAGAGTACCAAAGAACCTTTTTGCACATCTGTTCTCATTTCTGGTTGCTTGACATACATGTTTCATCATGCACAAGGCAGTCATTCTGAGGAGGAAGAAAAAACAAGTTACCCCATCAGTCAGATTCTTCTAGTTACATTAGAAATACTTGACTCCAGGTCAGTAAACCCTAGTCTTTGAAACTACTCTTTCAAAATGATGCATGGTGTTACTAAACAGAATGAGCAGTCAACAGGCATTTTACAGTAACAAAGGGATTTAACCCAGAGAGACAATCTGACAAAGTAGCAAAATTTATGAGGTGATGTTACGTTCAATATATTAAAATCTGAGACTGAACTCCTTTAAAGAATCCAATACTTCTAGTTAATTTCTCCTCACAAGAGTATCTACTCTTACACAGCTTGTCTCTGTACAGAGAGATTAGCCAATGGCTAAGAGGGAGAATTTGCTGAGAAATAAAAAGGCATGTCACACTTTTAATATCTTCAGTCCAGACTTTTTCATTAAGTATCTGAAGAGTTCAGTTCAGAACCTTCTTCCTGGTTTATATGCCCCTTTGGGAAGTTCTTCGTTTAAGCCACACTAATTCTGAACCACCCTAATCACACAGTGAATGAAACTCTGATTTGTGCAACATCCAGCATCTACAGTCTGACTCCTCTATGTTCTGTAAGGTTTGAGAATGTCAAAGCTTTGATCATACAGATTAAGACTGTCATGCAAAACCATGGCATTACAGCATTACAAAGTCACCACTACTATACTTGAAAATATGGTTTATCCTAGGGCTGAAAACACTTCCATAGCTTGCATGCAACTTGCTTCTCAAAGCACTGACCCCACATTTTGTATTATTCCCATTTTTCCAAATGCCATTTTGTGGAAGTAATCCAGCTGGTTACTTGGTCTTACACAGATTAAGCATTAAGACTATGTCAGTAACCTTAAAACATACAAACAGACAAAAAAAAACCAACAAAAAAGTTTTTCACTGTCCTTTAGGCTCAAATCCTACTTCAATCATTCAATCATATGTCGAAACAAAAACAGTGTCTTAATTTTAAACCTATTTTATCAGACATTTAAAGTATCGACTGACTTTCCCTTTTTTTTCCCAAACATTAAGTTTAGCGTGGCACATTCCTATTGATAGTGAGCTGATTTTTTTCAGTTATCAAAATTATGTAGGTATCTTACATACAGAAAACATGTACCACTTCTTGAATGATGAAATAAGCCTGGGGGAAAAAAAGAGAAAAACAGACAAAACTATGACTTGCCTCCAATACATGGACTGGCAAACAAGGAACAGATTCATATGTCCAAGGTCCCCACTTTTAAATTTAAATAAATGGTTACAGGCCTCTATCCTGACATGGTACTCATGAAGCTATCAACTTTCAAACAAGCTTCAAAATACACCTGTGCTTGAAGACTACTGGAACTCATCTCTGAGATGTTTCTTCCACTGCAGTTGTTTCCCCCCATTCTTCCCTGGTTCATGAAATCCCCCTGGCAATTTTGGTGCAGCTGATCATTACCTGCATTTTGTTCAAAACTTCAGAAATTGTCCATTTTCTAACTGCTGCAAAAAACTTCAGAAATAAAGAGCCAACTGTGAGTATCATCTGCAGTTTTTGTATTCTATGTTTAAATGGGAGTAATTACAAGAAAAGCCAAGGATGATACAGGAAACCAAACACGTGTCATACCAAGAGGGGTTGGCAGGAGTGTGACCTATTTTGCTCAGGAAGTAATGTGATTCCATTCAGTGAATATATACATGCACACACATACACACACCCCCATAAATACCACATGACCTTGAGTAAACATGTATCCATGTGCATACCATGTGCATACATATAACATAGAAAAGGTGCAAACCATCAGCAAGGATAAGGAGCTATTTGTAATTCTAAGCAGTGTTGGCACAGGAACAAGTAAAAAGACCTGTCTGTGAATAAACTGAAGTCTGGAAAGGGGACAGTTTGGAGCCTGAGATGGACTTCATACCTCAGCAGTAGGGGTAAAGTCCATGTAAACTGCTTTAAGATGGTGCCAGATCAGTTCATGAACAGGGCAGTCTGATAACACCTGTGTGCTGCAGCTGGATCCAGAACCCAAGATAGCCACAGGCCGCAGAGGAGAAGTAACAGGATATCCACAGCTGTCTAAAACCAGCTGGTAGAGCTACTGTCCCTTCCTGCCCTGGGCTTTGCCTCTGTCAGGCCCAGACCAGAAAGATGAGCTCTGTGAAATCAGCTTATTTTCTGGCTGTGACAGCAGCCCTACAACTGAACACCCACTGCCAACACACAAGTACCTGTGCATCATCAGTGCAGCCACACAAAAGCCAAGATGTCCTTAGTTTTAAAATGGTTTCATAAACCAGCTGTGGATCATGCACTGCAGACTTGGTCTGTAATCTGGGCATCACTGCTGCATTACAAAATGATGTAATTGAATTTATCTTCCATTCAGAGGAGCCTGGCTTGCCTTTGAGAACTACTGACTTCTAAAACTATCACAGCAATGACACAGCAGTGTATTTTAAGAAAATGTTGTTCTTGCTCTGCTAAATACATGGTGTTGTCTTTATTTTCCTTCATTCTCTGTAGCTATTTCAATCGAGTAAATCAAGCCTTAGCTGTCTGAAAGAAAATAACCCTTCTTTCGGAAGGGTTTTCCTTTGTGCAACACGGCAGGTATCTGTGTTTCGCGCCGTGCATTCCGGTCAGTGGCCAGCCCTTGTCTTGGCAAGGACGGCTGCCTTCGCTGGGTGGGAGCCCTAAGGAGCGGGCAGCTATGGGCGCACAGGGAACGGCAGGAATAGCCGTGCTTCCTGCGGGAGCAGCCGTGCTTCCCGCGCCGGCAGGACGCGTTTGGCTGCAGGTGCCCGCAGCCACGGGCGGCCGGCACGGGAAGCGGTCTGCATCCTGTGGGAAGCGCTCTGCACCCCGTGGGAGCCGCTGCCGTGCGCGTCCCTCCTGCAGACAGGGGAGAAGGGCTGCGCGTGGGTGTGTGACCGTGCCCTGTCGTGTCCGCGTTCCCGGGGGCGCGAGTCGCGGAGGTCACTGCGAGTGCCTGTGGCGTGGCCGTGTGCGCGGCTCCCTGCGACCCTCTCTTACCTGCCGGCCGGGCCGGGCCGAGCCGAGCCGAGCCGAGCCGAGCCGAGCCGAGCCGAGCCGAGCCGAGCCGAGCCGCCGGCCCCGGCCCGCCGTAGCAGCCGAGGGACCGGCCCAGGCCGCCGGGAAGTTGCGGCACGTCCCGCCTCCCCCTCTTCCTCTTCCTCCTCCTCCTCTTCCTCTTCCTCCTCCCGCGCCTCCGCCTCCTGCTCCCGCCCCGTGCGCCTGCGCGTGCCCGTGTGCGTGAGCGCGCGCCTGCGGCTCCGCGCTCGTGTGCGCGGCCGCGTGAGCGCGCGTGATGCGTGCGAGGGTCCGAGGGCGGTGCGTGTGCCTGTGCCCCGCTCCGTGTGTGCCTGTGTGTTCCCACATTTCCGAGCAGACACGTGTGGTGTGCCCGGTTCTGCGTGTGCCGTCGTTGGGAGGTGTTGTTTCCCTGCGTGTCAACACCGAGCTGTATCCCTCTGTTGATTCCCAGCGTGCCTTTGCTGCGCTGCGATGGGTGTAAGCACCGCAGCTGGGAAATGGTCCTTGCTGTGCTCAGGGGCCACCCCAGGAGGATAGTCTGGGGCTGTGAGCGGGGATTATGTGGGTGCTGAGTGCTTTGTGTGTGTGTTGAGGCATAGAATAGTAGAATTTGGTTTTGAGTTGGAAGGGATCTTTATAGCTCATCTAGTCCAACTCCCCTGCAATAAGCAGGATGAGCAGGGACATCTTCAACTCGATCAGGTTGCTCAGAGAGCCCGTCCATCCTGCTCTTGAATGTTTCCTGGGATAGAGCATTCACCACACCTCTGGGCAACCTGTGACAGTATTTCGCCACCCTCCTTGTAAAAAACTTCTTCCTTACAGGTAGTCTAGATCTTTTAATTTAAAACCATAATCCCTTTTCCTATCACTACAGGCCCGGCCAAAAAGTCTGTTCCTATCTTTTCTATAGGCCCCCTTTAGGCACTGGGAGGCTGCTGTCTCCCCAGAGCCTTCTCCAGACTGAGCAGCCCCAGTTCTCTCAGCCTGTCTCCGTGGCAGAGGTGCTCCAGTCCTCTGAGCATCTTTGTGGCCTCCTCTGGACTCGCTTCAGCAGGCGCATGTCCCTCCTGTGCTGGGTGCCGCAGCGCTGGATGCAGCACCGCACCGGGCTGTGTAACACAGTGCGTCTGTCCCTCTGTCCCCTCCCGCGGGGCTGCGGGGCCGCGCGGGTGCGTGCGGGGCGCGGGCGGTGCACGGCAGAGCTGTGTCTGCAGGGGTCAGCAGCGTGTGCGGCTGCCCGGTTGCGTGAGTCCGTCCCAAAGCGTGTTGGGTGCCTGGATTTGTTACCTTCTTTGGTAGGCGGCTCTGCCGTGGGTTTGCGAGCTCCTCCATCCGATTTGGAGACACAAACCTTTGAGAGAGAAGCTGAAACTCATGTGCAAACGTTGTGTCTCCAGCTGTGAGTAACACACTGAGGCAGTCAGCCACTGAGCAGCAGGGGCGTGTGCTGTTCTCCTGTTGCTCTGGAGAGGCAGCGTGTGCTGGGGATGTCTTTACAGAGTCCAGGTGTTTGTGTCTATCGAGGGATGCTGTTTAGCCAGCCGGGCAGGAGCTGGAACAGCAGTCGGGCTGAACGTGTTCTTGTGTTCAGAATTTAGTACAAAATGAAGCTATGGGAAGCAGCTGGGAGGAAGGCTTTGTCTGCTGTCCTTCCTGCTTAAAAAATAAGCAGAACTTTTTAGCTTACATGCTTTACGCCACAGCTAAGTGACCCCTCTTTCCTCTCCCCATTTTCTGTCCAGGAAGAAGAAATACAATGAGGATCTGACCTTTATCTTTTTGGGTTGAAAGCTTTGTGTTCTTAACTGTGGTCTTAAAATGGCTTAATTTCATGTGCTCGTTGTTTTTCTACTGTCATTGTGGTACACACATGTAAAAAAAGGTTTGTCATTGCTTTGTGCTCTCCATCTTCACATAAGACATCATATGGTAGTTGTGTGCAAACCCAGAAAACTTTGCTAAATCAGTTCACAATCTGAGGTTCATTCATATCACCCTATCCTCATTAAAACTCCCTGCCTGCAGTAATGACTTTGGAAAAATGCCAATAACAGAATTATCCAAGTAGATGGTGAGCCGTGTTAAGAGCCTGAATGACAACTGTAGCTTCTCCTATTCTATGCAAATAGAGCTGGGTTTTTCCGTCCTGCTCTTTTGTGCATTTTTTTATTTCACTCAGGCTTTATGCCTTTAGAGTTGTAAGCTCTTTGGGAGCAGGGATTGCCATCACTTACATCAGTAGAATACCTAAGAAAACCGGATCTCAGTTTGATGCTATTGAAACATAAATTATTGAAATTCTACAGTTTCCAGTTGTGGAGAGCAAAATATTCCACAATAAGAAAAAGCGAGACAAAAAGGGTTTTTACTGCTCTTTTCATGGTCTGGAAATCAAGTGTGGAATTTGAATAAGCATGAAGGGAAATTTTGGCAGAGCTGAAGCCTGGAGAGATATTTTTTCATCATCATCTCTGCAATATGCATTAGAAGAGGGCTTGTCAGCAGCCTCGCTTGCAGTTAGCTACTATTGCCACTCTGAGAACCATCCCCATAAGACAGATAATTTTCAGCAATGTTAGCAGCAGCAATAAAGCTAATAATCCTCTTCACTGTGATGAAAACTACCTTCATGAAAGCAAGGTGCTTCAGAGCATACAACTTGCATTCCTTCTCTCTTCCCTTTATTTAATTCTGTTAAGTTTAAACCTGATGCTTGTTTTACTTCATGCCTTTCTAATTAAATTTTGTGTGCCAAGAAATAGTGCAGCCTTCTCATGCTGTTTGTCCTCAATTAACTTGATCTTTCTGGGGGTTCATTGTGCTCTTTCTCCTTGTTCTTTGTCTCATGTCTGTTTACACTGTAATTGTCCTGGGGCCATGTTTTTATATGTGCCTGCCACAGTGGGACTGCAGTCTTAATTATTTGAAAGATACTGTCATAATAAATGCAGTTAATAATAACTTTCTTTCTTCTATTTTGCCTGATGCACATCATCCTCTGCCCACCCCTGACAATACACTCAGTCATTTATTTGCTTTTTAATTCCTAAATCTTCATCTGTCCTTTTTTTTTTTTTTTTCATTTGACATTTACTTTCCCAGGCTGGTTAGAAAAGTTGTTGTTTTCACTTTATTATTTTTTGTGCCATATTAAGGCCTGTTCTGCTAGACCTTGTGCCAAACCATAGCTATTTCATTCCCCACATAATTTTAAATGTAAATATATGAGAAGGGGAAAGGATGGTGGATGGAGAGATTTCTTGCCCTCCTATGTGAACAGTGCAGTGATCTGCCAGTGTGGATGTTATTAATGTTATTAATTAATGTGAGACTCAAGATGCTATTGGGAAGCTTATTCCACATTAACAACTGATCTGTGGGGGATGGCTTCAGTGTTCCCTGAGGATGTTGGAAACTGGTTCCAGTCCTTCTGTGTTTTGGGGTTAATTTCAAAATCAATCACAGAACCATCAAAGTTGGAAGAGACCTTCAAGATCATTTAGTCCAACATCAACCCAGCACCACCATAGTCACCCCTGAAATCCCCACCCAAAACTATCCATTATGGGTACAGTAATCGGTTTGCAACGCCCAGCAGAGAGTGAGAATGCCCTTATCTGGATGACAACATGTTCAGCAGAAGACCCAAAGCTATAGTTGACTTCTATTCAAACTTCATTTTGTAGGAGCAGGAATGTAAGCTGCTGAAGGGCCTTACACCTGCGTGGAGCTCTTACCTGCTGGCTCTGGGTGGAGGGCTGGTCTTTCTTGGGTCCACAGCGATTACCTTGCTGCTTCCTAAACTGGAGCTGCACTTCTCAACAGCCGGTCAAAAAAATTTCAAGTGCCAAACAAGATCATCACGAATTTATTACTGATATTGTTGAGTTTATGCAGTGCCTGGGGTTCTTGGACATGGACCAGTAGCAGTGGGTAGGACAGCAGGTTTTTTCAGTTTTATTACTTAATCTCAGATTAGCCTCCTGCACACATGTGCTTGTAAAAGTCCGGAGCATCTGGAGGGCTGCCTACCTTGTGCACCTCTGTTTTCCTGGTTTTTCTGTATAATTCCCTCCTTCACAGGGCATTTCAGCAGGGAAGCTTTGGGGAAGACTTAGAGAGAGTTTCTTACTCCTCCCCACTCCCCACTCCTGCTGGCAGCTGGCATGGCCCCCCTTCACCTTCCTGCTGGTTATAATCATGGCTGTGTGTTTCTGCAGACCCCTGGCTCAGAGAGGGGCTGTAGCCTCCCCTTTACACTCCTTAGTGTTCCTTTTCCTGTTAGTGTTTGTAAAAGACTTTTGCACATAACTCAGATGAAAACCTCCCTTGTGCTGAGCTGAGCATTGCCATATGGCAAAGAACACGTCACAGTAAACAAGTATTTAAAGAACACAGAAATTCTGGGTATGTAGTAGGTCCAGATTTCTGGATCTGCAGTAGCTCATTTACTCCTTTTCCATCCACAGCTTTTGAAAGTTGCTTCCTACACAAACTTCTCTATTTTTATTCTAGGAAGAGACAGCAAAACATTAAAGCAAACCTAAAGATTCTGTTGTAGTGAGTGGTAAATGGTCACTGCTAACTGATGCCCTGCAGAGAATATACAAATATAGTTGAAATAGATAAAGTTTTGTTTGATTTCTGAGATCTGCCCCTGTTGTAGGAATTAAAATAAATCTTTTGAAGATGCGTGCTCTGCCATTGAATTGCTTGGGCTGATTTACTGAATCCAGGCAAAGAACCAATTTTGCTCCCTGAAAAGCAAGGCTGACTGAATTTATTAAAATGTTAATCATAGAGCAAGCCTGTGGGTCCCTGGGGCGAGATGCAATTAGAGTTAAAACTTCACAGTATAGAAAGTTTTTTAACTGTCTAGTTTTACATCTTGACTGTAGGGAGAGGAGTTTCCACTGTACATTGAAGACATTGTTCTACAGCCTTTGCAAGTTGTTGGGTTCAGCTGCGAAGATTTTAAAAGCTGCTTTTGTTGGCAGCCTAGGACAGATCCGTGACCTTATTAAAGTGGAAGTGAAAGCTCTCTTCTTTTTTTTTATCCTTTTTTTTTTTTTTGCAACAGTAAATCTACTAATTTTACAGTCAGTTGAACAGCAATAGATTAATTTGTTTAAAGTCTGCATTCACAAAGAAAATGTGAACTTCGCTGCCTTGAATACCCGAAACTACAGTGCGATATTTAAAGGGTAGAAACTATTACAACTTGCCCTAGAATGGTCCAAGCAGTTCCCTGTCACCTGCTTCTCAGCACAGGTGCTGACCTCCCCGTCTATTCTATCCCTCCTGACAGACTAGCAGCCAGGCTGGGGCTTTGTGTGCAACAGAGAGTGCTTTTCCAATGACTGGGCCAGTTTTCTTCAGCAACCACAGGAAGCAGAATAAAGAAAAGGTTAAGGGCCACCGCAAGGGTCAGAATGGGTTAAATTTAGTTAACATCAGAGGTTATAGCTTTTAACAAGAGCATGAAGGAAACTTATTCGAAGATGCAATTTGTTTCTTCTTTGTCAACCATTATTTTTTTTTACTCTATTGATAGTGACAGCTTAACAAAGTTTTTATATGCCAGGGTTTTCATCCTTTAGAGGATAAAGAACTGTGATGCAAAAAAGAGATGCAGGTGGAAGACTTTTTAAAGCCTCCATGATGTTCAAATTGAGGGTTGAAAGTAGGCTCCCTGCGTGGCTAAGTCAAAAATAATTTGTAAATGTTAAAAAAAGTACACATTATGGACATAGGAACTGCCTTTTTTTTCCTCCAGGGTAGCTTGCCAAGCGTAGTGTTTTATCGGAAGCTTTGCAATCTGACTGATTTTGTATGTATTTTTTCCAAGGTAATCTTATTTTCTTTGTTATCTCCCTCTAAAGATGATCAAAGTCAAATGTCCTAAATGATAGTCTTCATCATCTCCCTTCAAGATATTTTAGCACATAATGTATGATGCTGGGGGTTTTAAATTCTTTTTTCTCCCAATTTAGTGAAGAAGCAAAAAGTAGAAAATGCACTCAGTGTAGCTGCACCGTGAAGTTCTCAGTTTCTTGGAATGCAAAGATGATGAAAGTTTAAACATTTCTGAAAATTATTGAAGAACAATAACTTTTAAAAGGTTCAGTAGCATTTTTCACATTTTTACATACAGCAGATCATCTTCTGCCAATCATTTTTAATCAAAACTAATAAAATCACTATTTTTTGTTGTTTTATTCTGATTCAAAATAAAAAATTGAAATAAGAATTTAATTAAGTCTGATAACAATTCATAAGTACAAACTATGCATTTTGGTGGGATACTTTTTCTTTTTTCTTTCTTTTTTCTTTTTTCTTTTTCTTTTTTCTTTTTTTTTTTTTTTTCTTTTTTCTTTTTTTTTTTTTTTTTTTTTTTTTTTTTTTTTTTTTT
>WBMZ01000023.1:107561-199575 GCA_013400975.1 Atrichornis clamosus
CTTTTTTCTTTCTTTCTTTCTTTTTCCTTTTTTCTTTTTTCTTTCTAGTGTTTTCCTCAAGGGGAAAAAAAACCCTAACGTGATCGTCCTGTCTTCCTATCCATCTGTCTCTCTGCAAGTTCTCTTGGCAGTTGTAATTGCCTGGACACTTCAGCTCAGTTTGTCAAAGAAATAGGAGCCTCAAAGATATTGTACATTTATAATAATTATATGTATTTCTGACAAGTTTTGTGAAATCAGTGAAGAGACTTTCAAATTGATGTCTTATTCTGTTGATGGCAGAAGAGTTCATCCAACTGACCTGAGAGAATATGTGTGTGGGCTGCCCAGTTAACACACAGTTATTATCAGACCTGATTGTGGCCTTTCAGTACTTAAAGGGGGCTTATGAAAAAGAGGGAAACTAACTTTTTTACTCTGGCAGGTAGAAATAGGACATAGGGAATGGTTTTAAACTAAAAGAGGAGAGATTTAGATTAGATGTCAGGAAGAATTTCTTTACTCAAGAGGAAAATGGGGCACCGGAACAGGTTGCTCAGAGACATTCTGGATGTCCCATCCTTGGAAGTGTTCAAGACCAGGTTGGATGGGGTCCTGAGCAACGTAATGTAGTGGGTAGCATCCCTACCTGTGGCAGAGGGGTTGGAACTAAAAGATCTTTAAAGTCTCTTCCAACCCAACCACTTTGCAATCTACGATGCCAAGGTCAACTACAGTCCCTGGGTGCCTTTTGCCTTGCCAGCTGCTCAGGGGCTGCACAGGTGATGTGTAAGGCTGAGGGGGATTTAGAGATAGGAGAAGGAGCCAGAGCATTTTGATGGCAATGGAGAGGCGTAGGGGACATGCTGGTGGGATTTTGACCCATAATTTTGGTGTTTGATACTATAGGTCTGCTGTAGAAGAAAAGAAGCGTGAGAACTGACAACACAAGCCTCAACAATTCAAGTATCAGTGCTCATTTGCATAACAGGACAAATGTTGTCTGCTTTGTGGTGTCATTGCTACCAGCGTGACAAAGGCTTGAAACTTCAAATTCGCTTGCTGTTAACTCAGGCTAGTGTTGGGTCCCCAGCTGTATAACTGAGAGCTGGTTTTGCTCTCCAGAGGATTGGATTAGTCCTTTTGGTGCATGTGATCACTTTGACTTTTCTGGGAGGGTTCTCTTTGTAATCAGTTTGTATGAACCCTTTTGTTGGAGTAGAATAAATTCTTCCCTAAGGAACAGCTAGCAGATCTAGAGAAAGTCTGTGCAGATCATAGATAGAAGCATTTGCACTGGTACGGTGTACAGACAAGTGTAAAGACTCTTGACTGGCTAGGGACAAGAGAAAGGGAGGAGCAAGCTGGAGAAATACGGGGCCTTCTCTGTCCCCAAAGACGGGGAAAATGGAACAACCCAGCTCAACTAGTTGAGCACTGTGTACTCCCTCTCCAGTCTGTACACACAGAGGCAGCCTCTGCTGAGGAGGTGACTTCCTATGCAGTGAAACACAACTGAGAAAAAGTATGGATCGCCACAGTCCAGACAGACTGGCCTGGAAAAACACAACAAAAACTCCCACTTACTATTCTGCTCACAAGCTGCCACCAAAACTCAGCTGTGAGGAGAATAAGAGCATCTTTTAAAAAATGTAAAACTGTCTTCTTTTTTTTCTTTTTTTCCTTCTGAGCTGCTCTTACAGGCTTTAAAGCATTAATTTCAAAAGCTTCACAAAGGCAGCAGGCATCAAACAGTCCAGGCTGAGTGGAAGCTTGGGGAGGAGAATTGTGAAGTAAGTTGCGAGGGTGATGGCTGCAGACACACGGAAGCAAGGTTATTTGTTTGTTACAAGTCAGTGATCATAGCTTGCTTGTAATGATGGAGCAGCAGAGAAGGAGAGTTGCAGCAGCCCAAAGAGCCCTGGATTCACACAGCCTAAAGTTCAGCTACATCTTTTGTCTCATGCTTCTGTTGTCTGGGTGATTCTTGGGTTGGGAGCCAGGAGATGTGAATTTTTACTGCAGAGCTGACGTCCCCTGTGACCTTGGACAAGCCCGTTCATCGCTGTGCTTCTCCTCTCATCTTTTTGCTCACTTTGAGTCTCTCTCCTTTTTTCCTTGCAGTGTCTCTCCCTAATTATACATCTGGACCATGGCTATCAGAATGCAGCTGTGCTCTCAGGTTAGGCACTGCTGTGGTCTGAATGAACCATAAAGAAATACTGCACTGAGCACTTCACTAGGACTCTCCTGCTATCTCAGGGCTTCACTGACAACCTTAATAAAATAAAAGTCCTTCAAAAGACTGAGTGTACCTGCCTACTGCCCAACTGCTTGCTTTTTCTGTAGCATCTTGAACAAGAAAAAACATCAATTCTAATCCCTGGGTTGTCAGAAAATAATGATTTATAGTATTTCATACTTCCTGATTATTGGTAACATATTTTTTGTTCCTGAAATCTCAGCGGTAACTTCAGTACTTCACTGTGCCTAATTTTCTTCAAAGTGAATTATAAACCAACATGCTGCTGTATATCTTACTCATTTTGATAGGTTTTCCTTAATTTTGCTTTCATGTAGGTGCAGTTCATGTGCCTGAGACTAGGGACAAAGCCTCCTTCAGAATTAATTACACAGTGTCTCTGGAATCTACTCTATTTTATCCCCATAAGGATGGGGCCACTGCCAGGATTACTGGCTCTGCAATGTGATCTCAGAAAAATTGAGTATGGTCTTTAAGTTCAACTTCCCCATATATGCTCCTCTACCTGGAAAAACCCCCTACTATACGTAAAAAATTACATTCTTCAGCAACAAAGCATGCACACCAATCCATATCTGCCCTTGCAGCTCCTTCTGTTCCAACCAGAATTCGGACTGGATTTTTCCATGAGATACATAAGGAAACTCATCATCCGGAGTTTTGTGTTTCACGCTTTCCTACAATCTTCTTTTGTCTTTGTATCAGATGTGCTCTCAGACAGCATCTACAACAAACCTCTCACAGCTAGGTCAGCTTGCAGCATCCTGTGTAAATTGTGTGATCCAAGTTTGTACAGTGGTGGTTCCAGGTCCCGCAGTGCATTACCTCATATTTAGTTTTGGTAGTCTCCTTCCCCTGTCCCTTCTGCCCTTCCCTTCACATGCTGAAGGGTTATAAGAACAAGTTTTTGGCTTCAGGAGAAATGGCTGTCAAAGACAAGTCAGTACTTCGTGATAGAAGTGAAGAATTGGAGAATAATTCAGGTTGGAAGGGACCTCAGGGAGGTCATCTGCTGCACTTGTACTAAGAGTTTTGGACCATGACCTCAACTTGGGTGAAAAAAACCCCCTTACTTATCTGTGAATCGGGAATCAGCAGGACCTGAGTGATTCTATGATGCTACCCTTTTACATTCTAATGAAGGATGGAGACTCCTATGTATACATTTTCTTAGAAGTAATTACAGTCCTACAAGCTCAGTCCACTTGAAATACAAGAAAATAGTCTGTATTTGAGTAGAAGGTTGAAAATTTATTTGTTAATAATTTTAAAGTACAACTTTGGTTGTGCTGAGACATATTTATGTTCCAAGCAGTTTGTGTATTTATTTGGATTCGTATGCCAGTGATGCTTACATGGCATCAGACCATAAGTTATTTACATAAATTAAACATGGATGATGGAGCCACAGAAATGAGTCATAATTTTTTTCTTTAAAGAACAGCAGGAGGTAATTGTTTTGATAAGAAATTCAGAAACCAGTTCTGCATCAGAACATATAATTGTACTCAGAATTCAAACCAATTATTCCCATATTCAGCTAAGATCAAATAACCATCACACATAGATGCTGTTAGGACTGAGCAGAATTTATTCATGCTGCAAAGGCTCACATGCATTTATTCTATTTAAATTTGTAGAAGGGAAATCATTCTGCAAAATATGCTAATAAGAAGTTCTGTAGGTATTATTGACCACAACGGTATCTTTTAAAAAATTTGAATGACCTAATCTGAGCTTTAGAGTGTTTCCCTGTGTTCAAGGTAGTATAAATTTTGTGCCTGGCCCTAACAAGTAAGGGCATGAGCATACATAGGGAAACTGAAGTTTCTTGTTTGTCTGCTTATTTACAAGGAAATAAAGCAGCAGAGCTGGAATTATTTTTTTAAGATGCAAATCTCATTAATCTGAACCAACATGTTTCAACATGTCTCTGAAAAAGATAAGAGTTCTTGTTAGCTATTTCATGTCTGGTTAAAAATAAAATGGGAGAAATCACAGTATCTTTTCTGAAATGGCCAAAAAAGGGAAAAAGTTAAAAGCAAGCCTAGAAACCAGGCCAGTTGGTGCTTTATTTAGTGGTTCTTTTTCCATTAGCTCACCCTGCTTTTGTAAACTTTGGAGAGGAATGCTGTGTTATAACAGTAGCATTTGCTTTGCTTTTACAGTTCCATATGTGGATAATGAAAAACAACTGTAATTTGCGAGCTTGCAGTATAATTAACTGATGCCCTAAAAGGTAAACAGTTTCTTCTAATTATGTCAGAAAAACCCAGTCATGAGCCAAGCAAAGTGATTTATATAGAGTAAATGTAACAAATGTCTGAATAAATATATTGAGGCTATCCTACTGTTTCTTCCTCTACTTTTAATTGTATTAATTGTAAATCATTTGGAATATTTCTGATAAAATTAAATATTGTGAAAAATGTAGCATTTCATTGGAGCCAAAGGCTTTGCTCAAGAGGAGTGAAAGGCAGGTTCAAGTTTTCACTCTATCAGCTTCATATCAAAATTTGTGATCTCTCATTGCTCCAGGGTAGATATGTGAACCCAGTTTTCTACATTCCCATGCAGCCTTCCCCAGCTGTTCACAAATTGACTTCAGCCCAAACAGCAAAAGCATACAAAAATTTCAAATTTGGATATATTCAGTGAAATTTAAAAATTAGCTTTTGATTGGCAATCACTATATTTTTGTACAGTGGACAAAGTTACTGATCTTTTCCTCTCAAAGAGATTTTGTTAAATTATACACCCAAATGATTTGATATGGAAATGCCTTGAGGTGCTTCATCCCTTCCTTGCCCTTTATAGACTGGGTGTTCTAGCTGGACTAAATTTCACAAAGTACACCAATTACTAATTTTAGTAAATTGTACCTCAGTAGTTAAGCTGAGCCCTGAAAGGAATAGAATAGAACAGGACAGGACTGGACAGGACAGGACAGGACAGGACAGGACAGGACAGGACAGGACAGGACAGGACAGGACAGGACAGGACAGGACAGGACAGGACAGGACAGGACAGGACAGGACAGGACAGGACAGGACAGGACAGGACAGGACAGGACAGGACAGGACAGGACAGGACAGGACAGGACAGGACAGGACAGGACAGGACAGGACAGGACAGGACAGGACAGAATAGAACAGAACAGAACAGAATAGAATAGAATAGAGCAGTTCAGTTGGCAGGGACCTACAACAATCATTTAATCCAACTGCCTGAGCTCTTCAGGGCTGACCAAAAGTTAAAACATGTTGTTGAGGACATTGTCCAAATGTCTCTTAATCACTGACAAGCTTGGGGCATCTACCATCTCCCTCAGAAACCTGTTTCAGTGTTTGCCTACCCTGTGGTGAGTCAACTCACCCAGCCCAAAGGATCCCCACTCCGAGTTTCTCTGAGCATTCAGAATAGCACGTCCCGATGGAAATGTGCTTTGTGTGGGACAGAGCTCACTGGGACAGGAGGGGGACAATATTCCACCAACAGGATACATCCTTTCAGTAAAAAGAGGAAATTCAGTTTTAACTTGAAGTTTTCCATAAAAACAGTTTTAGTGGAAAATTTTTGGACAAGCCCTAGACAATAACTACTCACAAAAGTTTGCCAGGAAAAAGGGCAGAACATCATTGTTTATTGACCATATAAGCACTTTTCTTTGTTGAAGACTACATGGGTTGGAAATATCTGCTGTAGACTGAACAAATGTAGAGTCCTAGGGTGGTGTTAGTTCAGTCACTGGAATTGCATAATGTCATTTGCATAATCACTCCTGTAGCAGTAAGTACTCAATACCTCTGCAGTTATGGTGGTAGTTTGTTGAATGCATAAAAGAGGAATTAAAGAACCTGCTTCTCCTCTCTTCTCGGTTCCCTGTTGATAGGAAAAGGGCCCATTATCTGGGGCAGGCACATAGGGATGTGCACTTCAGCGAAGGGTTATGATCTGTGTTCATTATATGCAAATTTGCTAGAGCATTAATCTGCTAGGCATTAACATAATATCGGTTGGTGCATCAGAGTAATTCTCATCTGACTAAAACATTCCTCATGTAAGCAAAACAGTTTAGCTACATAGAGAAATTATGAACTAACCATATCAAAATCAGCAAATGTGAACCAGAGTTGAATGTGACCTGATTATATGTGCAAAACCCCACTGCCTTACAGGCAGTTTATTCATTTAAATAATCAAATTAAACAAGATAGTCCTAAATACATCTTGCTTAACTTGATTACTTAAATAAGCAGCCATCTGGCATGAATGACACAGATTAAATTCTTCCTTAAGTTTTTCTTTTCATTTTTCAACACCAAAACTGTTTTGCACGTTGTGTTTATTTCATGTTACTTCTCTGCTGGAGTATTTTTACATAGAGACTGGGGGCAGAAGTTAATAGAAATTATAACACAAGTACAAGCTGAACTCACTGTCTCAACAACTTGATATTAATCAGCTGAAAGGAGTACATTAGCATCCCTCTTTATACAATTATTTTAGCTGCAGGAGAATCCATTTGTTGCTAGAGGAATACAGCTGAAATCTGTCAGTATTAGAGGGCAAGGAAGCATATGAGAAAAAAGCCGAGTGAAAATCCTGGCAAGTTTAAGTAATCCAGTTCTCTATTTGAGGTCAGAGACCTGATTTCATTAAAAGTATTTTTGTCTTATTGAAAAAGAAACACTTTTTGCTATTCTTTATTAAATAAAAAATACGTTCGGGTTTACAAAGCATTACTTAAGGTCTGATTCTGTGTGTAAGAACTGCTTTACACACAGGGACTGTCCTACTGACTTTGAAGGGATGAAAGGCTTGAGAAAAGTTATGTATGCAGGAGAATGCTGAAGAGCTGGGACTTCTGATGGGCTCATTGGCACGTACCTGCACATATCTTTACTTAGAGCTGTGGATAGTTATAGTTACAAGGATTGTACTACAGTGAAATTAGTGACAACAAATAATGTTCAATTGGTGTGGGATGTTTTTTTCAGTGACTTCATATAGCCTCACTTACAAATGTGTGCTGTGCTCTGCAGTGTCTCGAGAAGAGAGGATCCTCAATTCTGATACTTGTGAAATATGTGGATAGTATGACCAGCAGTGAGTTCCTCTCTATTGAGGACGCAGGCCTGTGGAGCTTGACCTAGTTTATAGCACACACATCAATTCTGACATTTGGACCTCTAGGACTTTCCCAATATTCACTTTTACCACATGTCTTCAGATCCCACCCTCTTGGCTATGTGACCCCGGAAAGCCCATGTGTGTGGGTGTTGCTGTGGTGTTCACACCATGCGTGTCCTGGGGTTGTCAGCTGGATAATGTGCTCATCTGCCAGCTGTATTTTGCTGTGACTGCTCTGACTATTGCCATTCCCCTCCCAACTGCTCCCATTTTGCAGGTGGAGGGCCTGTCCGCGTGGAAAAGTTGTGGGCAATACCGGCAGTTACAGCAATATTTGCCCTTACACCACAGGTGTGTGATGCAGGAGAGGAGTTGTTAAAATACTTTTTCCTTTCCATCCATGTGCAACATAAGGTGAATTTCTAAAAGAAGGCAAAATCTGTGAGATGCTTAGGGTGGGCAAGGTGGCTGTTGTGATTTAACCCCAGCTGGCAACCAAGGACCACACACCTGCTCACTCACTTCACACACACCCTCTCCCCCTCCCACACACCACACACTCTTCCCCAGTGGGACGGGGAGAAGAACCAGGAAAGAAAAGAAAATAGAACTCGTGGGTTGAGATAAGAACAGCTTAATAATTGAAACAAAATAAAATATCATGATAATGCTAATTCCGGTAATAGAAAGGAGAGGGAGAGAGAATGATAAAACACAAGAAACACAAGTGATGCAGAACACAGTTGCTCACCACCCGCTGGCTGATGCCCAGCATGTCCCAGAACTGCAGTCAGCCCCACTCCCAGCCAACATGCCCAGTTAATATACTGGGTATGATGTTCCATAATATGGAATAACCCTTTGGCCAGTTCGGGTCAGCTGTCCTGGCCATGCTCTCTCCTGGCTGCTTGTGCAGCTCCTCACTGGCAGAGCACGAGACACTGAGAAGTCCCTGACTTAGGGTGAGCACTACTTAGCAACAACCAAAACATCACTGTTATCAACATTATTCTCACACTGAATCCAAAACACAGCACTGTACCAGCTACTAAGAAAATTAACTCTATCCCAGACAAAACCAGGACAGTGACTCAATGAGGAGGTAAGATCCCTGGATTTAATATTTGCCTCCTTTCACTCCAAGATCTTTAAAAGTAAGTTCATTTCTCTATATGCCACTTTCACCCCTTACCTTGTGAGGTTAGCCAGCAGGGTCCCCAAGGAGTTTTCGCTGTGTTTCACTTGATGCTCGTACAGTGACCTTCATCATGGGGATGCAGCTGCTCCTAACCTGTGGGACACACAAGGAAAAGCTTTTAACACAAAACCTCAATGAAAAGGGTTCAAGTTACTGCAGCTGGTTGGTTCTGTCACACCAAGAGCTTGCTGCATTCACCCCTGGCTCACCCCACCAGAGGAACTGGGCAAGTCAAGATAACCCTGAGGTACGTTCAAGTCCTCCTATCCAGCCAGGGTCTTCAGAGGCTGCTGTCACACAGAGAAGTAGGAAAATATCCTGAGCAAGGAGATTTGTAGAAAAGGAACTGAGTAGTGTTGTTGTAGTATTGAACTGAGTAGTGTTACACAAATTCAGTTTCCTTTTCCTAGGTCAAAATACATTAACATCACAGAGTTGTGTAGGAATGGGTAACTCGAAGAAGGTCTTGTTCCTCCTGGTTTGTCAGCTTCAGAAGACTTCTGTCATGTTTTGAATATATTTTTCCACCTGCAACAAAGATTCCAGTATGGAAGGAAAATAAAAATGGCAGGTTTATCTCATTTCAGTGTTATTCTGCCTTTAGATTTTAATGTAAATGTAAGAATGAGGGGTCCTTTCCATTATTTAGTTAGAATAACCTTTCCTCCTCTCCACCCTGCACATACACACACCCACCAGTGCTGTTAGTTGTAGTAATTAGCTCAATGTGCTAATGACAGTTTCCAGGGAAAATGCTGACAGGACTAATTAATGGGTGAATTTCACTTTAGTAAATGTATAGGCAATTTTCTAAATGCAGATGGCATGGTCCACCCTAACAGGGGCTCAGCCTAGAGCTACTTAATACACTTGAGGATCTGGGGAAAGTGGTTGATTTGTAATATGCTTCATGACACTGTGTTGGGTTTGCCTGGCAAGGCTTTGGTACTGAGGGCCTACAGGAGTGGTCTGTGGGAAGCTGCCAGAAGCTTCTCCTGTGGCCGTCAGAGCCAACGCCAGCCAGCGCCAAGGCAGACCTGCTGCTGGCCAAGGCGGACCTGCCGCTGGCCAAGGCAGACCTGCCACTGGCCAAGGCAGACCTGCTGCTGGCCAAGGCGGACCTGCTGCTGGCCAAGGCAGACCTGCCACTGGCCAAGGCAGACCTGCTGCTGGCCAAGGCGGACCTGCTGCTGGCCAAGGCTGAGCCCAGCAGCCACGCTGGTAGTGCCTCTGGGGTAACAGAGCTAAGAAGAGGGAAAGTAGTTATTGGGCAGAAGTACTCGGCAACCAGAGAAGAGGGGAGTGAAAATATGTGAGAAGAACAGCCCTGCAGACACCAAGGCCAGCGAAGAAGGAGGGGTAGAAGGTGCTCCAGGCACCGCGGCAAAGATTCCCCTGCAGCCTGTGGTGAAGGCCGTGGTGGAGCAGAGATCCACCTGCAGCCCCTGGAGGACCCCACACCAGAGCAGGGGGATGTCTGAAAGAAGGCTGTGACCTGTGGGAAGCCTGTACTGGAGCAGGTTCCTGGCAGGACCTATGACCTCATGGAGGACCCACACTGGAACAGGTTTGCTGACAGGACTTTGACCCAAAGGGGACCCACGCTGGAGCAGTTTGTGAAGAACTGCAGCCCCTGGGAAGGACACACATTGGAGAAGTCCCTGGAAGACTGTCTCCTCCTGTGGGAGGGACCCCACACTGGAGCAGGGGAGGAGTGTGAAGAGCACTCCCCCTGAGGAGGAAGCAGCAGCAGAGACAAGGTGAATTGACTGCAGCCCCCATTCCCCAGCTCCTTGTGCCTCTTGAGGGGAGGAGGTAGAGAATATCAGGAGAAAGGTTAACCCTGGGAAGAAGGGAGAGGTGAGGGGAAGGTGTTTTAAGATTTTTGCTTATTTCTATTGTCCTACTCTGACTTGATTGGTGATAAATTCATTTCCCCTGCCAGCTGAGCCTGTTTTGCCCATGATAGTAACTAGTGAGTGATCTCTCCCTGACCTTATCTCCACCCATAAGTCTTTTGTTATATTTTCTCTCGCCTGCCCAGCTGAGAAGGGTGATGACAGAGCGGCTTCGTTGGACACCTGGCATCCAGCCAGGGTCAAACACCAGCTACTGATTAGAAGAGAAATGATGCTTATACTTGCTTTCCAATGCATTATTCATTTCTCAACAGTATGGAAATGTGATGTCCTTTTCTATATTCACCTTTTCCAGACCTGTCCATTGAATCATGAGAAAGGAACGTCATTAGAGCAGTCTCACATGTTTTTCCTGCCAGCTCGCACCTCCCAGTCACAAGGTTTATTTTGTATCATAAAAGGAAGAGAGCAACAGGACACTCACTTCGGCTATAACAGACTCTAAGGAAGGTGACATATACTAAAACAACTGTTTGCAAGCACCAATCCTGCCCTTGCACGTCCAAGCAGACTTAGACCTCCTGATGTTTGCTAGCTCTTGTGTTCCAAGCGCCTCTGTAAACATGGTTTTTATTAACTTAATGTTGTCATACAAGATTCCAAATTTCCATATGAGGACAGAAAAACAATATTCTTACCTGTCAGATCCCAGCAGATTTCAGGATTTTGCAATTTAATTTCCTTCTGGCAGGAGTAATCAGCAAATGAATAAAGTGTGGATTCTCTTTTTTTTTTACCACGCCTTTCTTATTTACTCACCGATGCTGTTCTGTGAACAGAGGTGGTCACGTACAAGAGCACCTTCTCTTTCTAAATGCTCACGACAGCTGCCAGTGTCCCAGGAACCGGTTGTACGTGAAGAATCAACTCCAGTGAGAGACCTGAGGGCAGAGAACAGTGCTCGGCATCTGTGACAGTGATCCTGAAAGGCAGGGGAGGGACATGGGAATGAGCCTTGGGAGAGACTGGCCCCTGACTGTGGCCAGGGTGGATACTTAGAGAAGGATGCACAGACAGAGTAAGTGGAATTTCTTCCTTGGTGTACCCTTCTGGCTTTGGAATAGTTTTGTGTGTGTGCGTTCATATACATGTTTATACTTACATATCCATTCCTGTTTGTGGAAATATATATTTCCATTTTCTTGAGCTAGAAATTGCATTGCCTTCTCTTTTTTTTGTCTTTTTTTCTTACACTATTTGCATGTTATCCCTTTTAGAACTCATCTGTGCCTTTATGTAACTCATATCTTGTGACAATTGCCAAATTTAAGTACTTTTGTTCTCCTCTCAAAGTTATTCTTTGAGAAACAGCAAATAGCCATTATCTTGTTTTCTCAATGTTATTAATAATTTATTATTAATATTATTAATAATTTATTAATATTCACCACGGTCTGCACCACACATTCCTTTTGTAAACTTCAGTGTCCTCATACGTGTAGTAATTTCCCATAAAAGTAATTCCATACCCTTAATATCCTTATCTCATCGTTTGCCAGTTCTAGCAGACGCTTTTAAGGTAGTGAGACAGAACTGACAGAGTATCCAGGGTCTGAGTCCATCCATGCTATGGCATAATGGTGTTTTCTGTTTGTTTCCTAATAACTCCTGACATCATATTTACCTTCTTGACCACCACTGAGTAACGAGCTATTATTTCAGAGAGCCATTCAAAGATCCCTTTCCTGGTGAGAACACCTAATTTAGAGCCCATCACTGAGCATCCATGGTTAGGATTGTTTTCCCTCATGCACGTTACTTAGCATTTTTCAGTGTTGGATTTGATCTTCTGTTTTATCCTCGAAGTCACTGCACAGCGTAAAATCCATCTGCAGCCCTTCACAGCCAGTTGTCTTTGTTACTCCCAGATAATTTTTCAACACCAGCAAACTTTGTCGCCTCACTCTTCACCCCTTGTCCAAATCAATTATGAAAATTTTGGCCAGCACAGCTCCCGAGTGATTATCTTCTTGTGAAAAACTGTCTCATCTTTTTCACCTTTTGTTTCACATCTTTTAACCACTTTAGATTAGTCATTAATACTCATAGGAGGATCTTTCTTGACAGCCCCTCTTCTGTAAGATTCTTCATGAGGGACCTGAGTGGGAGCTTTTTGGAGAAAAAAGAAAAAAAAAGTAACAGCACAAAGTTCCTTGTGCCCAGAGGGAAAAGTACTTATGAAGGTGGGTGAAGCAGAGCTCCTGCTGACCTCGTTGTACCTAGAGGTAAGATGAAATGAAATATCTAAGGCAACCTTTTGGATGAAAAGATGTTCCATGGAGACAGGATGTTCTCCCAGGCAGCCAGAGAATCTCAGTCCTTGCGGAGCTTCAGACTCCAGCTGAAGAAAGCCCCAAGATCCATGTTTTAAATCATACTTTTCAGCAGTTAGTGCAAAGTTCACAGCCTCCATCCACAGCACGTGCAACTCTGAATGTTTCATTTGTCAAGTTCTCCTGTAACTGCCCTGGCCAAAGACAGCATTGGCCTAACCTCTGATGGTCCCCAATGCAACATATATCATATTTTTGAGCAGCACCTGCATACTAATTCATTTCATGTCCCTCATTTTACATAGAAATTTTCTTTCTCCCAGTCAAATCTGATATTAATTGTCATTTATTACCACAAATTATTGCAATTAGAGATGGTTTGCTATTAACAGGCTGTAAAAAATGTGGATTGGTATTTAATTCAAGCTGCCATTTCATGATTTAGTCATGACTTGCTTGTGTCCTTCAGGCCAGTGGCAAAGGTGATGTGCAACATGCTCTGTCCGGAGAGTGCAGTGAGCTCCCCAGGTGGGACTGAGGCTCTGGGGTGCAGTTCATCACTCTGGTACACCTGGTGATGGAGAAGGGAATGTATTTCTCAACTGAAAGGGCACAGCATTGTGAGCAAATAGCTCCACTGAGGAAAGAACGTCAGCTCTTCTCTGCTTCTCCATGGGCTGTGGGGGCACAGCTGCTTCACCACGGTCTGCACCACAGGCTGCAGGGGAATCTCAGCTCCAGCGTCTGGAGCACCTCCTGTCCCTCCTTTTTCACTGACTGTGGTGTCAGCAGAGCTGTTTCTCTCACATGTTCTCACTCCTCTCTTCTCTGGCTGCAATTGCTTCTGCAAAATAACTGATTTTCCTTCTTAAAGATGTTATCACAGAGGCATTGCTACCATGTCTGATGGACTCAGTCTCAGCCAGCAGCAGGTCCATCTTGGAGCTGGCAGGATGTATTTATTTATTAAGCCTTATTATATTAATTTATTTATTAAGCCTTATTATTTATAGGGCTTGATTTTTGAGGTACAGTTCACAGACCACAATATCACAAAACAATTTATATTCCATGTTTATCTCTTCAGTCCCCATCACGGAGGAAAGTGTGACAATGTGCATCTCCTGCTTCCTTTGTTTTTATCACACCAATCTTAAAAGAAGTACAAACTCCTTTAAGAAGCATTACATCATTAGCCATTCAGCAGATTGCACTTGCTAAGCTTAAAGGGGTGTAGGGGGTGTTGAAAAATGTTCTGATTGTTGTTGTGAAGTCTTTTGTGGACCCACACATCCCACTTGGGTCCTGCCTTAGAGTGCTCAGTGGTGTTACTCTATGAAGCAGTCCCAGCAGCTGCTGTAAATTGCATTTCTCTTGTTCCAGCCCGTGCTATGTCACACCACCCATTGAATTGTGTGGGAACTTACGTCTGTGCTGGGAATCGTGACTGAAAAACTGATCCGGTTTAAAAATAAATATTTTGCAGGGGTTTATTTTAGAGGTGAGGCCAAAAGCACTAACTCCATTCACAATGCGGCTGCAAAATGGTTTCTCCAGAGCCACGATGTAACAGGACACCAGGTGGGCAAAGGAACGTGCTGCAGGAGTGAGGGGGCAGAGATGCATTGCTGCTCACCACCAAGCTGCAGCTTCATGTGGAGACGGTTCTCCATCAGCCACTGCTCTCCTCTCCTTTCCCTGCCCTTCCATTCCCACCCGCCATGCTACCACCTGTGCTGTACTGGCACAAGCAGCTTCATGACTGCTGAGCCAAACAGCTGAAAAATGACTTTGCAGAAAGGTGGGTTATTTGTCATCCAAATAAGTGCAGTGGTCCCGGTTACCCGGTGTGGCACAAATGGCTATGCTGGCACGACTGGTGGGCAGACTAGAAGCAGAAGTAAATGCTGAAGATGGATTTGGGAGGAAGTATGGACCGACTGTCTTGTTAGTGGCAATGTGGAAATGTACACAGTAAAAATACATTTGCAGTGTGCACAGCCCAGGAATTAGATTCTGTGCTTTCCATGTCCCCGAGGTCCTCCCACATGTCTCAGAGGGAGACACTGGGATCCCCGCTCCATCATTCTGGTAATGCCCACGCGTGGACAGGCAGTCGTGGTCAGCAGTGGCACTGGCGTTGCAGGGGTGGGGTAGATGGCACTGTCAAGCTCCAGCAGCACGCCCCTGTGCCACGCCGGTGTCACCAAGGTGTTGCAAAAGTGTCACAGGTGGCTGTGGATGGGGGCAGCGGGCTCCTGACTAGCACAGCCCCTAATGGTGGAGGGGACAGCACAAAGCAGAACCTGTCTCCTGAGAGGAACACGCGTGTCCATAGGAACAGGTTGCCGAGACTGCTGAAGCCTGAGAACTTGATTGTTTGGTATCAGGAATGTTGGAACTTGTGATACTGCCAGGGTATCAGTGTGCCCCCATCACTGCTGTGGAGCCCAAACACAAAGACAGAGCATCAGCAGCTGCTCCTGTCACCTGAGGGTTCTTCAAGCACCTGTGGTTGTGTCCCTCATCTAAACTCCAAGGCTGTTGCATAATAAAGTGCTTAGTTCAAATGCCACAGTGGCACACTGATGTGTCCATGCTAATGCCTTTCCCTCTGATCTCCAGCTAAAAGCCATTTCCAGGACACGAGACAGAAGACAGTGTTGCTTAGCAGGTTTCCATGTCAGCTTTCTGTGTGTGTGCACCTTTCACCTCCTCACGGTGGCCACAATAAGTCGATGCTCCAGCCCTCCCCGTGAGCTCAGACACAGGTCCTGAAGCAGGCAGGTCAGGGTCCCCTCTGGCATGGCAGGAGCTGCTTGTCTCCCCACATGGAGGTAAATCAGAAATCTGGATCTCTAGACAACTTCTGCGCCAGTTCCTTTCCTTAACTTGTTGAAGCAAGTCATACAACCCCCACGTCACCCAGCACTGTCCCAAGACTCTCTTGGACCAAATAATTTTTCAGTTTAAAGTAGTTTGTTTTAGGCTGGCTATAAATCACACAGCTTGAGTGTGTTGTCCCCCAAATCCCTTTCAGGCCAAGAACACTCAGGCAGACAGAGCATGATCCTTCTGAGAGCATTCCCAGCCCTGAGGGCAGCAGAGCCCCAGTGGCATCTGATGTGGATGAAGTGCTGGGATGTCCTGGGCATGTCTCGGCACAGGAGCTCCTCATGGTAACAGGGCAGCAGAGGAAGGCTTGGACAGCCCCTCACTGCCTGTGTGCACTCAGGGTGTAAAGGAAAAGGGAACACACTGTCATCTATCAGGCGTGAAATACGCTCCATGGCAAAGCCGTTCCAAGGTCACCTGCTCACAGGGGTGGCAAATGTGGGCTGCGGCCTCCGGACACACCTCTGCAGCCTTCTCAGGAGGCTCCTCTGGAGACAGCAGGAAGCATTGTTGGGATTAAAAACCTCTACCAATGCAGGGACAATAATTACTGGCAGGTAATCTGTTCTCTGGGGGCACCTGTGATCACTAGTTGTAATTTTTCTAGTAATTTTTTTGGTTCTGTGGAAGGGAACACACTTTTGTCCATCTTCAGAACAGAATGGTGGTGAATTTCTCCCGGGGGAAGGGAGAGATGCTCAAAGACAATTAAGGAGACTGAAGGTTTTCCCTCAGTTCAACCTGGCACACCCTGTACTGTGGATCATTTTCCTGCAAAAGAGGTTGAGTCTCTGCATCCAGCCTGGAGAAAGATGTAATAAGCAGCTATTATCATCATGTCTGCAGGTCGCTGAGCACTGCAGTGAGCTGGTTGTCAGCTCTGCACCAGGTTCCTGCTGCCTGCGCTCTTTGAGTGGAAAAGTCCTTGAAAATCCATCTGTTTCTTAGAATGGAGAGCTCTGATGAAATTCACCTGACAATAACTATGTAATGGGATCAGTTTGATGCTGTTCGGTTTGCTAGTACACTAATGTACTGTCTCTGTGCTCACAAATCTCCATTTTCAGTAAGCTGCACATTGATGGCTTTGGATTTTATTTTGCTGTGTGCTAGCCCATGCCTGCGAGTGGCTTGTGCCAGGCTGCCTGCAGACTTTGACCACCGTCTCACTGCCTGGATTTTAGCATTCTAGCATCAGGGCTTCACCTTCTTTCCCCGCTTGCTGTGAGCAGGGGGAAAGAAAAATTCCTTGTGGTGGGTGGAGGAGGGGATTTCTTCATCACTACCCAGGCTGTGCTTCTGGAGTGCAGCGGGAAAACTTAAACACGAACTCGGAAAAGTCCAGAACAACATAAACCAGTGGCCAGATGGTTTTCTGGGTTATTCAGGCTGGATCTGTTGCAAGGCATCAGCTTGATGGACAGATTTTCTGTGCTGTACGTCATGTTAGAGGGGCTTGCCAGGTGAACTGGGACTTTTTGAGTATTGCACAAGCAGGGGCAGGGGCAGGAGGGAAGAGCCAGCCATGGTGATGCTGCTGCCCTGTGTCGCCTGCTAAAGCATGAAGAAATGGGAAAAAGCTCTGTTCTGTCTTTCTGTACCCTCCTCAGTGCACCTGCAGCTTTTTCCATCATCAATCTGTGAGTCTTTCATTAGCACACGTACACAGTTAAAAGCAGTTTTGTCAAGAGTCAGAACGAAGGATCTAAAAAGAATATTCATTTCCCTGCTTGGGCCTCCTCTTGCAGAAAAAGTGTTAATTTTTATTACTATTGCATAAAGAAAATGCTGAGCAGCCTCCATGAGGAGGGAGCAGACCCAGGCGCCTGGCAGCACAGCTGAGGTGTGAGACGTGGGGCTGCTCGCCTGTCGGGATCCGACGCGTTCTGGCTGAGTCTGCTGCTCTGCACTGATGGCAGGAGCAGCGTCCGTGGCTGCCAGAGCTGGAGCTGACCTCCAGCTGTCTTTATCAGAGGCAAAGATGGGTATGGATATCTGTGGGGTTTCGTCTGTTTGTAGTGGAACAGGAGAGTTGGTATTTAAGGATGTAACTGGCTCCTGTGGTAAATCTCTCCCTTCCTGCCTCCACCACAATCCTGTGCTTGCAGAGGACCACACAAAAAAATCCTGCTTTCTCAGAAACTTCCCAGAGTGTATTTTATTTACAGAACGAAAATTCTGCAGAAATCAGCAAATGTGCTACCTTTGTGGTATTTCCATCACAGTCCTTTTTGGTGTGTATTTTCAGTGAGTGCCCAAGTGAGATCCTTGCTGACCCAGCTCTTCAGCCTGCGGATCCTTCTCATAAACCCGCAGTGTTTAAGAGCAGAACGGAACCTCAAATGGCTCGGGCAGACTGCCTGTCTATCACAGGCTATTGCATTTCATTTGCTCACCTCTGTCTGGAGCCCAATTACTTGTGTGGGAATACAGGCATCCAGCCTTGAGTCGGCAAGAGCTATTGCCTCTGGCACTGGGAGTTAATGGTTAAGCACCCTGTCTGGTGGAGGTCTGTGCTCCACTTTCAGGCTGAATTTGTGCAGCTGCAGCTTCATTTCTCTGGTTTTGCTATGACTTTCTCCTCTGTACCACACAGTTCCTTTGCAACCCCTATTTCCTCTCTGAACAAAAGTTCATACAAATTGTAGCAAGGTCAGCTCTCACCATCCTTTATAAACTCTTCAGGTTTTTCACAGCAGTGTTTTCTCCAAGTGTTGAAATGAGGAGGATTTTTTCTTTTTCTGTAACTTCTTAGATATTGAACAACTTCCAGAATTGCAGAGGCCCAAAGCAGATAGTGTTAAGGCAATCAATGTGCACAGATAAAATACCCCTTTCAGCCCCATTTGGGTATGCAGGGACCATAAGAACCCTTTAGGCACAGAAGGGACATATTTTCCTGCTTTTTCCCTGAATTCCTCATCCCTCCTTGGACACAGTCCTGCCGTCCTGCTCCCTTCCTTACTGCTCTGCATCAAGTTCTGGGCTTCAAAAGCCTTTTCTTTGTAGGCCTGGGCAGACTGAGAAGCCCAGCTTGCTGTCCTGTGCCTTCCACCTGTTCCTGGGCCACTTGGAGAGCTGCTGCTCTCCTGGTCACCAGGGAGCCTGCCAGTCCCTGCTGCCTCCCATCGAAGCCACCCCATGCTGCACTGTCACCGAGTGCCACGGTGCTGCTGACAGCTGCTGCATGAGGGGCCAGCAGCCGGCTCGTCACCCCTCTCAGGTGCCGAATTTTAATTCCCTTTAGCATCTTTTGGAGGTGGAGCCATGCAAGTGTCTGTCCGGGTAATGAAAAATGCAGCACAAAGCACAAGGGCCAACACACTGTAACAAGACAGAAACCAAAGTGAAGGTCCCAAGGGCTCAGACATCCATCTGAGTGACTGAGCTCACTGAGCCCCTGTTGTGTGCTGGCTGCTGGGCTCCAGCTGCTCCTGAGCAAGCTTGAGGCAGGTTTTAAGCACTTCTTTTAAGCACTCACTTAGGCAGTTACTGTAAAAAAAAACATTAGAAAATATCCTATTGCAGGAGCTCACAGGACCTTTGCTCTTGCATGCCCACATAACTGAGCATCTCCAGCCTTTGGAAGCAGCTGTGAGCAGGGTGGATGGTTCAGCCTCCCCTAAATTGATGGATGCGTAGCCCATCACAGGCACATTGAGTCAAGTTTGCACTGATGCAGATAGATGCAGTTCCTGTAAACTTCAGTGCAAAACTGGTCATATAAACCAAAGCTGGATTTCAGCTGGAGTCTCTTTATTCTGTAATAAATTCCTATATGGATTGTCAGATTTGATATTCTCTCATAAACGTCTCATTAAGGAAAAAGAAAACCTCTGCTTCATAAAATCCCTGACTGATAGTACTAATAAAATGTCATAAATAACAATGAATATGATAATGGTTTTATAGACTAATTGCCTTTCATTATCATTAGCATAGAACTGATAAGCACCCAAACCGAGATATCACTGTGTCATGGAGGTGTTGCCAGATGCAGGACTGGGAGTGGCCAGGAGGAAGAGGAGAAAGGAAGGATATTCTTGTCAGCAGCTGTATTTGGTGCCTTCCTCACCCGTCCCTGGGCTGGAGACAACCTTGTGGCCCTGGAAGCAGGGAAGCCTGTCCTCAGGTTCTTGGGCATTCACTGGCATGGCCTGTCCCCATGACCCTGCAGAGCATTACCCTTGCAGCAGAGAGCTGAGCACAAGGAGTGTGGCAATCTGGGGAGGTGCCAGCTCAACCCTCGATGTGTTTGAATCAAGAAGGGGGCTCCTGGCCAAACTTGCATTCCCCCAAGCAGGGATGCAGGCAGAGCTTTGCTTTGCTGTTCCCCAGGCATCACACCAGGGAGCTCTCCCTGCATCTCACACTGGCCTCACAACACAGGCGTACAGGAGCTTCAAAGTTGGAGATGGTTCCCTGGAAATTATATGCAAATATGCAAATTATTTCATTATGTTGCTGGCATGAAATGGCACACACAGAGTGGATAAAAGCTTGGCAGCTACAGAAATGGAGAAAGTGGAAAGGAGTTCAAAGAGGGATGCTAAGCTCCCTCATCCTCTTTTTGCCCTCTGTGTGTGAGAGCGAGCAAGGTGAGGAAAAAGACTCTCAAAGCTGGCCAGGGAAAGCGTGACATCTCCACCTAGCTTTCCTTGGATACCTCCATTGTGCTTGGTTACTGCAGCTGAACATGGATGCTTTGGCTGGAGTGTGTTCACATACGAAGCTGCATCTGTGCTGTGTTTGCAGTACATGTGTATTATTCCCAGCCTCATCTAGGAAATTGCAGGTGGTAGAGAGAAGGAGGCACCACGAGCTTCTGTTTTCTTTATCCTCCAAAGCAAAAAGTCAAGACTGGCAGTAAGAAAATGTATTCTTTAGGCCTAATTTTTTTTTTTCTAGCACAGTGGTGCCAGAGGTGTGAAGGGATGGGACAGTACGCGTGGAACACCTGGAGTTACGACGTTGAGGAAGTTTTGAAAGAGTTCATGTAAGTCATCCCAGGACATGTACTTTTTGCCCCCGGCTGGTGTCACACTGCCTGTTGGCCAGCTGGCTGCACCGACCCGGGCCTGGGTGCTGCCGGCACTCACCGGCCACTGCCCTTGTCCCAGGCTCTGCAGCCAGCCCTGGAGCCCACCTGCTCCGACATCCTAACCCCGGCTGGCTCCTGCTGGCCGTGTCCAGCCTCATGCTCCGAGCCTCAGCAATTAGATCATTTAATAACCATCTCAGTCCGGGCTGTTTTGTGTAACGCGTTTTACCTGCCTTTATTTCTCGCATTGCTTTGTATTCCTTCAAACTCCAACCCCGCAAATCGATGCGGTGCTGCTATTGTTGCCTCTAAAATGTTTACTCCTGGCTCTCTTTAGGACCTAAAAGGCTGAAAACTGCATCATAATTGTCCAATTAGTCCTAATGCTGCGTAGTGTTGACTGTTTAGTTACCATATATTGTGTACAGAACTAATTGTGGTGAAAGTAAATGAATGTGAAGGAAACAAACAAGCTACTAGAAAATAATTACTTGGAGTGTTTCTTTTTAGTACCTGTACAGCAGATTTCATTATAGTCAACAGCTTCTAAAGCTGCTTGAAATAGCGGTATTTGTCATTTTCATAGAAACTTGATAATGACATTAATTTATCTTAATGGTCTGTTCTATTGTTATAAATAGTAAAATTAGCTTAAATTGTCTTGCTTTTGCTGGTTTTGGATGGCTCCAAAGGGCCCCACAACAGCAGATGAGTAGATAATTTGGTGTGCTTGACAGATTTCCAATAATTTGTTATGTGGAACATGAGGTAATGCTAGTACCATTAATGTTCATTTTCCTCTAAATTCATTACTGCCCTTTTCCCTTTTATCTTTTTTAATGTCTGGGCCATTTTTCTATATTTCAAGTGGAGCTACAAAGCCTATTCATATTCAGCTATAGTAGCTATTAACATTCTGCACATAGAGAACATCATGTAGGAAAACAACTCTTTATGAAATGATGAGGCTGGTGGCTATTTATGCTGAAAAGTAGGCAAAATGGGTTGTTTGCTGGTATTAGGGATTGGCTGTAATTAAGTCAAATGTAATTTTAAAGAAATTTAAATGTTTTCATTTTTATAGCCAAGGTAAAACACAATTCAGGGAAATTCTAAGATGGTGTAAATGCATTAATAAAAACTATTTTCCCTGTTTTCTACCCCTTCTTATTAAACTTCACCAAGGATTTTATGCATGGATAGTTATTTGCACAATATTTTCTACCCAATTTAAACCTAATTAGTCTTGGGAAAGTATTAAAATTAACAGTACTTTTATGTGGGTTTGCTGATACGATAATGATCTGAACAAACAGGAGAGCTTTCCATGGGGGAAGAACAGTTTTGCCTTCTCCTCCTTTTCTTTCTTTTTACCTTTGTATCTAAACACCACCAGTATCCTCTTCCCTTCCAGGTGCAGAGCCACGGGTGGGGAGGAAGGGGCTGAGGTTTCACTGTTCCTGTCTCACTGGTGTGTGCATAGTGTGTATGAAAATCCAAACAGGAGTGAGACATGAGGCTGGCTGCCATGGGGTGACTGTGGAGGGACGCCTGGCACCATGGCCACGTCCCTGTCATGTGGCAGGGAGCAGGGGCAGGCCAGGAGGGGAGAGAGTCTTTGCTCTGGGAGAGGAGGATGCCCTGGTGCTGCCTCGCTGCCGTGCAGTGGTGGTGATGACCCCCTGTCCAGCCAGGTGGGACGAGGATGATCCTTTCTGCCGGGAAGTGCTCGGTGAGCTGCAGATCTGGGCAGCTTCCAGGAAAGTGTGCTGTTTTCATGAAATTTCAAACACAAAGTTCTCCTGAGTGATGAAAGTATTTTTGAAAATCTCAGTTTTCTTTCAGGAAAAGCTTAATTGAGAACAGTCTTAATTTCTGTATAATTTTTAGATTTCATAGAATCATAGAGGCTTTGAGGTGGGACGGGACCTTCGGAGGTAATTTAGTCCAGCCCCCTCTGTGCAAGCAGGGCCATCTCAAGCCAGTTCTGTAGGACCATGTCCAGCCAGCTTCTGAATATCTTCAAGGTGGGAGTTGATATTAATTCAGTTTAGATGTATCAGGCAACGTGTGGCTCTGAGAAACCATGAATTACCCCAGTAGTCAAACCAATGCATTATTTTAACTTGTGTTTAAAATCAGCCACTGCTTACGCCTGATGTAAAGGTCTACCCTTTAAATTTACATCCCAGCACTGCTGCTTGGTTGTGACAGTGTGATGACGGGCCTCCCTCACCCAGATTTAGGGCTCAGCTAACCCCCTCACTGGTCTGAGGGCACGCTTTCCTGACTGCTCCCAAAGCAGCCTTTCTCGGGGGCTTTACATCTGACTTGTTTGGGAAACACCTGTCTGTGGTAGGATTCCTGTCACAGACCTTTAGACACTATTGTGCAAACACTGGTACGTTGGCCGCTCATCCCACTCCCTTTCAAGAGAGGGGAAAAGAAAAGCTATGCCCACAGTGTGAGTCATCTAATTTATTTTAGACAACTACATTAGGATGAGATGAACAGCACCTAAAAGTGCCAATTTCTCTCCATTAAGGAGAAAGGGAGCCCAAGCTCCCTGCTGTAAACATTAGGCACCAACAAGACAGATATCTGTGCCTGGGCAAAGCATCTCTGTCCTCATGCCTCACTCCCAGACTGTTGGTGGGAGAGGTGTTTGTCTGGTGCAATTCTCCTCCATCGTGAAGGTCCCAGACTGCACAGCTACAGCTGTGCTTTACTTCGAGGTATGAAACTGCAACAGCAAGTTTTACACACTAGCAAGTTTTTCCAGACTTCTAAAGCTTATGTATCTTCCCAAGTTTGGGCTGAAGCTCATCTGCAGTCTCCCTAGAAGACTGTTTTGCTCTTCCTGTTATGTATATATGTTTTAATTTTTTTTAAAGATGTGCTTATCTTATTTTTAGATTTTAGGAATGTTGCTGTGCATGCTGAATTTTAAGAAAATCCTTTTTTGTCTGTCACTGCTTCTGTACTGAGAAATGTATTGACTTGACTGAGCATTTATAATTAAAATATCTGCTTCTCAAATCTCCCAAAGACTCACTGAGTGACAGTCAGACACACCTGGCTGCAGCTGGAATCCGCACGTTTTGTCTGTTGTTTGCAAGTGCCTGTCACAACGTGCCAGGTTTGCTCCTTGCTCCCTGCTTAGCTTTTATCTGTTTGACAATGAAAAATCACGCTAAACAAAGGGGAAATTTGCATCACAAAGATGCATCTCGTGTTCAGCCTTCCACCCTCGAGATAAAGTAGATGGGTTTTTCATTTCAGCACCGCAGCCCATACGATTGGTAATCAAACACTCTCAGGCCCAGGTGAGCAAAGGCAGTAGGGTATGGCGGACAGGACATTTATCCCAACCCAAGGAAGACGTCCATCTGGTTGTCCGTTCGGGAAATAACAACCGAAGGAGCAGCCCACGCCTCACCTCTCATTCGCCCTGGTTGACTTCACCTGGAGTCCCTGAGAGGGAGCTGTGGCTGGTGCCCAGGAAGGCCCTGCCAGCCTGGGGCAGCCGATGGCCCTCACAAGGCCACCAGCACTGGGCAGTGTCATGACGCTGAGGCCAGTCAAGAGTGGCTCTGAGCAGGGGACTGGCAGCATTGCCACTGAAACCTCTTCTTTCAGGACCTTAGCACAAGTGTATAAAGGTTGGTTTGCTTTGGAGCTCTGCACAGAGGAGTTTGTTTAGGGAGCGAGTTTCTCGTGTAATTATACCTGTATAATTACCTGCCTGTAATTACACAGGCACTGAGTGCCCCAGCCACGACCACCAGCAATAGCTGAGGAGCTGTGGCTTCTTGTGCTGGCAGAGCACGAATTAAAGCACAGCCATTACAGAGACCTCTTGTTGATAATCCCTGTGCAGCGTAGTTGTGTGGCTCATGAGGCCATAACATACCCACACACAAAGACCTGGATGTAGCTGATCTGTTAGCTGATAGAATTAACCAATCATAGCAATAAAGGAAGGATTTTCTAAAAGCAGACAAACGCATCAGACTTCATTAGATTGGGGCAAGTTTCCCTCTCCCTCATGGAAAACGAGATTGCAGCAGCAGCAGCTGCCAAAAGATGTTTCTGCAGTGCTTCTTGATTGACTCTACTCCTGATGAAAAATCCCTCCCCGTGCCTTCCTTGCCAACAAAAATAATGGGACACAGACATAAAATCAAATAAGTGTAGACAGAAGCATCACTGCTGGATGCCTTCAAAGGTTGGATGCCTTCAAAATGCCTTCCCTGTCTTGGGGCTGAACCACCTGTCTTGGCTGTACTTCCAGCAGCAGTTCTGGTCCAGGGTGGTGGGGTCAGACCTTCCTGGGTCTCGGTGCTTTGGAAAACACAGGCTATACAAATAGTGAGGGGAAACTGAATTAGGAGAGAAGGAAAAAAAAAAGGAAAACTGAGTGTGGGTGTTTTTTTTAACCTAGCTAAGGCTGATTTACAGCTGTGTAAGGAAGCAGGGCTGTGCCTTGAGGAGCTGCAAGTCTGGAAGGAGAACAAGTTCAGTCTTGCTACTGGGCCACCCCAAGCTGCAAATATTTAGGCAATTATCTATAATTTGTTACCTATGTCATACAGGTAGTTTTAGTTAGTTAAACTTAACGTATAAGTCATAAAAATATATTATCTATAAAACATGCTAGAAAACTACCTACAGTTTCACGTCCTGAGGTTTTGATTGATTACACACCCTCATTCTTGGCCACATCCAATCTGGCTGGGAAGCAGGATATTGCCAAAACCTCTCCTTGTGCAAGAGCTGCTGTTACAAGTGGTTCTGGGCCCAGGCCAGAGGTTTTGAGTTGTTGCTGTAAATTGGTGCCTCTCACACCTTCCAGAGGGTACCCGAGGAGGCAGGTGAATTACAGGTTTGCATACGTGGCTACTGACTGAGGGAATATTTTCCTGTGATTGTTTGAGTCCCCAGAGACTCAGATGATGAAAACTTTTTCTCTGTGATTGATGTCTCACTGGATTTCTGGGAGATACTTCTGGAGAGAGAAAAAAAAAACCGGGCAAGTGTTTCATTCAAGAAGCTCCTTGTGAAGTAGTTTCTTTAGATTGCAGTTCAGGTTCCTTTGGACAGCGGAGAGATACGCCCTGAAAACGCAACTATTTCTTTCTGTCAGTGAAGGTAGTAAAACTCGCCTAATGTGATGGTATCCTATCACCCAGGGGAAAGGCAGTAAAACTGGCAATACTGACAGATGAGCAGCTCCTGGCAGGACACTGGGTGTGGGAGCCAGGACCAACCCCACACCCTGGGGGGACAGCCCGAGGGAAGGACGGCTTGCACAGGAGGTGGAAGTGCTCAGGGCTCTTCCTGCCTTGCAAAAGGAACAGGGATCAGGGAGCCAGCCTCCGTGTCAATCCCAGGGAGCTGCTCATGATGGGACTCAGTGCCCTCTCTGCTGCAGCATCACAGTGCAAAGGTGTTCAGTGGATGGAAGGTAAAAATGGGGACACTGAAATAGAGTCTGTAGGGGAGTAAGAGACAGGGTCACAGGTTTCAAAACCCACCGTGGCCAGTGCTGGAAAGCAGCAGCTGCAGTACAAGCTAACGGTGATCACCCCTTCAGCACCCACCTCTGCAATGGGCAGTGCCCAGAAAAGCTTTCTGGGTGTGGGACACAGTGACTGAAAAAGCTGAGCTGTGAGAGTAGACTTGCTGACTGGGCGCCAAAGGCAGTGCAATGTTTCTTGAGTGAACCGTGGCACTGAAGGAGTGAGCAGGGCTGGTGGCATGAGGGTGATGAAGTTGGAGAGAGGGTGGCCCTGCAGTACATCTGCTCCATGGAAAGCATGGACTGAACCTGCTCTGAATCTCCAGTATCCCCAGTGCAGAGAAACAGTGGGACTGATTTCACACTGAGAGGTGCAGAATTTGATCCTGATCCATCCTCCACACAGTTCATATGAAAAAGGCACTGGGGAAAGAGGGACCACTTGTTTTCCACTCCCCTGGGGAGTGATGCACTAGATGCACCTCCACTCTCTGGGCAAGAAGCTATGAAAGGAAGCTGATGCAGCAGAAGGTGTGTGAAGGCTAGCAGAAGGCTATTTTGTCCCTACCTACGGGGCAGGTTGGCTGGGATGTAGGAGAGGGGCTGGCTCCTCTCCTCCTGATGCTGTTGCAGCCCACCAGCAGCACTCCAAAACTTGCCAATTCTCAGAGCTTGGGTTTAACTGAGCCAAGGCAGAGATGGAGTAACTGAAATTCAGCAAGTCTCAGAATATTTGTTTTTCTGCCCTGCATAAATTCACACGATCTGTTTTTCAAGGTTTATGGTAAAACCCCCTCATACAGCTCAGACCAGGCTGGAGTTCCTTTCTGCTTCATTAATTCCTTGATTTGTTTTTCTTTTTCCAGACTTCTCTGCAGGTCATTCCTTTCCAGTGCAGAAAGGGGTGGAAGAGCACCTTGAAATAATTACTGATAAATAGTTGCTTCTCGAAGCTACACAGAGCTGTTATTTCTCAACAATGCAAACACAAAATGATTTTGCATCGTGTGAATTATTTTCCTATTTGAAACATGGAATCTCTCTCAAATAGCTTTAAAACCCTTATTGTAGTGGAGCATCCAGTTTGTTCCATTAACTACTCACAGAGTCAACTGAAGAACCACTGTTATTAATTTCAATGGAAAGCTAAAATGCAGTTCATTTTCTGTAATTGCAGACCCATCACCTAAAGACCCAGGAAAAGCTTTTAATCCAAGGCATTTTTAGAAGGGTATGATTACCTCAGATATCTTCATAAGGTGCATAATTACTAGGGTGCCAATCATAAAGAAACACAAAGAGCCAAACTTCCCAGGCTGTTAGAGTGGTCCCCTCCTGCCAACCTGGGGCCACCAGTGTGTGGGGTGCTGAGGTGGGCACCAGAGGTGGGGGACCTCTGCAAGACTCAGCCATGACGGGTCCCAGTCTTCAGCTGGGTGGGGAGCAGAAAACCCAGCAGCGGTCCTGGTGCGGTGCTGAACCCCCAGCACCAGCAGGGATGGAAATCCCAAGACAGCCCTTACACCTCCCTGGGTGCTACATGTCAGAGGATCATGCAGAGATACCCTGAGCATGGCTGAGGCGTTAGTGGGCTGGAAGATGCCTTGGGAAAACCAGCACTTGGTTGTAGGGGAGCAGCCAAGCACCACTGCAGAGGGACAGTGGACAGGAAAAATGCAAAAAAGTCAGAAAAAATGACAGAAAGTTTGGGAATTTAAATCTGAGGGTAAATGCTATTTAGTTTAAGGATGAGAAAGACTCTTTGACGTGCAAAATATTCAGCTGAATAAAATGTCACTGAAGGTGAAAACCACAGACAGGTTGGTGTGGTTTTCACCCTGGGGTGATAACAGGACAAAACCTACTGCATCTGGACAGCTGATCCAGGATCCCTGGACCAGCTCCCCAGAATGGGATGAGGGCTGCAGCGGCACGGTGGCTCCTGGGACTATTCTGACTGCCCTGACCCCATGCCAAGCTGCCAGCCACACTCACCGCGCAGCCAGAAGGGACTGCCTGGGTTAAGTTTGACGTCTTTGGTACCTTGACTCTACTCAATCAAAACAAACCGCGGAGCACCTGGGGCAGGTCTGGGGGAAGAGGCAGCTCCAGCTGGAGGGAAGAAGGAAGGAAAACCTTCCGTTTTGAATGACTGCTTGGCTGGTTCAGTCAAGGAGGCACAGCCACGATCATCTGCTACGATTCAAGGCTGCGGCAGCCCGGAGGCGTCCTGGCGGGGCTTGCGGCCGAGAGCCAGTGCCAGACCACTGATTCCAAGCAGGGTCCTTTGTACTCGCAAACCTGACTCACAGAGGAAACTCAGATCTGAAGAAACACACAGACGCCAGAAAATCAACCCACTTAAATCAGGCGTTTGAAATGCATTAACATCCCTTTCCTTTGGCTCTTGGCTTCAGTCCTCTCTGGCTTTAAGCACTGCTGGATGCTGAGCAGTGGCTGCAGCAGTGGAGGGGCAAGAGAGCTGAAGCTGTTTCTTTCCAGGGGTTTCACCAATAAAGAGCAGCCACCTCTTGCTGCATCCTACAACAAGGGACACTTTACCTGATTGCAAAAAGAGTTAAGTGTACTTAGCACCTTGGTAGATGAGGGCTAAGGTGGGTAATAGCCGTGGCAGAAGTAGCTGCTTGGGAAGCAATTTAATTAATAAAAATGTAAGAAACATAAAGGTCAAGCCTTGCCTCTGCTGTGCTGCATTTAATCTGCACATGTACATAGGACTTGAGCCTCCTGGGTGTTGTTTTTTTTTTGAGCTGGCATATTTCCCCAAACATGGTAACATTTTTTAACTTTAGTGGATGACATTTTGTAATATGTTTAAGGATCTGTAATATTTTCTGCTTACAGCTTTTTGCTATTGTTGTTCCAATATGGCACGGATGCTGGTATTAAAGTTTAATATGATTAGAAAGCTCAATTGTATAACCAAGGGGTTATACTCTTTATCTATTCTAATCTGATTAAAAGGCTTCTCTTCAGTAGCTTTCCACAATCACTTTATATCAAAACCTGGGAGCAAAGCAACCAGCACTTCGGTTTGTCCCAGGTCAAACAAAATACCAAATGGGTTCCTTAATTGTGCACCTCATTCCTTACCACACAAAGCTGTGCCCAAACTGCAAATCCGACTTGTTTGGCTTTAGTGGAGCTGTTCCCTGAGAAAGGCTTTGTGGAACCAGTCAGAAGCCCAAGCTTGCCCTGAGGCTGCATAACGTTCAATACCTGCCTGTTTAGGGGCAGAGAAAGGGCATTTTGGGTCTTGCTGCCTGTTGGGTTTTGCACCATCATCCACTATGCTTTGTGGGAGAAACAAGAGTTGCTAGATGAACCCCCTACACAGCAGAAGTTATTCTGTCTGCTGTGGATCCATAGCATTAGTAATCTTAACCCTGAGACCAGAGTTAGAGAGCACTCCTGCTGTGTTTACTTCAACCCTTGTATCTGCATCTTAAAAGTGGGGGGTGGTTGTTCTGCAGACCATCTCCCGGCAAGACCCCCCAAGACTGAGTCACCACTGGGACCACCAAATCCCACGTAGCTGAAGCTGGTGTTTGCCACCACAAAAGGCTGCTGTGGGATGGGATGCAAAGTGGCCTTAAAGCTATTCTCCCTTCTTTCTAAACCTAAGCCAGGGTCTCTAGAGCTGTTTGCTGTGGCTAAGGCAGGGTAGGAAAGGTCAGAGAGGCGAGTTGAGGCTGTTACGATTTGTGAAGGAGAGCAAAGAGGGGCAGCCCCTCCTAGAAGTGGTATTTGCCCCTGAGGGTCACAGACTAGGCTCTGCCCTTCCATTTCATGCCCAATTCCTCTCTGGCCTGTGATGGGAGCAGTTGGCTCTCATCCTTCCTTTTGCAAAACAAACCTGGCTTTCCCCACTGAGAGCACACTGGTTCTGTTTGGCTGTGCCTGCAACCCCCAGACTCCTCCAGACAGCCTGTACCAGCACAGCGTAGCAAGAAAAACCACCCCCAAACCCAAACACATTCCTTCTCCTAAAACAGCTTCGGGTGCAGTGAATGCCACGGCTGATGCTGAGCAGGTTGCCTGTAGCTGGACTCTTGGGCCAATTTGATTTCTGAGTTGTCTGAAGCTTTGTGTGTCACTCTACAGAAGGGAGTTCATCACCACTGTATCAACTGCATCACTGACATGGGTGTGGCATCATCCGTACCGCACTGCTGATATTCAGGAGAACCCACCCATGCGATACAGCAACGAACACAAGGACGTCAACTTTTAGTTAAGATCAAGTTTTCTTATCCATGTAACGTTATTTGAATTGTCCCGGAAGTATAAAGTCTAAAGCCTTCTCCATCCTCTGGGCAACAAGTAATTTAAGAACTGTTCTTCACTAGCTAAGACAGATTTATTTCAGGTGTGACAAGGTCACTGCAAATCACTTTCTGTCTCTCCTTTCTGTGTGTCAGCAGAGAACCACTTTTTAGGTAAGCTCACCGAGAAGTTGCCCGAGACAATTGGGATGAGGATGTCCACTGAGCTTCCTCGGTGTTACAACATCTTCTTGGGCCATGTGGCATCAGATGAGTGTTGCCTTCACTCCTGTTTTCCATCCCTGCCTGGCATACATGTACTTTTAACTCATCAGGATTTCCTATCTCAGTTTGTTAATAAATTTTTATGATCCATTAAAATTGCCTCAGAAGTGAATGGTCAAGTTTCTTAACTAAAAGGAACTCGCTTCTGATGTTGTCTGGGTCACACTTTATCTGAGAACTAGACTTAGATTTTCACTATATCCACTCCAGATCTATTAGGGAATTTGCAAATATATGAATTCTTAATTCTTTTATGATGTTGACTTTCCCCCTCAGTTGTTCCTGACTCTAAATAGAAAGTTTAAAGTGGCAAACGAACTATCTTCAGATTTCACTTTACAGGCATGCTGTGATGTAGAATTAACTTTTACATTCTTAACTGGAGATCCCTAGGGTTGTTCGGGAACGGTGTTCCTCCCATGAAGTTCCAGCACACAGATGACCAAGTCCAACACCTTACACAAAGCTCTGTGCACCTGCAGCTGCAACAATGAACTCATCCCGTACCTGTCTGTAAACCAAATCTCTGCTGGCCTGGCTCCTACCTTACAAGAAGTACAAGACCTCATAACCTACTGGCAGACATGGCTGGTTTCTTCTGCGTTTCTGAATATGGGCATGGTTCTGCTTTACAGGAACTCAACTACTCGTAACTCACTAACTACTGCAAGGAGTAAGAATACAGAGTTTGGGCAACTTTACTGTAAATCATTAAAAAATTGCTTTTAGACTCATTCTAGCATTGCAGACATCTAAGGATAGAGCACACTTGCCTGCAGGAGATGGAGATGGGAACTGATAACCAGGAGGCTCAAGTTTCAGCTGTAAAACTGATGTTTCCAGCAAGACTGTCTCCTTGCATCACATCTCTGCTGTGAAAACATCCTCCAGCTGATCAGTACCAGCTGGCACTGAGGGGGAAAGAGGAAACGGTACTTGTGGCAAAGTACCGTAAGGCACAGATCTTACCTCCACTTTATAAAGCAACACTTCGCAGTGCTGGGATTAATGGTTAAACAGCTGGTATGTTACCCTGGCAGGATGAGAATACCTTCAGACACTTCTGGTACAATCACTAACTGTAATTTATGATAAAACACATCAGAAGAAAAAAAAAAAATATCTTTAAACTGAGTCTGCACTGAGCTACCCATGTCTTTTGCAAAGAGTGAGACAATACTTTTGAGTTATTACAATGTGTAGAATGAACTTTTATTTTCACTCATCCTTCATTAATACCATACAATTAGATAGCAATATCTGGAAAAAAATAACCTTGTAATAATTTAAAACAGAAGGCACAGAAAACCAAACCCAACTATGCAGCTACAAGAGAAAGGGGAAAAATTATTCAGGAAGCAAATTTATTCTGAAAGTTTAATCGCTACATATTCTGATCAAAAGCTACAGCACACAGAAACAAAACTGCACAATTTAAGCTAACCCATGCTTTTGTTACATATAAAATACAAAAGGAAAAAGAATCTAAAAATATTTTTGCAGGATTTTGAATGAAAAGTGTAATTTTTAAAATAAAACCCACTAAATCTAGTACATATGTCAAAAAACTTCCCTAAAGCCTACACACTAAGATGTACTTCACAAAAAAGTCTGCATTAAGGGCAAAGCATACAGTTAAACACCATCTGGGAATGGGAGAAAACTGGTTCTTAAATCAGTTAGAGTATCAAATAAATTTGGTGTTTGCTTCAGAAACAAGGATTCTCACTACAGTAATATACTGGAGAGAACATTCTTTTGTATTTTAGTATTATGAAATTAAACCAATAGTATACATTACACAGATGAATAAAACCATTCATATGAGATTTTTACTTTTTTTTTTTGCGAACGAGTAACTTTATTTCTTTTGAAAATAAAGCTACTGGAATTAATGACATGCGATAATATGCCCTGATATTGTACCAGCTAAGTTTGAAAATAAAGTTCATGCTTCACAACTGAAATATGCTGTGACTCTCAAATACATTCTCTGGTAATTAATAATACAATACAGAGGTCATTCATAAAATCAGTTCAGGTTGGGAACCTGGTTTATAAATGAAGCTCTTTTCAAATATTGAGAACACTGACAACACACAGGGTTAGCTCCAGGTCAGCACATTTCTTTCTGTGCTCCACCCCTCTTTTCTTAAACAAGTGGGTGCTTAGCCTGCAAATATCATGGAAAGGCAAAGTCTAGAAGTTACAGGTTGATTCGTAAAAGTACTAAATACAATCCAAGACAAATAGTATTACTGACAACTTAATAGCAGGTGCTCTTTAAAGGAAAAAAAATATCCTGAAATGCAAAAGAGATCGTTTCAGCATTTGATATCAAGGCATTTGCACATTTGTCAGGAGGTGACAGAGTAAGAGTGAACATTGCAGCTTACTTTGCAGTTGGACTTGAAATCAAAGAGCCTTCCTTCTAGCCTGCCCACCTGTAAACCATAACATATGGTTTCTTAATAGCTTGCTTTCTTCCCTGGAAATAATTCTCTCATTTAGAAAGTACAAGTCAAAGTATTGTTTCCACACTTGAATAAAGAGCTGACAACTACAATAGAAACGGTAAAAATGATCTTCATAAAAATGTTCATCAAAATTCTCTGACATAGCAAAACATTCATTTGTAAAGTAAAGTCTAATACTGCAAGCCATTCACTCAAAGACGACCTTGGGCACACGTATCCTTGCCAGCATTGCAACGGGAATTACTTCCATATTTCTTGTCACTATAGGGTACAAACTCTCCAATATATATTAAAGTTTCCTAACAAAGAGTCCAATTATTGCACTTTATAAAAATTCTAGTAATATCAGGCTTTTATCCTACTTTTCTATGAACACTGATGCCCTCTAAGAAAAATCTGGGGGACCAAGCAATTTCTGATGAGTAAGATGGAATACTTCAATCAGTCTGAAATATGGAATCAAAAATGGAAAGGCTTACGAAATGAAGAGATGTACCTTTGGAAACAGGTTTTGATTCATAGCAGCAGATAAATGTGTCATTCTAGTACTGACACACGTTCTCTTTGCAGGGAAGAGTGGGCAATGAATGTTACATTTATATATCACATATAACTTGAGGACTGTGCAGAGAAACCCAAAGAACCGCCAAGTTCTTCTGCTGGCCCTACAAGCCTGATGGGAAAAGCTCAGTGACAGCCATACTGGATTGTGAGTTTCTCTGTGAGCTCGTGTATATTTGCATGTGTGTCAGCCACAGACATAGCAAACAGAAATAGCTATTTCAGGATGGAAAAATATACAGAGTAAATTTGAGAGGCCTATAGAAAAGGAACATACAGCAGTTTTGGCCCTGCTTATAACCAGCTGTATCAATAGGGAAAAAAAGATAGAGGAGATTTTTGTGCCAGCTATCTAGAGACGGATGCTGCTTGAACCGAAGTGATTCACAAATCTATATGAGGCTTCCAGGCCAGCAAATCACAGTTAAAGTCACTTTGTTCCTCTGCTCCTTCAGCATGGGAACGAGTGCAGAATGACTCATTCCAACAGTGGATAGTCCATTTACAGCAACAATCATATCACCACACCTAAAAAACAGAAGAAGAAAAAGAAAACACATTGTGAGTCCTGCTCTGCAGTAATTAGCACACACCAACAACCAGCACTTCACTGCTGAGATGATAGGTTTGCATCAGGCTGGAGAGTGTAGCTAAAATCCCAAAGCAGTTCCATTTTAAGTCTGTCCTACTACTGAACAATGCCCCTGCTCATTGCAGGAGTGCACCAGATAACCTTTAAAAGGTCTATTCCAACTTCCAAAGTATTCTAAATTCTAGGAAACTCATTTGGGAAATTCCCACATCACTGTATTTCAGTTCTAATACAAAGATAGTTCTGCATTAAGAACTGACCTGTACGGAAACGTGAAAAGAGAGATTTGGAAAGACCTAATGGAGTCAAGAGAAAATAATGAGATAGCACATGCATGACAAGCGTTTCTGTTTGTTTGTGTGGATTATAACACATTTACACCAAACATGCCTTTACCGTAGGAGGTGTAAGTAAAGATACTTATGGTTACCAACCAACCACATTCCAACTAAGAACCTTGTTTTCAGTGGCTTATGATTTTGTCAAATATAACCATTTGGCTTGAAATCTCTCTCAGCAGATGGTTCAACTGAGAAGTTGTAGCATCTCTGTGTTTTGAAGAGGGGAACAGAAATTTGGGAGGGTGCTGTTTGCTGGCCTTGAGAAAATTGACCTTGAAGGGTTAAGTTCCAGTTTTTAAAACCTCAAGAGAAGCTTCCAAAAGGCACCTAATTTATTCTTATGTTGAGCATGTTCCATCTCTAGACACCTCTACTTTGCCACCTGAGTGTGTGACATTCCCCAGAGTAGTCGAACGCGACTTGGAGATCAAACAGGGCTTTTCCTGAAACTGATCCTCCCAGCTATTAAAGGCACCAAAATGGATGGCAAAAAGATGCTCTCCTGAGCTTTCCCAGTGCCCTCCACTAGAGCAGAGCAGAGGAAGAGGAAGCAGTGTGACTAACACCAGTCAAAAGTGCATTCCAAAGTCCTTCTCTGCCTGAACCAAGGAACCCCATCACCCAAACCACAATGCTACAGTTCACTGAGTGACATCTCACTCATGCAGCCTTTTCAATGAAGTCATTTCGCCTTCTATAAAATCACACCAGACAGATCATGTAAGCAGAAAACTGTCTCAACTATTGAACTGTGAAGTTATTTACCCCCTTCCTCTCTAGCCTAACAAAACATTTAGAAAATTTAAACAAAACAGAAAAGCTTTAGAAGAGACCTGGCCCACAATAACTCAAAGTGCATGTTCTAAGGGGTTCTCCCTTGTTCACAGCCCATTTTTAAATCCATATTCTCATTGGGATTGTACATTTGAACAGAGAGTACTCTATCTCAGTATCACACAAGAGCATCTTTTCCATCCACTACAAGGGGGTAAAGGTGACCATGGTGACTCTTCCACTCTTAGGAATGATGTTTGAATTTCCGTTTGTGTGAAGACTTCTAGTTATTAAGTCCCCAATCTGAAATTATTTCATTTGGGTAGAATGGAGATCTTTAATTTAATCCAAATTGTTCCACAGTTGGAAAAAAAAAAAGTAATTTTGTGTTTAGCCAAGTTATTTTTTCATTTATTTATTTAGTCATTGAACTGAAAAATCAATTACTGTCAAGGCTCTAGGCGTAAGTATATTTTTTTCTTAAGTCACTTTGTAAGAAAATCTACATGTAAAAATCATGCCACAAAACTTCAAGTCGCATATTCTTGACTGCCACCTTCACAAAAAAAAAGTTGATGAACAGGAGACCCTTTAATAGGAATTTTAAGTCCTAGTTCTGAACTAATCCTAGACAAGGCTAAGATGTGTATCTGGATATTAGACCTGGGGGCTGCATCCAAATGTAACGCGTAAGTAAAATCATATAATCTTTAAGGTCAGAAGGGACCTCAGGAGGTCTACAGCCCAACCTTCTGCTGCAAGCAACGTCAGTTTAAGATCTGACCGGGACTCTCAGGGCTTTACGCAGCTGGGTCTCAGAAGCCTCCCAGGGCAGAGACCACGCATGCAACACTGCCTGACCAACCTCATGGACAAATAGTTTCTCTTATAACCAGTCTCAAACTCTTTTGTTCCATTTGTGCCCATTGTTGCTCATCTTCTCATCCTGCACCACTGAAAAGCCTGGGCTCTGTCTCCTTGATAATCTCCTTGTAGGAACTGGAAAGGGCTGTTGACTGCCCCTGAAGCCCTCTCCTTGCTGGGCAAGTGCTCCAGCTCCGCCATCTCAGGGGCCTCTGCTGAACTAGCTTCATTTATCAGTGACTTTCCTGCCAACTAATGACTCTCAGGGTAATGCCATGAGGACTTGGTTCCTTAACAATCTTTTCAGAAATCTTTATCACCTACTTTCTTGCCCTTCCATTAAAGCAGCAGCACCCATCTTCAGTACCACAGTTTCCAGCAGTGGCTTCAGAAAGCTATATGATAGGATAAAAGCAGTTTTCCCCACTTTGCAGAAGTTCTAACTTTTAACGCTTCTGTAGGAAGAAAAAAACTAGCTAGTTCTGCATACATGCATTCCACATTGTCTCTTGGCCTAAAGGAGAGTTCAACAGGGAGACAGCAGGTAACATTAGCAGTGCAGCTGGGGAGCAGCACAGGAGATGCCTGCACAACCCTAACCTTGGAGTGATGCCCCTTCCCCAGTAGAAACAGCCCATTACTTCCTTGCATCACACTCATCAGGGGGGCAAAGCACTACTGGGCTGCAGGACCCACCAGCATAGGGTGCTCCAATGTATTTCCTTAAGCAATCAGTTGCACCAGCACATAACTATTTAAAAGTGTTTTATTTTTGTTGCTGTTATTACCATTATTATTTCTACCACTATTACTTCAGCTTACTTTAATCTGCCATCAAAGTAGGCGGGAGTTCCCAGAACAATGGTTTTAATGAAGAAAGGCTGGTTTGTGTGGTTCTCCTCGTAGCCACCGACGATGCTGAAGCCCCAGCTCCCTAAATTGCTCCGCCGCAGCACCACGTCATGGCAGCTATGTAGGCAGCTGTGGAATGGAAGCACAGGATAACAAGGGAAAAAGCCATACATGATTTTACAGTAGGTACAACATCTGCAATCTCGTCATTACCACTGTGCTAAGTGTGGAAGAGAAGGGGAGGAATGGTGATTAGACTGCTGTTCCCAGAGTAATTTTGCAATATTCAAACCAATTACCAAAAAACCCCACAATCTTGAGACAGGAAAGTGTTTTAAAAGAAATAATGCAGTGCTAGAATAATTACTTAAACACAGTTAACTCTGCAAACTGACAGTAACAGAAATGCATTTTAGGGATTTCACAGGTGGCAACAGTGTGGGTGGAAAATCAATACCTGACGTGTTTAGTTTTCAAGTCAAAAATGCAGAGCGCATTTTTCTTCCACCCCCAGTCAGTTTAAGCTTTTTCTACTTTAAGTAAAAATTAAAAATCCATGCATAATCTTCATTACCTCTGAAGTGATGCATTACCAGTAATGAAAATATAAATGACTAACCATTTTATTACATAGAAAGTAATTCAGATCACGCTTCACTAACTGTACCTCTATATGTTATCTCCCCTAGTGAAAATTAATTTTTGCCAATGAAGATGGCAATGACTGTAATTTAAACAAACAAACAAACAGACATAGAAATTACGTTTTTGGTAAAAAGATGCCAAGTTCTTTACTGTCGTTCAACACTCCTTTAAAGCACAACGCATAGCAAAACTTTAGGAGCCATACACAGATATCTACAGTATATAAGAAATAAACCACTCTACTAAAGCATGGAAAAGAGCATATTTACCAAAACAGAGCCATTTACTGAGATTAGGTAACTCATTAATACTTTAATAGAAGAAAAATTAATTGACAGTAAAGTGAAATCTCTGGAGAGCCAATGCATAATGTTCTCTTCAGCTGCACTCTGCTCCCAATCTCTCTGGTTCTTGTGGTTTTATGCTTGAAGTACAGACCTGGTAACTCCATCAGAGGGAAAGGAATTAATCTACACACCCTGACTGAAGTTAACAACACTACTAGCTGTAATAGGAGCTCGTCTTGATAAGCAACCGATGCCAGAATGAACTTACAGCTGCAGCCATACAAGAGTGAAAAATAGAGGAGTACAAATGAAACACGGTGATGGCCAGCAGATTGCTGAGTAGTTAAGGGGAGAGAGCTCACTGCAAACCTCCAAGAGTTTTTGTGTTTGGCAGAGATGGTAGTAGATTGTTTTAAAAAAAACCCCAATGTGAGTCTACAGTTACACAGCTACAGTCTTGGCATGGGACATGTCAAGAGTCTGTCAGAATGGCCAAAATCTGATGCAATACTCTGAAGTTAGGTATTTGGCCTCATAAACTTAGGTAGCAGATTAATGAAGAGACAGACAGGTATATACTTCGTGTTTTTATTAATAGTTGCTCTGGTTTTAGATATTCTACAGAAAATTACAGTATGGTAAAACAATATAGAAGATGAATTCTCTTCAATGAGAAGATTCCATATGGGTAGTTACTATGGCTTGTGAAGGGATAAACCCAGTCTATTCATCTTCGAGTTTCCTAAGGACTCTTTGCTCCTGTTCACAGCTCGCTTCCTAAGCACACTGCCAACTGAATAGAGCCAAGATGGCCAGGCAGGCAGAAATACGGGCAGATGTGCTGCAACTAATAAGGTCTCTGCTTCTTTATGTCTCTCACAGGACTTAGCTTACAACAGCTAAGTAAGTACTTTATTGATTAATTCCATACCTTGGAAGTCCCAGCCACATGACCCACGATGGTGACCAGCTGGCGTCGTATTCATTTTCACTGATGGTACTCAACTGTTCTTCATTAGCCTGGGGCTGTTCTTCTACAATCTGGACTTCCAGGGCTTTCAGGGCAACTACAGAAGAGGCAGCACTAGCTTTCAGCATGGCCACCGCCTCGCTGTGACTCAGGTTAGTCAGATCAATGCCGTTGATGTTGAGCAGCACATCACCTGTTCAAAGGCGCCAGTGAGAACACATCAGTCTGACACTCCCTCCTACCGACAGCACCCACACGCCAGGGCTTCATTCCATGCTGTATTCTCTGGACCTGAGGCAGTCGGAACTAACAGACCGGGAATGCAAAAATCTCTGAGGCCTTATATTGTCAGTTTGGAATATTAATGTACTGAGCTATTAGCCTGGATCAATATAATTTATTTCCACGTAACACACTGAATACTGTGATTTCTACGGTATATTGCCCTGAAAATTTGAAATACAAATTACCTAAGCACCTCACCAGCTCAGCTGCAACTGCTACTGCAGATGCCATGACACAACTGTTTGTGGAGGTGGATCTTAGGTTCAACCTAACTTTAAAAAGGAAGGAAGAATGATGGAAGGAACAATACAGGCACCTCAAAGTAACCAATTATTGCAGACAGGTGAGGTTCCACAGAGTGCAGTAAGTCATGTGTTTTTAATAACTTGTTACTTGGGACAAGAATGGAATTCAAAAACTACTGGAAATTTTGGTACAAAACCCAGTTAATTCAAAGAAAGAAACTGAGCATCTCTACAAAGATAATCTGGAAAGTGTCAAAGCCACTAAAAGAATTTCCACAATTTTAGTTTTATTTCATAATATTTTTTAAAAGCCTTAGTATGAAAGCAAGAATGTTATTAACTATTCAGTGGCAGTCTCCTTTTTCACACAAGGTCTCACCAATGAAAGCCAGAAAAAAACAAAGTAAAAGTGCTAACACCTGGGTCACATTTGGAATGAGACTCAGTTTTTGAAAGCTTTTTCCTTCCAGTAGATGCTGTGGCTACTTTAATGTTACACAATGAAAGAACAATACTGAGTCTTCTATCTAGTGGGTTTCTCATAGTAGTACAGAAAAAGAAAGCATACCTGCTGGTGTGTGGGTGTAAATCTCCCTCTCTCAGAAGCATAGAAGGATGCTCCCACACTGTTCTTTTAAATGTACAATCTGTGAAGTTTTTTTCCTAAATTTCTTTCCTGAAACATTCTGTAATTCTGTGAACTGTGAATCACAGAGATCCCATAGGCAGTCTTTGATTCACATATGACATAATACATTTTATCATCAATTGCTGTGCTATCAATTATGCAAGACTGCCTCCACATATGCTGAGTATAACCTCCATCTCCTTGTTCACTTTTACAAAGCCAAGGAACAAGGACAGACACTGGAGAACCCCTGCAAACCAGCAAAGCCAAGCTGTCCCAGAGGATAAGAAAGCATTTGAGAATCTGAATGAACACTGGTGTAGCTTTTGGAGTACACTTTGCATGGGTGAGCTGTGGCCTGTTATCAGAGTTTCTCTGCTTCTCAGGTATTATACTGGGGAGCAGATATGCCTTGGACAGAGATGTGGTCTGACCCACTAAATTAAACACAAAAACAGGATATATGTGCATCACACCAGACCCCCAGCTCAGGGGATTACCATCAGCTTTAAAGAATTTAACCACACATTTCCTGGTCTTATCTGCTTCCCCTGCTATCATGCTCTAAACATCCCCTTCCTATAAAAGGTGAAAGTGCAACACTAAATACTGTATTTCCATTATTGAATCATGAAGAAAAGCATCTATAAGCATTTCCCTACGTCTGTGAAAAGGCTTTTTGACACCACCTGATTCCAGAGAATGTAGTCATCAAAAAGCAATCAGAGGTCACCCATGCCACCAGGGAAGCCAAACCCCACCTCGTTTAATCCTGCCGTCTCTTGCCAAACACCCGTGAGGCTGTACACTTGTCACAAAGATGGGCAGTTCGCCGCTTTTGCTGCCTCTGCCTCCTGCCACTGTCATTCCCAGAGATTCATGTGGCTCTTTTTTCACAGTAATGTGCTTTTCTTGGCATGTAACACACTGGGAGAGGTCCTGTTTGATAAGGATAAATAACATTGTTAAAACTAAGGAAAAAAAAAAAGGCAACCAAACCAAGCCAAATGAAAAACCAGGACAAAACACAAATAAATACACCCCAAAGCTACATTTTGGCACTTTCATGTAACAGTTTAAAAGGGCTAAGCAGTGGAAACCAGCTTTGGCTGAATTTCTTCCAGGTGTGCCCCCTCCAAAAAAACCCCCAAAATCACCAGCAAAAACCCCATGCATGTAGATACTTAAATATAGACAAAAAGCTTATAATGGCCCATCTTACAAATCTCACTCTAATCTTTCTTAACATCCTACACTGAAACAGGCTAAGTTTTAGGACTGCACTACAAAACCATATGGTCAAAAAAACTTGAGACAAACCAGAACCAAATCTTTTGATGTCTTGGTGAACATCAGCATTACCTTCACTTGTCAGTAGAATATGTCCCAGAACTACAAAGAAGGTCCTAAGAAATGAAAACATGTGTTTTCATGACTTTAAGAAACCTTTTAAAGCCTTTATGAATCATGTCTTCTTTTGCAGCTGGTATGTAGAATCTCCCAGAGCACAATCTAAGTAAGGCCAGTTGATGCTAATGGCTTGTAATGGGTACCTTGGGCAGCCTCCCTAATGGTTATAATGGAGACTCGAAACAAGAAGAGATCCTGTAGTTAATTTTCTAACATCTGAATGATGATTAGCCTGTATTCAGTTTTGTCCAATGAAAAGGACCTAAACCTAAATCAAAGCAAATTTTATTTGCTGAAGCCTTTCCCTCAGACTATTAAGTGAAACATTCAAACCACTGCACATACACCTGTAGTAGCACCTTAAATTGATAGAATACCTGCAAGGAATCCAAAATAACAAAAGAAATAATGTGGGATGTTATCCAAACTATAAATATGGATATATTCCCCTGCCTTCTCTCCGAAAGTGACAACATTGTCTTCTTTGACTGCCATGTGCTTCTTCTGACTGGCTCTGCTCCTCACATACACGTTAATCGTGTAAGTAGCGATAGCTAAACATACCATAGCTTATAAAGACAGTTCATTCTTAAGTCTTCAGGCTTCAGGACTGGCTGCTGCCACACAATTACATAGAAGTGTTTTAAGCCTCAAGGCTTCTAAGCCAACTACAGGTTAATGAGAGAAAGATAAATTATAGCGGACAGGAAAAAAGATGGATTTGTTGACATCGTCAACATGACAATTATTTCACAAAAGCAACTTCTTAACAGTAAGAAGTCATATTTTTCTAACTACAAGAACATCTAAATCACAGGCTGTATTTCTGTAGGTCTTCCAGGTAATTTGACACTAGCTTCATGAAAGTCTCTTCATTCTGCCTTTCTCTCCCTGCTTAAGACAGAACTCAGCAGTCTTGCAGCCAGGACTGTTGACTCATGAAGGAGATGACACATTCCTCCAACATGCCCTTTATATGCTGAATGGTGGGCACCACACCTCCTTCCTGGTTGCAACCAGCACAGCAGCAACAAAAAGCATAACATTCTTGAATGGCAGCTCTTCCATACAGCAGTAACATGAGCCACTGTCTTAGACAAGGTGTAACAACTACAGCTGTATGAGCTCACAGAACTTGCTTCTTTCACTGTAGTCAGCAAATCCAAAGACATACCAAAAACCTGTTGTGTATCTTTTGTTCCAACTCTAGACGTGGTGCAAGACTTGAGTATTTGGAAGTCATCATCTTTTTTTTTTAATTAGGTAAAAAAGAAGATACAATCATCTCTTCTAGCTCTGCCTCGCTACACACTTAGACCATCACATGAGTAAAACGGTATTTATTTCTCTCAGAAGGAGAAGCACCAACCTTATGTGAGTTAGGTCTGCTGTGAAACAGCTGCTGGGACTGGTGTTGGTGTGAGTTGCTGTTGTGAGTCCCGGTGTCTCGGATAATACTGACTGTCTGTGACTTCAGGGGTCTAGAGATGATCAAGTTTACTCTCTCCCCGCTAGCCTGTTGGATACATTAAGACAAAGTCATCAAGTTTGATAGGATATTGATTATTAGGAAGGGAGGAAAACATATGACAAAATGTGGAACAACACAACAGCAGAACTTGTTTTCCAGTTCCTTTTTAGACTGCACAGCCCATTACTTGCTTCTTTTTTCAGTCTCTCCCAGAATGGAGGGGTTATTAACACTCCTCCTTTACCTCTGATGTTCCATTTACATCAGCTAAAATCCTTTTGAGAAAGAACCATTTCTCACTTCGTGTTTTGAAGCTTCGGACATTAAAATTCACCCCATCCCATCTGCAGCCTCTGTGAACTTTGGCAATAAATGGAAGAAATGCTTATGTGATAGCTCCAAGATCTGCAGATTTTGGTCAAAAGCTCTGAACACTTTCAGTACTTCCCAAAGACACTTCCAAGAAAGATGTTATACATGAGCATACCATCAGATTCTGGAGTTTGGGAAATACTGGGAGACTCAGTTATCAGATGTTAAATAAAACATCAATTCTTTTTATTGCTGCAAAACCACACCTCAACAGGTAAAAGTCACCCAATGTTGAATTCCAATCACTGTGTACAAAAAAACTGGGAAACTGAAACTCCAATTCCCAAGATGGTTATTTTCCTTTCACTGCAAGAAAAGCTCTTGAAATGATTCCTGAGACAAATATTTACTACTCATTTGTATCATAGTTCTCTGTGAGATGCTGGGTTAAGTAAAATTGACTGCACTAGACTGCAAGAACCTACTACTGGTATATTCCAACTTTCCTAAAAACAGAGCCATTTTCAACAACATCCCATCAGCAGGAAGCAGCAAACTGGTGCAGCTGTTTCCTTACGGACTGAGAGAAAGGCATGCAGTAAAGACTTTCTTGTGGGAACACAGAAGGGTCATATGTCACACTGCATCAAGCTTTGGGTAATATTTGTGTCCAGAACTTAGCCAAACATTGGGAATGGCCCTTTTCTGAACACTCAGAAAATGAGCTGTACTGTGCAGAACCTGTATTTGAATTCCCAGCTGCCACCTGTTGACTCCACAGTTTGACAAATCACTTCCTCATTTTAACTCAATTCCACGCACAGGCAAATCAATAAAAAACAAAGCCCATTTTTATAGAGTTTACTGAGAGATTAAAATACAGCACATGCATAAACAGAATAGTAATAATCCCCTTTTTTTTTTCCTTCCCTGCTAAACAATAGGCTACAACAGGCTACTCTCTTTGCTCATATGAGCTGTCTTCTAACCTTCAGGCTGCATTCCATGGGAGACTAATGTAGTTTTCACTTCTGAGGAGGCGAAGTTCATCCAGCCTGCCAAAGCAGACCCTGTTCTGCACTATTATTTTCAGAAAACAAATCACTGCAAATTACATCGACACAAGCTTTTAGGCCCCACACAAGCTGTTCTGTCTGGGACCAGACTCTACCCCAGGCTTTGCCCAAGAAATAAAGCTGAGCTAAGGGCTGAGGTAGGTCATGCAAATTACCTGTATAACCTGAGCAGCGAGCTCCGGCGTCCCGTGCTTCAAGTCGTGTCCATTAATCGCCAGCACGCGGTCATTGCTGCAGAGCCTGCCGTCCTGAGCAGCCAAGCCCCCTTCCAAAAGGTCGAGGATAAAAACTCCTGGCTCGTCAGTTCTGCGTACGAGCTTAATGCCGAGCTGCTCGCTGGAGTCGCGCTTGTGCAGCGTCACTTGGAAGCTGTCCTCCCGCACGGAGCCGGGCGCGTCCGCGTGGTTGTGCGTGCGGCTGCCGAACCGCCGCTCCCTCAGCACCGTGAGGTGCAGCACCGAGCACGGCTGCGAAAGCACAGCTCGAGCGTGGTTGTGGGACACGTTGCTTATGTCAAAGCTATTGACCTGCAAAACAACAACAGCAAAAAAACACCAGAGCGGTATTTTCACGTTTAGTTTTTCCTGGTGATGGAAAGAAGGCCTTTCCAAAGTAAGTTCACTCACTGCAAAACCAGCCTTGGAGCAACCTACATGTCTAGGCCACCTACTCTACTAGGCTTCCTCTCTTGTCCTTCCATTATCTCCTGCAAACTCACATTAGCTGCTCAATCTACAAACTTAATTTTAAGGTTGGAAAAGATCCTCAACATCATCAAGTTCAGCTGTTAATCTGTCCTCCTGGTCTCCTATACTTGTCTTCTTTAGATCTTTACATTGTTCTCCAGGTGAAGATCTCCAGGTGAAGAACTTCGCGTGTGCTTTCAGTGTCAAGCCCAGCATCACATAAAACTGCAAAATAGTAGCTATAAAAAGAATACATCTAAATCTCTGAAGCAAGCTTGTGTCTTATAATATGCAGTACTTCCATGATGTGAAAAAAACATAAAAAAACTTGAAATCCCGAATAATGAAATTTGTTCATTAAGACAAAAGAAAAAAGGTGGTTGTACCAATTCTCAAGTCTTAGCATGAACTTAGGAGACTTTCCACAGACTTCAACTAGGTCAGAGTTTCAGACTTACAATCTGTATCACTCAAAATTCAATTGTAAATGAAAAACAGACTAAACTTTCCCTCCCTACAACTAAGAATTATCTTATGTGGCCCACTCAGACAAAGATCAGTAATCTGTCATTTCTTGCACTGTGAAAATAAGAACTTAGAGTGCAATGAGATTCAGCACGAAAGTTGTGTCTGCCTTGTTCTGTAAGAAGGGGTTCAAAGTTAACACTAGAATGTCATCCTTAAAACGTATTATTGAGCCTTGGTGGAGTGACCCCTGCCCACAATTTCAGCAGATAGAACCTAACACCAAATGGTCTATACTTATGTGCCTTACCTTAGCCTTTTAACGCTCCCCATTGCAACCTAAGTAAGTCAAAACAAATACGCAGTTTCTCACCATCTAATACCAATATTAAAACTTTAATAGGAAGAAATCTATGTACAACTGTTGCCACATTTACATCCCCCATCTGAGCTGAGGGGCTCACAGAGGTCTGTGCCAAACCATTTGGCTGTGGTGGTTTCAGAAGGGTGAAGGGGTAGCGTGCTCTTCCTGAGCCACCTCCAGGCCAACACCCAGCACAAAGCCACCCCTACTGGCAGCACCGTGAGCTCAAGACACAACCATGGTTATGTCCTGCTCTGCTACTGCCATGAGACAGGCTGTAACCTTGGGCAAAGGAAAAGAGGCGTAGCTAGGAGAAATAACATTTAGAGCTGCCCCCTGCAAAAACCACTAGGGCTTATCCATCAGAGCCCTTAAATTAAATCCATTTTTATTTTTAACTCTAGCTAGCTAAAGTAAATACAAAAAATATGGGAGCATTCAAAGTGCTCAGAAGAATATATGCAAGAAAATGTAATTCTTCTTTCTACAAGGCAGTTTAAAATTTCAGAATACAACAGCCTTAGCACTTCTTGGGGAAAGAGATTCTCATTAGGACATGCTTCACATGAATTACAGCCACAGTCCAGCACAAAAGAGAGACAATTTGCAGAGCACTTTGAAAATGTTAGGCACCTATCTGTACCTTGCAGACAACACAAGCTTTTATGTAGCTGTTACAAAACGCTGTTCCCACAGCTCTTAAGAGGGTAATACTTCTTGTTTGACTGAGCAAGAAAATGCTGAGTTTCATCTCATAGTCCTTCCTGGCTCTCTCTTTTAGACCTTTGCTGCTCATAAAAGCCCTTGAAGACAATTTCGGAAATATCCAGCCAAAGTGTGCATGCTGTGCTGCATCTAACTGCACCTAATTACAGATGGCAGAGACTGAGACTGGTCATTTAACACAACAGTTCAGCACCTGCACAGGTAAATTTGAAGAAATAAAGATATTGTATCTCCCTAAAAATTTAGGTTTTACCCTCTGTACTTCTCCTCTGGCAGGAGAGGAAGACTCTCATGGACACCCACCTAGCATCTGACAGCCCCACTGTCAGGATGTTGATAGGCAAAACTCACTGCAGCTTGTAAATTCCTATTTACAGTCAATTCACTGCCATTTATGGCTTTGGAAACTGCAATTGACACCTGCCCAAACAGCAGGAATTTCCAAAGCTTCACTGGAACTCAAGCTCCCTATTCTGTCAAACAAGTAGAGCCCTTAGTATCAAAATCAATGAGGCAGCATTCAATCAGTGTTTGCAATTGCTAGTTGAAAAGACAACATCTTGGGAACCTCTTGGGTTGTTTTCTTGGCCAGCCACTATGCTTACACACTAAGAGAGGAAAAAGGCACATTTCTCTAAAGGGGCTTTATTTTCTGAAGTGCAAACTAATTTAATTCCAAGGGTAATGACTGTATTAAAGCTACTTCTATCAGCTTGATTTCAAAACAATGAAATGAAGAAGGCTTATGCTACGTTTGGGCTAATCTTAGGCTGACAGATCAAAAGCAAATATTCTTACTGAAGTAATTTTGACTTGATGGTAATACATTTTTTTCAGGTGGAATGATTAAAAATAGAAAAAAGCTGGATGGCTGTACTGTTTCTGTAGCACTCAGTAACTGCCATTTTTAAGTGCCCCATTAACAGCTCCTTCCCCTAATACAAAAATTAAGACTTCAAAATTAATACAATTTGATCTGTTTTTACTGCATGTGGCTAATTACTTAAAACCATAACAAAAATACACACTCGATCAAAAACAACTTACATTTTAATTTTGTATACCTTTTTTTTTTTCATTAAATACTTAGAATGCCTTGCTTCAAATTATTCCATTGAAGACTATCACTGACTCTTTTATATACTCTGAAAGATGCTGGTCATTTGCCTAGGCTTTTGGAAGGCAACAGTGAAGCTAGATTAAAATAACAGTTTAGATGAAGCCAGCCTTACGATCCACAAATTGCTTTGTACATAGGACAAATTACGCCAACTTGCTAGCCAGAAATAACCTTGGGTTCCTTCAGAATGCATGCACGAAGTTGAAATAAGGACCGAGTCCCACAGCATTTAAAACAGAAAAATAAACTTGTATTTTAAACAGTGATAATAGATGTTAGGGAGGAAAAATAATTCCAGAGACCGGTCCAACAACAAAAAAAATGATAGCCAAAAGTGCTAGAACAACAGGCTCTGCTCTGAATATTAATTTGCCTTCCAACTGATAATCCCAAAGCTAACATTAACACAACATGGTCTGACAAGGAAAATCTTCCATCTAATTTTAACAACAGTTCTGCAAGGATGAAGAGAAAGCAAGCAGACAGAATACGTAATGAAGTTCCATACTTGAAGTATTTGGTCTCCAGCAAGAAGTCTTCCATCTCTGGCAATGATCCCATCTCGATAAACCTCTTGAATGACAATGTTGATCAAAGGTGTTTCATTGCCACCCACTATGCTAATTCCTAATTCAATATAAGGATTGGACCGATGAATTTCAATAGTTGTGATCTCTCCTTCAGGCAAGGTAGGTGGCTGTTGATTTGCTGCCAATTATTTTTAAAAAGAAAGACAATTAATATCCTTTCTACATTCACTTTCAATAAAACAAATCACCAAAAGATAATGCAGACAGGCCACAAAGCAGCGGTTTAACAACAAACTAAACAAGGGCAAATAGATTAGTTCCACTACTTGTTGAAACACCTAGCTTATAAGAAACAGCTCTCTAAGGACTTAATAGCATCCATACTTCCTGAAATGGGGTCATTTGGATTGGAAAAGGATATTCTGAACCCTTTGGATCCCATCCTTTATAATAAATTTCATACACTTCATTGGGTCACCTGGGGATTTGCATTTGGTGATGATGATAAAAAGATTAAAATATATTTTTGGAGTTACTCCACAGTAACCTCTTTGTCAGCTGGTCTCACAACTGCACTAGGAGCTGCAATTGAGTTACCAGGTCAAGTGAAGAAGCCTATTTCTGAAGCAAAAAGGGAGACAACTAAAGAGGAAAAAGGGGAATGTTAAAGGATGGCAAATATGAAGGAGAAGAAAGGGTACAGGACCACCTTCCTCTGTGGTAAGGCTCAGCACTTCCTCTCTAAAATCCCAGATGCTAAAGGCATTATTGCTCATTTGGTGCAGATGGTTGCAGGAGTAACTCAGCTGCCTTTTTGCTTGCGCAGGACAGGACTCCGTGTGTGGGAAGGCTGCTGATCCAGCTGGGGGGGAGGGGAAAGAGGGATAAACAAATCTCCTCTTAGAAAACAACTTTTGTAAGTTTTCAGAAATTACTCTCCTTCCATCTCACTTGTGTGGCCAGTCCTACTGGTAGAATAACGTGAACTACTGCACCATAACATGATAAATGATGACGATACAGCACCAGAGCAGCGGGCACACACTGAGGTACTTCTTTCCTTCCTGTGACTTTATCTCAGCTGTAAACTTGCACAGAAACAAAACCCACTAATATTTCTCCAGAAATTGCAAAAGAAAAGAGCCAAATACGAAGACGCACATTCACAGTTGGTAAGAGACAAGCTCTGACACCACACATGTTTCCAACATGTGATAAAAGAGACTCGAGAAGGTAAGTGATGACATACTGTCTGCTACTGTGTTCTCCTCAAAAGGCGGATTGTCGATGCCGGGCTCGTCTGTCCACACGGGAAGGGCGGGCGAGGTAAAGCTCTGCTCAGCTGGCACTATTCCCTGATCTGCATCCGGAGATAAACTGCTCGGCTGCTCCGGCCCACCGAGACCACCCTCGCCCTCTGCTTCTGCTTGCAGCTTGCTCGTTTTCCTTCTCTCCAGAGCAACTCTTCGATGAGAAGCCCCAGGACACCTGTGAAGACAACATTTATATCATGCTTCAAGCCTGCAGCCCTGTTTGTAGCACAAAATGCTTGAGTACTCCATCGAATTAAACTCATCTTCTTCAAAGTCACAGTTTTAAACACATCATAAAAAAATATTAAACACAACAAATTTTAAGGTCAAAATACGTTTTAGTGGACAGAACCCCAAGATAACACTGCCTTCTTCACAAAACTTCCACTGTGTAGTTTTTTGGCCATGAAATAAATGTGCTCTAACACCTTCTGAATGTGAATTTATTCTGTTATCATAGAATGGTTTGGGTCAGAAAGGGCCTTAAAGATCAGCTAGTCCCAATCTCTCCTCCATAGACAGGGCCACCTTCCACTAGAATGTGGATTCTGTACATTTCAGTTTCTGGAAGATAACCTTGCCCTGTTCAAAGACACAGCTGGAAACTCACTGAAGTAATCTCCTTTCACCTTAGTAAGGTAAAAGAAGTAAGCACCGTATTTTCCTAGGCTCATTTGAGGGGGGAAAGAGATGAAAATTTTACCTATTGCGATCTAAGTGTTAAAATATTGAAAGAAAATTCTGCTTTTCTAGGAGTTTGTACAAGACGTTAAGAAAAAGTAACAACTCTGCTCATCATCTCCTCCTGGACCAGTACAAAGTGATTCCATCCCTCTCCTGTCTCCTGTTTTTATTTTCTGACTTCACACAGGAGGTGCAATTTTTTGTTTCCCTTATGTAACAATGCTCCCTTAGCATTTGATGCTTTTCATTATAAACTCACTATAAACTTTTGTGAGTTTCCATTATTCTTAATGCAGTATTTTTTTGCTTATGTTTAAAAGCCTACAAGTTTACTGTAAAGAAGGCTTGCAATGTTGCAAACTCATGGAAAGCCTTCATTTATCAAATCGTCTTGCACTTACGTGTACATAATTAGATGTGGACATCAAACTTACATCTGCCTCTGTGACAGTTTTGCCAGTGGCTGATATATCACTTCTTACAGTATTTGATGTCCTTAAAGTTCCTGCTTCTGAAGCTGCTGACCACCTAAAAACACTCATACTGAAGCAGTGTCAGGAAAAAAGGAACCACATTCTTGAAAGCACTCACTGTTTGGGAACTTGACAGATTGTTATAACAAAAGAAGAAATTATTTATTTTTGCAAGGGGAGAAGAAATGTGTTAACAGAGTAAAAGACAGCAGAAGTCTAATGACATCCTAACTTGTTAAACCTGAATATTTTGAGAATCATGATTCTGTTCTGACATTCTGTAAAGGGGATTTGATAATTATATGGTCAGACTGTTTCAGCCTGACGAATACTGAAGACAACCTGCTAACAAGGTTTTCATGTCCAAAGAATGTTGATAAAGACACCTGTATAGCTTTTGTGACCTCCAGCCATATTACACATAACACTATATATATATAAAATAACAATTGAGTTATATATGTTATTATTATTATTTATTTCATTTTTTTATATGCACAGAATGATAGAATGGTTGGGGTTGGAAGGGACCTTAAAGATCATCTAGTTCAAATCCCCTTGCCACAGGCAGGCACACCTTCCACTAGCCCCAGTTGCTCAGGGCCCCATCCAGCCTGGCTTTTACCACTTCCAGTGATGGCGCATCCGCAGCTTTTCCGGGCAACCTATTCCAGCACCTCACCACCCTCACTGTAAAGAATTTCTTCCCATTATCTAACCTAAATTTACCCTTTGTCAGTTTAAAGCCATTCCCCCTTGACCTATCACTACACGTCCTTGCAAAAAATCCCTCTCCAGCTCTTTTGTAGCCCTTTTAGATACTGAAAAGTGCTATAAAGTCTCCCTGAAGCTTTCTCTTCTCCATGTTTAGAACAGCATATGGTAACCCAAATATGCTCTGAAATAAGCATAAAAACATACATTAGAGACAGTTCATGCTATGACATGATACATTTCAGAAATAATTGCTTGGGGTTTTCCCCAAAGCAAGTGCTGGTCATTTTGTTCTTCAAAGTTAAGAAAGTGCAAGCAGGAAAGATGAGAATTATTTGAAAGGCTTAGCTTTGTGAAGAAGTTTCTCTTATTTTAATAATGGAACACAACCCGACTTCTTAATTTCGCCCAGACAGTATTTACTACATAAAACCACTGGTACAGTGGGATTAATCAGCTATCTGTCTGGTGGCCAAAGACACACAATTACAAGTGAAAATCAGCAGGAAATTTCTATCATTGACCATTTCACAATGCAAACCTCAAAACAAGAGTCTCAAAAGACCAAGAAAAGGAGAAATGTAATTGCTTCCCTCCGCATTTCTAAAATACTTTAATTTTATGGGTTAGCCTCACGGTCCCCCAAATCTTAATGCTGGCAACAAAAAAAGAAAAAAGGGAACAATCTCCAACATCACTCACTTCTGCAGCAACACAGCAAGGGGTAAATGTTCTTGCAGATAAAACCTTTTGTCTACTGGGAGCTCTGACAGATGTGCTCTCCCACATTGATTCACAAGAATTTAGGACAAAGCCACCTCAAGATGCGTGTCCTTGCTGTCACTGAACTGCTCTGCTACAGAAGTGGTGATTTTTCAGCAAAGAGGTAAATGAACAGTTCAAAACCAACACTGGCAGAGGACCACACTTCAATCCCACTGAGCCTGGACAGCGGAGTCCAGCCTTACCAGACTACTTCAGCGAACCAGACACTTCCTTAGACACTTCCTACCAAACCACTGTGCTGCTACTGACTGACGCAGCCATCTCACAAGGCCTGAGGAGCCCACAGGACCTGGATGATACTGAAACAACCACCACAGAGTCTTATTTTTTTAAACTGTGTCAAACCAGGACAGCACAAAACTCATCCCTGCAAGTGTCCTATTTCTGTCAAAGCCTCCTAAACCACAGCCAGGTCCTCCTCCACCCTCCTTCACAGAGCACATTTTCCCATCATTACCTGGCAGCTGATGAAAGTCATCACACAAAATATAAATAGATTTGAGGTTTATTTTGGCCAATGATGTTTAATTATCATTTCAAAGGCTAGTACCAAGAAATGTAAACAGCCTCCTGAGCACACCTACTCAGTTCAGTGAAATCTCTTTTGTGCAGCACTGTATGAGGCAAAAAAAGGGAAAACTCCCCAGGATTCTTCCCCAAATTAAACTCCCAAATTCTTCCTCAAATTAACCAGTAATAAGACTATGCATTTCAGTATAGTATAGTATACTGCAACAGCATTGCCAGGAAAGTAGTTGTCTAGTGGAGGCATTAATTCATGGGATGCCAGTTCCTAGGTCCTTAAACACAGCATGCCACCTACCAAGCAGCAAAGCCCAATACTGGTATTCAAGCACTTCTATACGGAGATTTTTCATTTCCATTTGCAACATAAAAAGATTTTTACTGGCAGTAGGAATATATTATTCACAAACAGCAGTTGTAACAGTTAACAAGCAACAATAAATCTCCAGAGGTGCACACATTCACTAATACCAAATATCTGGGATAAAGAGCATTTTGGACGAAATCTTGTAACAAGTTATGTACACAGATGGGCATCTTGTGATCAAAACAAGCTTTGAGGATTCTTTTTTATGGGTAAAGCAATCCATTCTCATAAAACAAATTGCATAAATAAGGGCTGAATTGAAACTTAAAGAAATGGCATTTCATTTCTACCTACGAAGACAGAATATCTTGTCTAGGAGCAAGAACCAAGGCAGGAATGTTTTTTAGAACTTTTAGAAAATTCTTTAATTTCTTTCATGAATCAAGATGATTAAGAGTAAGATTCCAACTCAAACTATTCTATGATACTGAAACAACCCAGCTAAAGCAACTGAGTAATGTTACTTAACGGGAGGATTGAAGGGCAGTTATTCTAGGGGTGTAAAATTAGCTTCTGCTTATATTCATCGACTTCTTCCTCTTCCCTCTTCAGCACCAGCTTCTGCTCAGTTCTGGATGGTGACAAAGTATAGCTTTTACCTTCAATTTCTCTTAATTCATATCAGACAGAGAAGAAAAATGAGTCTTTTTTTTTTTTTTTTTTAACAGCCAAGTCTGCTGGATTTCTCATTTAGTAGCTGACTTCTTGGAACACTAGCAGCAATCCCTCTTTGCTGATAAAAAGAGCTTTCATACAAAATTAAGATGTAGTTTACAGGGTATTTCTGTGGAATAACAGTAGGAGCTTGAAAAACACATTTGCTCACTGACTACTGAAAAGAAAGAATTCATTGTAACTTACGCCACCAGCTTCTGCCCAGTCTAGTGGTTTGATAAAAGCAAACACACTAAATAGCCTCAAACCATTGCACTAAATCAATTTCCAAGCAGGAGCTGTATTTAAGCAAAGATTGCAGAGAAGCAGCACAAGTGCTTTTGCTATTGCTCATAAAACTTTGCCAGCAAAGTGACCTTAAGCAGTAATTCTGGCAAGATTTACAGCTGCAATTCAAAGTAAAACCTGGTGTTGCTTTGGAAAGTTAAGTGTCTGGGTCTTGGTTTGTCTTTTGACAGGGGAAAAAAAAGAAGGGAAAAAAAGAGAAAGTGATGAAAATGAGGCACCAGAATCGACATTTGGGAATCAGAGAAGACTAGGGAAAAAGAAAAAAAAGAGTAGTTTTGTTGCATACTTCTCTCTCGCACCCAATGATGCGAGAAGCTTACAAGGAGTCAAGTGGCTTCAGAGAGGAGAACAACCAGAGAGATCCTTCACCTTTCCAGCAAAGGATACAGTCCTTAGGGCATGGAGAAACTACAATCTGTTGCCTATCCACTTATCAAGAGGGCTAAATCCCACAGATCCTCTTCTCTTCTGATGCTCCAATGTGCCAGGCAGGGACAGTGCTTGCAGCTAACCCGGGAGCAGGTGGGAAGAACAGGGCTCACCAGCACTACCACAAACAGCAAAATAACTGCGACTGCCATGATTTTGAATCATAAAATTCTGTATCTTTTCAACTAGTTTTCTCGTGGATTTTTTTACTCTAAATCCATATATTAAGCATGCAGGCTGACATAAAGTGATTAGCTCAATAATTTCTTCAATTCCAACAAATGCAATCCTATATAAAGTTCAAACTTAACTTGACATAAAATTAGCTGCAATGTTGCCCAGTTGAAAATACCCATCCAAAATGATAACTTAAGCTATTATAGGGAAATACAGGAGGTGAAAGCTGAAGCCCAACTCAAAAGCAATACATAAACACAATACCTAACCCCCTCATTAAAAAGTTGCATCAATTTCAGAGTATGTTTCTGTACAATGAAGTTTTATCACCTCTGAATAACCTATAAGAATTAACTGAATTAAAAATAATACACAGAAAATCTCAATTTTCTGTCAGATTTCCTTCTCATAAATCTACTTTTGATATTTACAAATGAAACTGGCACTTACTTTACTAAACATTAACAAATTTTCTATATCAAGTGACTGAAAAACAGTACAACGTTACTTATACGGTTTTTCCTTTAAATCCTATTGCATTCATTGCATTTAACTTTGAAAACCAAGTTTGCAAGCGAATGTAATGAAACTCAAGAGTTTGAGAAGTCAAGAATATTTTCTTTGTGCAATGAGGTATCATGGAGTGCAATTAGTGAAGTAATCAAGTCTGTGATGCCTCTCATCTCCTTGTTGTAGCATCTTGCAGTATCTGAGGCACCTGGTGGATACAATGACATTTTCTTCCAGCTTTTATGCTCAAACAGAGCTGATTAAAAAAAACACTAAAAAACACGAGTGTGGAGGTTTTTAGACAGTAAAAATTAGCCAACCATACTGCTTTTCTTAGAAATACAAACCAGCTCATGTAAATGCTTGTTGAGACTGGTTTATATTAATCTATGCTGACAATTACAGTAATATTGAATTTTATACTTCTTTCCTAAATGTAATGATCAGTAGTAGAATTTTACTGGATTCACTAATCCATATAGAATTGAATTCCAACGGTGCAGTCACTGTCATCATTTATGTCAGCAATGACAATTTACAGGTATTCAGATATTGGCAAATAAACTTAACTGAAAACTGTAAATCACCATATCCTCAAAACGCGTATCAGCATCCCAAGACAACAGAAGGAATTGAAAATGAGCAGCCTTCTGCAACTGAAAGCTTTTTTCCAGTCGACTACCAGGAAAAGCTAGTGACTCAGCTCACTCAGATTCCAAAATAACCTCGTGCATTAAGTAAATGAATATTTCATGTATACTTAAAGAGGAGATACATAGGGTTCTGTGTTTAAATAAATTACATGAGCCTGTTGCAAACAGCCCTAATATCAAAAAGATGTCAACCAAGGAAACAGGACTGAAGAGGTGAGGGATAAGTGACAGTGGGAAATCTGAAGATGAATCAAATGTTTAGCAGTAGTCTTGCTAGCATTTTGCCTTTTATTAAAATCAAATCAGTCTAATATTAGGATTATAAATCAAGAAATATTTAGGCTTCCTCACCATCCCCAAGTTGTCATATAGGCCAGAAATTACTTGCCACAAGGAAGCAAGCAAGTGCTTAAGCTAACATGGAAACCACAGGGAGAAATAAAAAAAAAAAAAAGGGAAGGTAAAAATCCAGAGAGAAAAATCTCCTGATTAGTCCCCATACCTCCCTGGCATGGACACCATCCCACAACAACCAACAACACCCAGGCAGCTCCAGGCTCTCCACAGTCCATAAGGACTTGCTACATGCTCTACATGCCCAGGGTCCTCCCAAGCTCTGAAGTCCCAGAAGCCTTCAAAGTATGGGGAAGAAGGAAGAGGGCACACTGGAAATATGGATGTGAACAAACTGTTTCCAAGGCAGGTGGTGTCTGTCCTCTTCCCCTCCTCTGCAGAGCACTTGCCTGCAGGCACACCCACACCATGCCTCAGTCAGTCTCCTCCACAACCTCGCTCTTCACCTGAAGATGGTCTCCAACAGTCTCCAAATGTACAAAGACCAAGATCTGAAAAGTCCATGGGGTAGGTCCATGCACCTCTCAAATGAACCTTCCTGTCTGCGTGGCCACCCGTGTCTCTGGACCAGCCTGAGGGCTGGCAGAGGAGGCCCACCAGTCCTGAGAGATACCCTGTCCATCTGCTTACCTCAAAGTAGAATCAATTCTGACGTAACTCTTCCTGATAAATGTTTAACATGTTCATAAACAATTCTGAAAATGGGGAATGGACAACCACCACCTCAGCAATCTATGCCAGTGCCCCACCATTAAAAAGCTTTTCCCCTTAAAATCTGAACAGAATCTTCATTGTTCCTATTGCACTATTTCTTTCCTTTTAGCAGAGTTTGCACATCTGTAATTTTTCTCCTCCCTCAGCCTTTCTCTTGTATTGTAATCAATTCCCATTTTATTTTTTTATAAATCATTTTTCTCAGACCTCTAATGATCCACTTCATTCTCCCTATGATTATCATCAGTCTTCACTATTTTCTGGTGTGACGTACAACAAAAGGATAATCCAGAGCTCTAGCTGTGCACAGTCACAGACTGACCATTTCCTATAGTCTTCTACTGTGAATTTAAGAGCCACCAGCAACTCTCTCCCCTCTCCTGCCCCCAGTTTCTATTGCTACACAAACTGGCCCAGGAAGCGTGTAAGGAACATGCAAATGCAAGCATCCACACTGCTCACCTGTTTTTAAGATGTGCCGCCAGGTCACATCGCTGCATGACTTCCTGACACACCGAAGAGAAGGGGCACAAAACAAAGAGCTTGTCTAACAGTTTATGAACAAGGATGCTGGATTTTTTGCACAGTTTAAAATGGAGTCTTTTTCGATCCAGTGGGCAGAAATCCTTCTCCTGCAGAAAGTTCCTTAGGCACTTGTAGCAGAAAGTGTGTCCACAGGGAGTGTCCAATGGCTGCAACAAGGGCTGAAGGCAAATGTGGCAGACCAAGTCATCATCCACTTCGTTCTGGTAGTTGTAGAGGTGGTTCTCCCTTGTCCAGTGCTGCTGGCCACACTCAAAGCACAGAGGGTTCAAGGAGGCATTCTGCTCCACTGCAGCCATGTCGTCACCTGTAGTCCCCATTTTACAGCTAAGAAGGCTGACGGATCCTTCTCCTCTTCCTTCTCATAGGATGGGGATGCTCATGTAAAGCTCACAGGGAAGCAACTTCTTCCAGGGTGACTGATATATGCTCGTCAGTCAAGTGTCATTTTCTGCAACAAATAAAGAAATAGAAATCATTAATTTTTCATGAAATATAGTAGTTCTTTTCAAAACATTTAACTTCTGGGTTTACCAAAATAAAACAGGTAGATAGATGTGGGGAATATTCCTGTAAGTTTGTCATAGAAGACAACTATGAAAAAATCTACAAATACGATTCCTTTTACAACACAAACATTTAATGGCTTCCTAAGGGCTTCTGCACTGCACAGCTTTCACCTGCAAGATGACCATTTTGTGACAGCAAGGACACCGCATTATGCAGTGTCACACTAGACGCATGCAATTAGCATCTGGCACAAAAATACCCTATTGTGAAATGATGGTTATATGATCAAATAATTAAATGTGTTCTTTAATATGAGATAATGATTTTAATCTGGTCCCAACTCTGTTTTTAGGATTTTGACTATACAGAATAATAGATTATTAGTAAAGTTCTAAATACATTGCATTAAAAATTACAGCAACAGCTTACTCTGGTTGCTTCCATTAGTAATATTGCATATATGTTAACAGTTAGTTCTAGGTTTTTTCTGTGGATTGCTATACAGTACAAGGGATAGATTCTATCCAATATGCCCCATTTGACTTAGTACAGAGGTCAGTAATAAAAATATGGAATAAACTAATCATAAGAAGCTATTGGTTTCAAACACCTCACCTGTTTTGCTTTTCACCTAACAAAGTTACAGCACACTCAGTGTGGCAATAAAGGGCCTCAGATCTGTCACTGCTGGATTTATTTTCTAAACTTTTTATGTTATTAAACTTTGCCCCTCCTAAAATAGCTGCCTGGGCAGGAAATTGTGCAGCCATCAGTCTGCAATTTCAAACACTAAATCCTTATCCCTACCAACCTTATTTACCCTTCTCTCCCTTACAGAATCACATTGCTTGACACCCATAACATGATGATTTAGAAAACAAAACAAGCTCTCACAGTCTTAAGAGACCTCCACATGTGTTAGTTTTGGTAAATGTTCTCACTTGTGGTGGGGAAAAAAAAAATCAAATTAGAGCAATGCCTACTTTGTGCCTAAATTCTCTATTGCAATTCAGCAAGCAACACTCATCACAGACACTTACTGTACTCTAGCAGAGTAGTAGAAGCATATGGAGAAACGAAAACTAGTAGTTTAAGTACCAGCCCATCATCTTTATTTCTGGCTGCTGGAATGTAATACTAAATATATATTCTGAAATTCATGTGGAACACCTACATTTCACCATGTCTTACTTTTTAAGAGACTCTCTATTTCGATTTTTGCCCCTTAACCTCACACAGCCAAGCACATGACTTAGAGCACATTTGACAAGGATTATTATATCCTTTGACGCAAAAAGGATTAAATAGTAATTTGTAATCCAGGCTTCTACTCTGCCATGGAAATTGATGCTCATCATTGCCCTGTCTCGTAGTAGATAATGTGCACCTTCTGGAAAGGATTTCACAAGGGAAGAGCACAGCAGTTCTTTGTTGCTGGAGACTAAGAAAGCAAAATGAGACCCCAAAAGCGATTAGGCAAAAAAACCCAGTCTTAACCATATTATGTAAGAGCTCAAAGATTGCAGAGCAGATAAGGAGAGCAGCGCACGGGGCCCTCGTGCTCAAACCGCAGCTCTCTCTCTCTGCATTCATGCTGCTGGATTAACGCAGAGGGGATGAGACCCATCTAATGGCTGTTCTTTATGTAATGCAAAATAAACCAGATACAATGTTCTAGAAAACCACTGCACTGATTTGTGACTTTACCAACTTATTTTGTCTCTCAGGGCACCAGGGGAGGAACATGTGGCGCGAGTTGTATTGCACTTGGGGGTACCTGCAACATCAACAGGCCAGGCAGAGCCAAGTGACACACAGAGCAGGCAGCAAAAGCCAGCATGAGTGTGCTGCCCAAATTGTAAACTCATTTCTATTTTGACTATGACCAGAACTCTTCCTTCCTTCTCCAAGTCACTAAAGACCCAAGAAAGGACCAAGTCCTACACAGACTCATAAAATTTTCTGAGTTGGAAAGGACTTACCAGGATCATCAAGTCCAACTCCTGGCCCTGCACAGGACACCCCAAGCGTCACACCATGTGCCTGAGAGCACTGTCCAAATGTTTCCTGAACTGAGACAGGCTTGGTGCTGTGACCACTTTCCTGGAGATTCTATTCCAATGCTCAGCTACCCTCTGGATGAAAAACTTTTTCCTGATATCCAACCTAAACCTCCCTCACTCAGCTTCATGCTGTTTCCTCAAGTCCTGTCACTGGTCATCAGAGTGAAGAGATCAGTACTTGCCCCTCCACTTTCCTCCGTGAGGATGCTCAAGACCATCAGCAAGGCTATGGAAAAACCCAAGGACCATTCTGTGCACGGCTGTTACTGAGATCCAGTTAGGACTCCTAACAGTGAGGATCCTGAATTCACCTTCTTGAAGGCTTCTAGCATTTCTATCCTTTGAAGTCTATGCAACTCACATGGCAGTCTGGGGTAGAGCACGAGGCAGCATCATACAGTAAATATACCCAGGAGATACCTTGATCTATATGACTGCCTATGGTCAAAGATACCTGCACCTGTCTTTAAGGAGGTTGTAATCAAATTCTTTTGTGTGTTCAGAACTTTAATAACTTACTATACATTTTGAACAAAAAGTAAAATCAGGGAAGTTATGGAGCAATCAGGTGTCCATTGCCATGTAAAAAATTATCATGGCAAGCCTTCTCTCTTAGGAAAGGTATATCCAGAGACAGGCTCTATTTACTGAAATCACAAGAGCTTGACACAGGCAGTCACTCTGCTCACCTCCTGCAGTGGTGGGCAGCAGACACACCTGTTCCTATGACTGACCCATTCCAGTGTCTGAACACTGCTGGTGCAGGGACAAATGCCCTCAGCTGTGCTTTGCTGCAGAGGAGCCACCCCAGGCCAGAGGCAGGCTGTTCCTGCTGGCAGCTGACACTGCCTCCGTGCTGCCAGTGCCCTGCTAGCTTAAACCATCCATAGATGCCATATAAACTAATCCCACCACCTTCTCTGCAGCTGCAGTGACCACCCTTCCACCACCTCTCTGCCAGCAGAACTGTGGAAGAAAGACAGTGGATTACAACACAAAGATTCAAAAGAAAAATAAAATCCCACTGCCACCACTCAAAAAAGCCCAACCCAACAGAATAATAGAACCACCCTCCCAAATAAATGAAAATTTAAAAAAAATAATAACAAATCAAGATTTCTGTACTTTCACACTGCTGTGCTGTACCTTGGGCAAGCCCATTCCATAACTGAGGAAACACGCACCAGGATTTTTATTGACCATATACTGTGGCTGCCTAATTATTGATCTCAAGACTTTTTATCATCTGTTCCCAGTGCAAAATACCGATTTATTTACAAAGTCCACAAACACAGTATTTGTGGTTTGAGCAACAGTTGGGATGGTAGGCCAGGTCTAAATTTCCCTGATGTAAAGCACTATATCCCTGAAATCCACAAGACCAGAGCACGGCCATTTATAATATCTTACTTCAACCCTCTTTCTGCATCCCTTATATTATTTGCTGTATCTCTTATCACAGCAGATCACCAGCTCCACAGGATGATAACAGCTGCAAACAGGAATAATAACCAGAATTATAAAAAATATGAAGTGGGTAAAAGAGCCAGCCAGGCCTGTTATTCAAGTCATATAATTCCCTAGAAAATAAATCTCCCAGGACTTCATTAAAACAGTCAAATAGTGCAGGTGGTGCCCTGCTTTCAGTTTGAAATTACAATCCACTCGGGAACTGGGCAAGACTGGACATCCAACTGTGCAGATTTTTACTTTAGTTTTTTAAGTGGAGTGTGCACAAGAGCAATTTTAGACTGAAAAAGACAGCTTTATCCTTAAGCCTCCTTTAGTTCTAACTTATTGATTCAACTAACATTCTCTGGAGAAGCTCGACACATTTTTACAAAAGCATAAGATGCCAGGCTTTATACTTACATCAGATTTCATAATGTTTATTCCTTCTGTCGGAATGGCCGCTATTTAAAAAAAAGCAAACCACAAGCGAACTGAAATTGTAGCAGTAAGTTAACCTTTTTACTGTAGTTGTGTTACATAAGTCACAAATAATTAACATTAGTTCCAGCTTGAAGTTAATGGAAACATGTATTTTGCAATTAATGCTCTCAGAGATTTAAGCAATCTATTTCTAAATTATCTTATTAAAATCCTAGAGATTTACAGCCCATTAACAGACTCAAAATTTTACAAAAACCCCAAGTATACCCCAGAAGTAAACAACTATGGAAAATAACCATCTAACCAACTAATCTCTTTTAAAATTACCTTTAATATACCACAATTTTAAATTTTGTTTATAACTCTATAAGCACTTTTCTAAATCAAAAGCAAATGTCAAAAGAATACCCTTAAATGAATGACACCCATACTCCTTTGCTGGACTTCAGTGTCCCTGTATCCCAAAACGGCTGGGACGCGAATCTCAGATCTGCACCTAACAGCTCTCTACACCAGAACGGATATATTCACACCGAGATCTATCTAACCACTGAATCAATGATTAATTTCTACTGTGTAGTTTAAACCAACTGCAAGTGAAAAATTGTCCACCTGTATTTCCCCTTGATTAAAGGCCACAGGTACTGGCTGCTTCTTCTCCTCATCCCAGAGGAGACGAGAGCTCAAAATTTTGCTGCCTGCTAGGAACACAGGAGTGCCTTAGTATGTATCCCTTTCTTATCCCTCTGCAGTGTGGAAAGGGAGCAGATTTTTAAAAAATTGAAACAGCCATGGCAAAGGTTTCATGTGACCCTAACTTCAGGCAGTCCTGTCCTGGCCAGTCAGATTTGACCTTGCAAGGCAACACATAACACATACTGATCAATAACTCTGAACAACAGTACAGTCATTACCCTGGATTTCAGGAATGGTTGGCTTAATTTTAAGGTATCACAGGATTTCCATAATCTGTTCTCCATGGCCAATGGCACCTGAGCACCTGAGCTAGCGAGGAAGGGTCCCATGATTCCTAAATTCCCCTGCCTTATTCAAATGCCAGGGCTGTGAATAGGATCTATCAGCAGTCAGGAGTGGATTGACATAAGCCCCAGGAAAGAGAAACTAGACAGTGGTTAAAACCATTGCTTAAAACCACATCACAACATTAATTAAACATTAGTTCTTAGTTCCCAGTCCAGTATTCTTCACAGGAATTACAGCATCAGGCTGATGACTCGTAACTGTTCTCAAAGCAGACCCTAGCTTGAGTGGGAGAACAAAAGGCAGAAGAAATTAATAAAAAACATGAGAATAAATAGCTAGTGAACATCACCATAGGGGAAAAGTGTTATTCCCCATCTTCCAATAAGCATGACCTAGCTCATTAGATACAACCTCTGCTTTAATATAAAAGCCATATAGCAAACAAGTGAAGCAGTATTAGCAACATGTATTGACTTTACAATATCCATGTTAATTATACTGATGTCCAAGGGCTGCACTGCCTTCAAACACCAAACCCCAATTCGATCCTCATCCAAGTTTATGAGGCAGTAATTGTTAGACTATTCCTCTTTTGAAAATGCAAACAAATGAAAGTTTTGTCAAGAAATGGCACCTGGCAGCTCCAAATCGGGAAAAAAATCTACAAGAGATGGACAGGGCACAGCAATTAGCCTGGGACAGTCTTCTGCTAAAGCTGCAGCCCCACCGTCACTGCATGCCAGTTACCCAATACATCTATTTTTTTTGTGCTGATGAGCAACCCTTTTCCAGGTTTTTAAGTTGTTCAGCAGAATAACTGTAATTTTTATAATGAAACTGAATAATATTGTGCCTGAATGGTGACTTTGTTCCACTGAACCACAATGAAGCAACACTGGGCTTGCAGTAAAACCACCTCTCCAGAGGTTATTTTTTGCGTCTGTGCTAGTCTTTTTGTTCCAAAGGAATACCCTCACAGACAAGGAATCAGCCCTGCACCAGGTGTTGACGTGGCACCATCACTGCAAAGGCAACAGGTCACAGGTGACGGTTTTCCTTCCCTGCCCCAGGGGGTGGAGGTTTTTACATGCAATTTCTTTAAAAAAGCCGTGCACGCACACTCCCTTGCTGAGTATTTTCACAGTACGGCATTTTCAAGGATGCAGAATGAAACCCTACTTAAATCTGACAAATAAGGAGTGTTTGGGGAAATTAACAGGACTGTAAGATGTGTTTTGTATTTGTGGAGTGCTGCGTTTCCGTGGCAACTGGGGGGCTCTGGCCTTTAATTACCATTGCAACGTTAAGGATCCGTGCTGTACAGCAGGGCGTGAGACACTGCCAGGCAGGGGGACTGCAGGAGGAATGTCTGTGCTACCCTCCCTGCCCTACAGCTGCCTGCAGAGCTCGGGGGGATCCGAGCAACCATCGCACCAGGGAGTGAAGAGACAGATGTGCAGAATGGGGAAACCGAGGGGAAACACAAGACTGACTGTCCTTCGGAGAGATGATGGATGACGCCACCTCCGGAAACCACCACCTCAAACACAGGGATGCTCAACATCAGGGCACGACACGAGGAAACAGGGACACGGCACCCAGAGATAAAACACGAGGGCAGAAGGTTTTGCTCGAACAGGCGAAGATCATGCTGCAGCCATCTTCTGTGGCACAAATGGAATGGATTCTATTTTGGGACCAGGAGATTAAAATAGCTTTACTTTAGTCAAACTGGTCCCGAATGAGACAGGGAAGATGAGGACTGTGACTGTACAGAGATCCCTGCAACAAAATATCCATTCTTTATAGCAAATACAGAGCTACATCTGATAAATCATCTCAGAATAGAAGAAAAGGAGACAAGAGTATGAATCTTTAACAAAGATACATCTACAGATTAAATTTTGCATATTCCTACTGAACAAGAGTAGTGCTGAAAAAGGAGGAAGTAGGACACACAGACCAAGCTAGATGAGAACCGCCCAGGTTTGGATGGCCAGTCAGCTGTCCTGGTCTGCACAAACCCCACTGGGGAAGAACTTGAACTTGCAACCTTTCCTCTGCAGGCACTGCTGCCCACCCTACCGAAATGTTACTCAAGTATTTGCCCTTCTCTGTCATCACGTTTCGCAAGAGAGGAGGTAGCTGCCTTTACAATTTGGGAGAAGATCCATTTTCTGTAGGTACATCAAATTTTCTGCTAAGTGGAAAGAGAAGTGCCTGCTTCTGGGGGCTAATCCTGCTTGGTGTCAGAAGCCACCCCACTGCAGGAACCCCAAAACACAGGACAAGCACATGGGAAGTCAAGATGCTCCTAAGACTCTCAACAATCAAGCAGGTTTGCAACTTTTAGGCTGAAGTATATTTAAAAAACCTGCAAGAAACCTCCAAGTTCCTAAACCCATTTCTGGATTTTTGCAGCAGTGAAAAAAGTAAATAAAAAGAAACAAAATGAAATAGAGTGAAGATAACAGAGACTTACCTGCCAGGAGACCCAATGACAAATTTCCTTCCTAGCACAAAAACAATAAGGAAAGCAGTATTTAATTACTGCTGCTGTAACAGGTGGGCTTTTATATCCAGTGGAAGTGAAAAAGGTACCCCAACAGTCAAAAATCCATGATAAGGAGACAATTAGTGAGGCTTTCTTCTCACTGATGGAGCAGAGGAGAAAAGCAAGAAAGAGTAAAACATTTGCTTATCTGCCATGAATATTTTCTGCTGTGCAATCTGTCCACCAGCCCTTGCCATATGTGCCACCCTTTCTGTTTGGAGAGACAAAGGCAGCAGAAAGCTGTCCATCAAGATGCTAAACCTTCTGGAAAGCCCTCCCCTGCACACTTTGCCCTGAAACAGGGACTTTCGTGGATGAACAGAAAACACTTAACTAGATTAAATGTAGCTCATTTCTGGATATGTACACAGAGAATTTGATTTGATTCATTTAAATTTTAAGGAGCAGCAGTGATTCGAAGAAAATAAAGGAATTGGAGAGCTATGTCCCCTTTTTCTGCTTTTCTTTATAACCAGCCCCCATCCCTATGGGTGTGCATGGAGGAAATTCAGGGAGACAGCACTGGGATTAATCACAAAATGGCTTTGATGACAGAGAGAAGCTGGGGGTGGAGGGGTGGAAAAGATAAAAGAACTTTCTGAATAGTTAAACTGTAGGACTTAACTATTTTCAGGGAGAAACACCATCCCATCTCTTCCTTCAGGCATATGCCACCTTGCATAACTTGTTACAGCTGGTTTCCCCCATCAACTGCAACTTGAGTGATGGTGGAAGCTATTTTCAAAGGTAAACTATGCTGTTACTAAGCAGTTTTTTAGCTTAGCCATATGATGAAAAAAATGAAGCTACCTCCTAACAAATAACAGCCAGCCTCTTTCAAAACAAGCATTTCTAAGATCTGTGCAAGACAGAGCCAATAGGACAAGGTATGGAAACAGCTGAGATAAATGTTAAGTCACACACTGTCCTCGTTCTGCAGGAAAGGAGGCAGAGTCCTCTGCAAGAGCGAGTGCCCATGGGCTGCAAGAAACCCACGACAACCCATGGCCAGAGGAAGAAACTTGAAAGTACAAGTGAAAGAGTGCAGAGGATGGTCTAGACTTGGTCTGAAGCTTGCAGCTTCATCCTTCAGCCTCAACCTGACAAACCCCAGCAGCCAAGAAACATTACTTTGAGAGCTAAGGCAACCCCCTAAACCGGTTTGCCCTGTCTAGAGACTGCTTATTTTCTCCTTAGTGAAATAAAACAAATCAGAACTCTCAAAAAAAAAAAAAAAAGAGCACCTTCTTAAGTCCATAGTCAAAAGAGTATTTAACTCAGGCTACCTACATGCAGGCCAAATTATGACTTGCCCACGAGCAGGGGTATTGCAGGCAAAGTGACCATCTCACCACCACAACTACCCCACTTGGTCAGCAGCACAGCCAGGGATTAGGGAAAGCTGGACTGACTCTGACCACCCCTTGGCAAGCAGGTGACTCATCCCTAAAGCACTGCCATGCCTGAACAGTCTCTACACATGCCTGGGAATTATATTAGGATGCCATGCACTTGAATTAACTCTGCAATAAAGCAAGTTCTTTGATTCTTAACACTTTAGGATGATCGTTGTGACTCTCCCTGTCAAATCTGCTGAAGACATTTCACTTTGCTGCTGTACATAACTTAATTTCCAGGAAGAACTTTCCTTCTGATATGTGTAAAAAGGTTATTTTCAGAGCCAGCTGCCTGACCAGCTTTGGGTACACGAAAAGAGACAGAGCATGACTTTGTGGTCATGCTCTTTTATATTTGTACAAAATACCCCCATATTATTTTGTAGGACGCTTTTCAGATATTAAAACCTTTACACCTTCCAGTTAGGCTACCTGTCATATCTCGACAGATGTACTCTGTACAGATACTGAAAATAAATGGCTCCACACATCAGCAGAATTTACATAATAGGAAAATGTTACATCTAGAAGTTGTAGCCTTAAAATATACAAATATTATCTTAAATAAAACCCATTTAAATACTTTGTATGTAAACAGGTTTTTACATACACAGTAGACTAGTGCTTGACCTGAGGCGTCCAGACAGGATTCAGAAAAGGAAGTGGACATTGAGTTGACTATGTAAAATCAAGTCTGATTATACATATTTGACAGACACAAAGAATATGGAAGCAAAGACTGCATCTGTTTTTAGTCCTGCTGTAGGAATCATACATTCTCTACTTCAGCCCTTCTAATTACACAGTCAACAAGAAAGAACAGAGACATCATTTGAATGAAAAAAACCCCAACAACAGATATTTTCCCTAAAACACTTCTCTATCTCCTAACCTTGTTTGCCAGCTGTTTAATTCAATTACTTTCCCTATTAGCTTGGCTGATTGCATGTTAAATATATATACAGACACACACATATCTATTAAAAAATAGAATTTCACTACCTATTACATAGGGAATTCTATGGTGCATCTATTTATCTGCCTAAGGTGCACAGTGTGGCTGCTCTAGCATGGCCTCTGAATCCTGTTAGTGCCCTCAGAAAGAAACAACTTCAGTAAGAACACTGTTGAAAAACAGTCCTTTAAGATTCAAGTGAAAGCGTTAGCAAAGATGCACAGTAGAACACACACACAGCAGGCCAGCAGGCCCTGATATGTATTCTCACATGAGTGACAGGGGCTAAATATTTAGCTGCAATCTCCTAACTCCCTCTTGCAGAATGAATAATGTGGAGGAGGGAGAGCTGAACTGCTGTTACAGCATTTGTGTTGCTTTCTTTGGTAGTCTCTTTCTCTGAGAAAAAGTAAGGTTCCTAAACAAAGGCAAACAAATTGAAATCATTACCTTCTACATGAGTAGCAAAAATTAAAATCAAAGACCAAAAATGACACTAAAGTCAGGTAAGTGGCAGCACCTATGTAAAATATCAAACCGGTAACCATATGCAGAAATTATATTTAAGAGATATATTAATAAAACTATAAATCAAGAAACAAACTAGAATAAACTTGCTCAATAAAAGAGAGTTAAGTCCTCACAGAAGGCTACAAGCAAATGGGGAAAGCTCAGAAGTTTGCTAGGGTGGGGAGGCATCACAGCTCCAACTGCTACATTCATCTAGCAAACAAAATCCAAGCTGTTAAAAAACCAAAGGCCTGAAATCACAAAAGAAAAATGCATTTCAGTTCTTAGATACTGTCACAAATTCACAAAACATATACAAGACTTTACTCACGTCACTAGGGAATTCTGATTCATCACATTTTGGGAAGACAGTGGTAAAGGAGCGAGGTGCTGAAGAGCCCTACCAGTTCAGATTCCTAACTTCAGGCATCACTTTTCTGTATCCATGGTCAAAATGGTTGCAACAACAGAGGCTGACAAACACACTACACCATGCAGAAGCCAACCTTCTCCTCCTCCTCTCCCTGTCCAATCTCTTCTCAGCACGCTCAAATTTTGCATTTGAGATTCTGTGGGGGATGATACAATTTTCACTTCCTCATTTATTCTATGTATTCAACCCTTAAGAGCTGGCTTTTAAAATACCAGTCTTGCTTTGAAGGATATTACTTCCTTAGCAGTGCTTTTGGTTAAAGGTTTTTAAGAGGCAGGCAACTCACCCTTTGGAGTACCCACCTTCTTTGCACTCCCTAACCACAACATGCTCATTTTCCCAAACCAAACACTTCTCAACAAGTTAGGTTAGGTTCACACACATTAAAAATTCAAACCATCTTTTATTTCCATACTCTTTTTTTTTTTACTCCCAACTCATACTGAACACTGTCACACATTTTATGCCAGATACTTACATGAAACATTTTTTAAACTTTATAAATCTTTTTTTTTTTAATTGCTATATTGTCCAAGAGCCAGAAACCATCACAGATAACACTCCTGCTGCAATGGGGGCTGTGCAAATGAACTCGAAGTATTATGGTGTCTCCAAGGTAAGGACTCACATTCCCATGGGATATATTTCACAAAAACGGAGCAGTGCTGTGTACAAGGATGGTGAGATGCCAGAAATGTTGCACAAGGACCAGTGCTGCTGTAGACACCTGCCTACCCTTCATGCAGAAGCAGCAGCCGCTGTGTTGGTAAGGCCAGGTTAGCTCAACGCAACAGCACTAGCGTGCAATGGGGTATTTGGAAATAGCATACTTCCAAGCTTTTCTGCTCCTATCAGCAACAACCGGGATTCAAGGAATTACTTAGCAGTTCACCTGCAAAGAGCCAGTTCCGAAAACCCAGATCTTGTAAGAAGTAACTGAAACTTACCATCAGGTCCAGAGTAGTGCAGTGACTCAAAGGAACAGGGTCTAGTGGGTCAAAGAAACAATGCCACAAGTCATCTTCACTTGGCAGTCACTAAAAATCTAAGGACTACCCAGAAAATGAGTGCACACTTTATCCTGAGAAGCGTCCCTTCTGTATCAAGCTTCTAATACAGAGAAATATGAGGGATCCCATCATAGATCATAGAGTCTGCTCTATAGTTATTAGTTTCCAGCTAGACACAGACATTTGGGTCAGAAATCCAATTTTTCACACTTCAGTAAAGAACTTCAATACTGCAATAAGAAAACAGCCTTGATTTTCCGAGTTAAAAAGCCAATAATTTCAATTTAATGAAACAAGAGGAGGGCAAACAGGGTAATTAAAAGCCTTTATCCTGTCCTTTCTGTGCGCAATCTGAAAACCAGAACTGCAGACAAGAACACAATGAGAGTTTCATTTAAAGGAGACAACTTACTTTAAAAGCAGTAGACTCAACTACAAGCAACACTGTGTCTTAATATCAGTCATATGGAATGCGAACGCAGAAACAATAAATAATATCCCAGACAACTGGTCACTCTATAACAAGTGATTGTAAATAAAAGATATAGAGGGGACAGAGTCATGAAAAGGCCATTCTAGATGAATTTTAAGATGGAAAAGGTAAAACTATTCATGGAACCAAGAAGTTACATTAGAAAGCTACTGCAATAATATTGCATACTTTGGTTAAGGGGAGTAATTTGCATACATTTCCCTTTGCAAACTTAAAGACTAGAAATTTATGAACTCAAGATTTACTGCTTGTCCATACAGACTGGTTTAATTGAATATTAAGTTTCAATAAAGTTAAATTCTGAACTGATACTCCGCTATTAAAGCATGTTGTATTGCTTTAGCCAATCCTTACTACTAAATGCAATATACAACACAAAGGATTTACAAAGACATTTTGCTTCCACTGAGTACATGAAAATACATCACTGCACCTTTCCCATACACAATAAAAGGTGTGGGTTTTTTTCTAGATGATGGGTTTGGAGAACAGTGCATCTGTTGAGGCTCTAGCTGACTGGAGACCCTTGTTTTCCACTGGCTTCCTGACTCCCTTCAGACTTGCAAATGCAACCAAGGGGATGGCTTAGAGATTCCTAGCTAGTGGAAAACTGGGGGCCAAAGCATGCAATGAAGCAGCTATNGAGTAATTTGCATACATTTCCCTTTGCAAACTTAAAGACTAGAAATTTATGAACTCAAGATTTACTGCTTGTCCATACAGACTGGTTTAATTGAATATTAAGTTTCAATAAAGTTAAATTCTGAACTGATACTCCGCTATTAAAGCATGTTGTATTGCTTTAGCCAATCCTTACTACTAAATGCAATATACAACACAAAGGATTTACAAAGACATTTTGCTTCCACTGAGTACATGAAAATACATCACTGCACCTTTCCCATACACAATAAAAGGTGTGGGTTTTTTTCTAGATGATGGGTTTGGAGAACAGTGCATCTGTTGAGGCTCTAGCTGACTGGAGACCCTTGTTTTCCACTGGCTTCCTGACTCCCTTCAGACTTGCAAATGCAACCAAGGGGATGGCTTAGAGATTCCTAGCTAGTGGAAAACTGGGGGCCAAAGCATGCAATGAAGCAGCTATTAAACCTTATCCCATATAATTATTGTACACATTGATACACACTATGCTTAAGGCAAGAAAATATAGCAATTGAAAAAATCCAAAAACCCAAACACCAAACCTCACCGACAATTTCCAATCTTCAATTAAAAGAAAGCTCCTAACAGCCAGACCCAATGTCCCACTCGCTCTCCCATTTTTCTCTCCCCTTCCATCCCCTCCTCAAATCCTGGAAAAACAGCAACATGGGAATTATTCTTTGGGACAAACATTTCCACTTGAAAACATTAAGTACACTTATTTCAGAATGCCTACACACCAACAAATCCTGAAGGCACAGATTTAGTTAAAAAAAAAAAAAAAGGAAAAAATGCCTGAATTATCTTCAATTTTTCATTCTGCTTTTCAGAAGCATATAATCTTTTTGATTTTTTAAAAAAGTCTTAATTAAAGAACTTGTGTTACTTAAAAGTTTGCACGCTCCGCACAGCACCCAGCAAAACAGGCAACCTTTTTTTTGCAAGGTGGTTATAAAGGCTACCTGGAAGTTAACTAGGGTTTCTAGGATGCCCAATGGAAAACCTTATGGATAACTGTACAACTATTACTACATACGTATCCTAGGAGACCAAAGAGCTTTCACATTTAAGAGCTTATTTCCCAGCCACCCTCTCAATACATATCTCATGCAATTATAAATAATACAAATAGCCATGAGAAAGGGGGACGTTGGTTTAATTTCAGGCAGAATGTACCCAGACCTCTGCTTGTATCTGCATAAATGTTTCATTTTATTTCACTTTTTCTCACATTCCGACTACAAAGATACCATGTAAGATATCTCATGCAATTCATGCAATGTTTTTAAAATTGAATTTTACAACTGTGCAAAGCTAAAATTTTTTGAATCTTTAAAAATTCACATACATACATATAAATCACCAGAAAGAGCCTTTGTATTCAGTCAAGTAAAATCTAGATTCCTGACCACAACATTTTGCAAATCATCAGCCTGTTAAAATAAAAAAACATATCAGAGAACCATATAATTTAGGAAAAACGCTCAGAAAAAGAAATTTTAAAAAGTATTTTCTTAAAAAGCACAAACCAGCTAATTTAAGAGAGACTCACTTTGCACTTCATGTTTAAACAGCCTATGCATTTGAAACAAGCCGAATCAAAAGCATTCCCTTCATTTCTTGTTTGTAATTCTCATCACAGGGTCTAACCTGCAGTTAAGCACTCAGTGCCCAGCCTCTGAGGAGGAGCATCCTTAAAATGCCGAGCAGAACCCTGGAAACACCCTCCTACGATTCCCTGGCAGTCAGCACCCAGGATCTGTTACAAAACCTGCAACACAGAGCACGACAGCCCCTTCCCTTCATCACCCTTTGAGTGTACATTTCTTAACCTTCCACCCCAGCGGAGGTGAGGAGGGAACACAGAACACCTGCCCAACATGAAAAGAAGAATACACTGTTGGCTCCTGGAGGAGGGGGTATCACATGACAACTCCAAGGAAAAAGGTTGTCAGCATGCTGGTGTACACAAATTAATTCATCAATGGGTAATTAAAACAGGACCAGTTCCTACTAAAACCACTAGGCAGCTCTCGGGGTTTGATTTACTTAAAGCAGTAAATTAATCACCTAACCTCGCACGAATACGAGTGAAGCCCTAATAGCTGTGGCTCAGTAAATACTAACCAGAGCAGAAGCCAGTGTAAAAGATCTGCAGGCGCTCTCTTACACCGTGTCCTTTTCAAATCCTAAACTTAACATTAAAATTAACTGCAGGCTAAAGTGTCACCAGCAATTCCTCATGAATGCATAATGAAACATTGCTACTACATGTAGCACATCACAGTTTTGTGAGCACAGCCGGCGAGCGTGCGCGGGGATCACACGTGCAGGAACACTTACAGCAACTCCATGCATACAGCAGCTTTACAACACACACAGGACATTCCAAGTCTGTCGTGCTATATGCTATAACTATTATGTAAAGCAACACAATGTTTGCAAGAAAAACAACAAATTGGATTATGTAACATTCTTTTTGTTTCTTCCACTCCCCTACTTCAGAAAATTCTGCTTTTTTAAAGAAGAAAATTAAACTGAAACATTGAAACTGTTCTCAAAACTGCACATACGTCCTGAAAAACTCTCAATTTCTGTGTCGCTTTATAATTCAGTATCTCAATACTTGAGATTTCTGTATTCCATGCAGAAAGTCTGTTTTACATCCTTAAGTTGCTTTACTTTTGTCAATTAAAAAAGGAGGGAAAAAAAAAGAATATTCTGGTTTTCTTTCAAATTAACTGAGTTCCTGACTTTTTGAATACTATATATACTGCATGTTTGCAGACTCACAAACTACAAACTACTATCTTCCACAGCAGCTTTTATAAAGCCCAGTATTTTGGACTTCAATAATTCCACTTGCAAATTGAACACTTTAGTATTATTTTTCCCTTATACTGGACATAATACATATGGCATAGAGTCTACAACCAGCTAAATGTGATAACCACCATATCCCTCAAGAGATCATCCTCTTCCTTCACTTAGTTCCATGAAGTGGGTTTAAAAAACCCCAAATCTACAAACACCATGACAAATGAGCAGTAGACAAGTATTCTTCAGTGACGAAGGGTTCAGTTTGAGGTCTCAGTGAATGCTTCAGAAGACTTCAGGGTGGCCTTTTTACTACTCTCCAGTTGAGAAAACATGACTGCAAAGTAAATCAGCCATATGAAAAAGTATCAAAACTGTTTTTCTTGACTCTTCTTGGCTTGGCATGCTTTTAAACAAACAGGCTTGGATAAATCAGCATAATGAAGAAGACTGATGTCATTCTGGTTCATAGGAGAGAGCTGCATGGCCTAGATGAGACATCCCCCCTGGTGAGACCATCAGACCAGTTACATAAATTGTCCAGTCTGAAGTGAGGCCCATTCTGCTCCTTCCCCTGAGATAAAACCTTCAATGGTATCTCAAAGACACAGAGAGCACTAAGAAAACTTTTGACCTCTGCTATGGACATTTCCAACAGCACTAAAATGACAATGTCAATGATATTTATGCTAGGCTAGGGGCATTTTCTTTGGATTTTTACATCTACTTGCAATACACCATTTCATCTCAAGAATCAACACAAACCAATACTGGCTATCGCATTCCTCTGTGAACAGAACAATACTACACCTACATGGGCTTCCTTTAGCATGCATCATAAATTAAATGACAGTCATAGCTGGAAATGGCATTTGCTAAGATACCAAGATTTTTAACATGAGGATCGTAGCTGCATGAAACAGTGTGGTGAAACAGCACACCGCAAAGGAAGGGGGTGTAAGCAGAGCCCTTACCCTGCCACGTGAAAGCTGCTCCCCACCCCAGCCCTGCTACCACAAGGCTCCCTCTGAACACCCAAACACCAGCACTGCTCCTACTACTGAAGAAAGCAGAGTAGGACAGCTAAAATCTGCCTGCTCAGCCAACGGGCTATATCAGAATTCTGGGCGTGAGCCCCAGAATTACCTTCAGGAGCCATGTCTTCAAAAGACCAGAGTGGCTGAAGAAAGCACATTCTCCTGAGAGATGAATCTATCCCCTCCAAGAACATGGGGTTTAATGTACAGACTCTGCAGTTTTAGTAGTTCTTTGCAGCAGGAAGTTTAACATTTTAAGATTTCATTTAAACGAAGCATGCCACATGATTGCAATGTGCAGCTGAATAATGAGATTTTACGGGAAAGAAAGAAAAGTCTACCTCAAACCACCATACTATACTAACCTCAAAAAAAACCCCAACATATTTCCAAAGGAAGAGGTAAACAACTCTTACCCTCATTAAAAAGTAGAGAAATGTGCACACCACCACTAAAATATAATTAATACACAGCCTTCAGGAGAGTCCAAAGGAGCAATTTAATTAACCACCCACTGATTTCATAAATGACAAGAACACACAAAGGTAATGGCACCTTATAATTGAAAATGTCCTGTTTATTTAGCTGAGCAATTGTGCTGCTCTATGTTGTGCATAAATATGAGGAAACACATTTTGAACTCATGACATTTTAACTTTGTAAGGTGAGACAGAACAACATACTGCCCATGATACAGTCACTGTATACTCCACTTATTTAATGCTTTTACCCAAGAACCTTTAAGTCACTGACAATCATTTATGAAGTTTTCTGATATGCTTTTCCATGCCCTCTTCATAAAAGCGCAAGAGCTGGGAGAAAAAAAAAAGTCCCAATTTTACTGGTATGCCACTTCAAACAAACTATCCCTTCACATAGGGACTTAGTTTATATCTGTAGTTCTTCCACCTTCACATAAAGGAATCCTCTGTAAGCCCCAAGAAATATTTCTGCTGATGATCTTCTAAACTAATGTTGCAATTTCTCACCCTTTTCTTTCATATGAAAAAAGCTTCCATTCCGCTGCTACGTTCTTTATAAAGGCTAAAGAGAAGCAGCTCTTACCAAGGTAGGAAAAGAACGTACCAAAATATGTGAAAGTCCCTTCCCCAGTTCTTTCATTGAACTTTTCAGGGATAAAGCTGAAATTAATACTCTGTGCATTCACAAAATTCAAAATGCCTTTGTGCTGCTACATTACAACCATCAAAGTCTATCTCACTGAACATGAAACAGAGCAACATCTGAATTTATGAGCTGTTCATCTCCCTATTTAATGGACACACTAGAAGCATTCAAAAAAGATGTGGAGAGATTGGAGAGGGCCCAGAGAGGGGACAGATGATCAAAGGACTGGAAAGTCTGCCAACCGAGGAGAGATTGAGAGAACTGGGTTTGTCCAGCCTTAAGAAAAGGCTTAGAGGAGATGTTATCAACATGTTCCAGTATTTAAAGGGTGGCTACAAAGAATCCGGAGACTACTATTTTGCAAGGAGACACACAGAAAATACAAGGGGTAATGGGTACAAATTACCTCTGTGGAGATTCCAACTGGACAAAAATAGGAACATTTTTCACAATGAGAACAATCAGCCATTAGAATAATGTCCCCAGGGAAGTCGTAGATTCCTGAATGCTGGATATACAAGATTGATCTGGAGAGGTGGCTGGACCATCTTGTCAAGGCTGTGCTTTTGGACCACATGATCCTTGAGGTCCCTTCCACCCTGGTATTTTCTGATTCTGTGACTTGCTTTGGGACACACACAATTTAAAATAACAGACTGAAGAGATTATCTAGACATAAAAGTCTTCACTGCAAAGTTGACTGCCTGTGGGCCTCTGGGTCAAGGGACTCAGAGAATTCAGTGATGGGCTAGTTCCCTAGGACCCTCCCCAAAGTTAGGATGAGATAAAAGGCTTCCGCCAGGATGCTTGGCCCCATTACGTTAAGGTACCCCAATTCGGTTTCCCTGATTGGCCCGTTGGCCTCCCTGCCCCTTTCTCCCTTTCAAGTCCCCCTTTCCAGAACCTTCTCCCTGCCCGGCTGCCCCACTGGCCCTTGCCCCATCGTCCCTCCCTCCGAGCACCCTTGTTGGTTCCCTTGCCCTAACCCCACCTATGTACCACCCCTGTGCGCTCAGACTATTGGCCCCTGACACTTTCCCGCCCCCATACTTAAACCCTGACCCTCAGCCATTTGGCTGTTCTTCGTCCCTGGACTCGTTGGAAGGTGCATCTGCAATAAACCCCTCGGAACTCCATACGAAGAACCCCTTCTGTCTCTATCTCCGTCAGCTATCTGGTTTGCGTATGTGCGTGGCTGCCTGCAGACACCTTGCAGGGTGTGCTTGGGTGTACGTGCCGGGGCTTACGAGTCCCGCAGGAGCGACTCCGTGAGGGATGCTTTCTGGAAGGTCGCAGCTCAACCTCAAACCCCCACGCCTTCCAGCCTAGTAAAAGGCGCAGCAACAACTGCCAGATTAAAAGGCTTTCCTTATAGGAGTCAACAACATACCATAAAATGATCCTCAGCAGTTCAATACCACCACAGCAGGAGGGCATACAAGGAAGGATGTTGCTGCTCCATACATCAGTCTCAGCATCTCTCATCCCACCTGTCCCCCCTTATCAGAAGCTGTGGGTAACATCAATGACTTTACAGAACATTGTCTCCCTGCCCATCTACTAGAGAAAAAGCATTCCTTAATAGAAACCAGCATTAAATGCTGATCCCAACGGCATCACTGTACAACGTAACTAGCTGAAGCAATGAGCTTGCATGTACGCAATAAATACACATTTCTGAAATTCTGCATCCAACACTGAAAATGTACAGAGTGGTATTAGCTAGTCAAGTTTACTGTTCCTGAGGGTTTCCCACTGTGAGGTGTTTATGGTATTTACTCAGTCTGCAGCAAACCATTACCAGGCATACCTAGCTGGATTAGCTGCCCATCAGCAATGCCACCAGATATGTAAACATCTTTCTTGAATGATGAAGCCTACCATTACTTTTATGCACTATGGTTTACTTACCCATCAGATGAGGAAAGATGAGTTCTTGAATAAATACCGTAACACAGCCTCTAATATTTCTTTTTAAACTTCTTTCTTTTTAAAGTCCTTCCAGCTTTCACATGTTAACTAAAAGCATTCACATCAGCAACTGGCAGGTCGTAGGTACTGCCTGTGCACCATATCGCAGCAACAGCACCTTTGGGTTCCTTGTTAGTACTCCTTTTGGTGTCCTTCCTCAAAGCACTCTTAGGCACCTTACTACAGAATTGAACACAGCACTCTTTTCCAGTGGTTAATCATGGTAACTGTTGCAAGTTTCCAGGACACATTCACCCTGTGAAAATGGTTTAGATTTTCTGCTTCTAAATGTTATAGAAAATATACTGCTTAAATTCTCATGTATCATTCAACTACCTGCAGCTTCTGAAACAATCTGGAGTGCTCAAACTGACTTGCTTCTAATGTTTACTACTTAAATGAACTTTATCAGATAAGCTTACCTTCCTTCCCTGCCACAAATGTGTTTTGGAACAAAATCATGCTCCACAACTCTCTGGAAGAACTCCATTTACCCATCATATTTCTCCCTAACAACCACACCAAACATTTCTCAAGTGGTCTTGCCTGCAGTAGGAGTCCACCCATAGTACACAGATTCCAGGTAAGAAAAACTAGAAAAGAGACCAACCACAGCTAGATACAATACTTGTTACAAGTACTGTGCTCCACTGGGGAAAGCTCTCGAAGATAAGCAGTGTTTTATAACTCACCAAAAGTCACCCGGGATACAGGACAGAGGGAAAGAAACAGGGAGTTCTTACTAGCACGAAAGAGCTCTTAATTTTTCATAAAATACCAGAACTTTCCATTACAGCAAGTAGAAATACCAGATCTTGAAGACTACCTTGCTCAAAACCTTTCTGTAGGAATTCCTATACTGCTTGCTTTTTTTAAGTTGGTTAAATGCTGCCTATTTCCCCCTACTGCTAGGAAGATTATTTTTTCCTCTATAACAGCATTCTCCCAAGTTCTCTGCTACACAAGTTTGAAGAGAGCCAAGGTGGTCTGCAGCTTTTTTACGAATTTGGCCCTCACTATCTCCCCAGTCAGCCCAAAAGAACAGGCAATGGCTGGCCGTCCTCCCTCCTGGCCATCCCTCAGCTGACTTCGATGAGATGTGGGATGGATATGAGGAGATAAGTTATTAAGTGATCAAAATACATACAGAAAAATAATTCATTTTAAGTATTACATGAGGGATATAAGTAGTCTATTAATTGCATCTTCCAGATTAATTTCTAATTCCATCAGGTCATGGCACAGTGAAGTAATTTAAATCAAGGGATTTAACAGCACTTTGAATTAGTTTAATAATGCTAAAGCTTACTGGATATATTCAAGTATTTAACTCACAAGAGCTACCTTTTTTCACTATTCTGTAAAATTAGTTTAAAAATCAAATGGATTTCATTACCATTCCTGGTAGAGAACATTATTTAAATGTTACAAGAATAATGAAAACAAACAATACAATTTCATGTTTAAATACAACTTAAACCTTTAAACTTAAAAGCACTCCATTAAACAAATCATACTGCTTATTACTACAAAATTAGATTCTTTTAGTACAGTAATGTTGCTCTTTTCCGGTTTGTCCCCACTGCCACCAAAGGCTTATGTTTGATTTCTACCACTGAACAGCCCTTCTGTTTGTTGGTACTCCACCGCAGAATGTAATTTTGAAAGCAGCAAAGTCCTGCCATGAGCTTGAATCGTTGCCACCAAAAATCTCATCCTTACAAAATTTCCTTCACGTTATCAAAATTAGAATGAATAGAAAATATTGACCAGTGTGGTTTTCAGGTTTCTCTGCACGTCAGCAGTGTGACTACCTCAACATGGACAGGACAGCCTCTGACAGGGCCCACTTTCATACCACCCACGCAGATTCTTCAACCCAGCAGCTCAGACAGGTGTTAGCTTTTAGCAAGTACCTGCTACTGACTGCTTGCATTTCCATAGCCTTTTCCATGGCTTCCGGTTGTATGAGCAACATTCAGGGTGGCTTTCACTAGCACTATCTCATTTCACATTTCAAGAGACCAGGAGAACACAAATGCTCAGCTCAGGTTACTTGTAGCTCACAAAACCAGATCTTATGCCATCTCCCTACATCTCTACTAGCATCACAGCTAGAGGGTTATTTTTAAAATGTCTTATGTACATTACCTGGTTATAATGAAATAAAAAATAGAAAATTTTATTCAAAGAAAAATACATGGACTATCTGCTGTCAAACTGTCCTGGCAAAAAACCTTAAAATCCCTTAAGGACACCAAATGTCCTTAAACTCAATTTTCTGAATTGAGAGGAATCCACTCTACTGCTACATTTTCTAAGTAGTTTCTTACAGAGGAATTACATTAAGAGTTGAGGAAAAAAATTAGTTTTTTCCATGCTAAGGCCTGCATGCCCTTTTTCATAAACTCAAGAATTTCTAAATACATGTAAACATCTTAAATAAATAAATAAAACACAAGAAAATTTTTCTTCCTTTACTACTGTGCAGTGTGACAGGAATGGTTCTTCTCCTTTACTGCAATATTATGTTCTGGTACTAACCCAACGGTTCACACCATTTTCATTTCTTTATTGCCAATAGCAATCTAGGAAATGCTGCCATCAATAGTAAATCTACATGAAGTCACACTCCTCCAGCGCATTTCGTGCCTAGCAATCAGTTCATAACACAATCCTGTTCAGTTTAAATTCAGTTTATTCTTCAATTACTCTGCTAGCCCTACTCTAATTTATTGTATTTTCTGGTACATTTGATTTTGAATATTATGACATCCTGGCTCATGCCATTAGAGAGGAAATATAAAATAGTGAGGATGTCTAGGGACGGCTGAGAGTAAGATCGCAACAGCCTGGAAAATTAACAATACCACTGTCTGTGCCCAGCTAAACCGCTTCAGCATCAGCACTAAAAGAATTTGTATTTCTCAAATACAGACTTGACATCCAGGAATACCCTCAGAGGCACCATAAAACCCCAGCTAGTGTGGCAGGCAGCTCGGGTGGCTAGGTGGGCAGACAGCAGCCTCTGTGCCCACTGGGGCAGCTCAGCTGCTAAAGAAAGGAAACACTGGCCTTGCTGCTGCTTGGAGTTCACCAAAGAAACCAACACAGTCCTAAATGCCATCAGTACTAAATACATTGATTTTTTGGTTGGGTATTTCAGCCTTGCATTGTTTCAGTCCTAGCTACCATTTCTTTCTCCCAGCACCCAAGGTGAAATGAGAAGCAGCAGCCAGAAACCTGCTCAGAGCACCTTTCTTGAGAAGCCCGGCAGAAGGGAGGGCTTTGCCTCCCCCTCCAGCTCGGTGACCGACTGCATTAACCTTCAGGGCACGCTGCCAGCCCCACCTGCTTACTCAGGCTTTTGCCAACAAGGGAGGCTCTCACCGCACGGATTTGCCCTTCGAAGATGCATCCTCTTTCGCTTACTCCTTCCTATTACACTTGGCGTTAGAACTCCTGAACCCAGAGGATGGAGGAGCAGTCTTGATGGGGAAAGACCAGACTCTTGTATTCGTATATCACCTTTTTCCCTACAACAGATTTTGGCAACTTCAAACATTAAAAATGCTTATGTGCCTGCACAGCTTTCTCTGTCCCAAGAAATTCCACACTGGGTTTTGAAAAAATGTATTTCCCTTCTTTTGCCTATTCTCCAGAAAGCTTGAAGACACCTTACCAAAACAACACACAAGAGTGAATGCTTTGCAGAGAAACCCAGGCAAGCAGGCCCACGAGAGGCTGCCAGCATTGGAAAGAACTTGCAGTGGGGAAAATCTGGCTGGACCCAAATCCTCATTATTTTATCCTTCAGAAAAAAAATCATGCAGACTGATTTTCCCCTATAGGATAATAAAGTTTTCTGCTGTCTCTAAGCTGTCTTGTAGCTCAGGCAGTATTGCCAGCTCCTTGGAAACCTCATAAACAACAGGATTTTACTAATGATGTAGTTGGTGCAACTGTTGTGTTAGAAAGACAATGCCAAAAGTGACTTGTAGCAATGCCTACAATTACATGTAGCTAATTCACAAAATGTAAAACTGCCACATTTTAGCTTACCCACTGCTTTTCAATTTTTCCTCACTTCTTATGAACCTATGTTGTAATCTGGTTGCCAGTTTCTGTTCTGAAGCTTTTTTCCCCTGCAACCCAATCCGATGCAAAGGACGGACACAAAAGGGAGTCGCATGAGGGATGCACAAGCGTATTTCCACTGTTAGGTTGTTTGATTTCACACTTAGGAAACCCCACTGAAAGACAGTTATTGGTGCATGAGAAATAAGGAGTACAGTTTCAGCTTGTGAAGCCTGATGGAGTCAGAGCAAATCAAATCAGGCCACACTTAGGTGGGAAGAAGAAATGGGACAGAGGGGCTCTCCCCTCCTGTTAAATGCTATCACATGCCCCAGTGTAATGAACTATTACCACCAGGATGAGAAAAAAACTGCTCCTCTCAGTTTGGTGTATGGGTACCAGGAAAACATACCAACCAAGTTCTTCAAAAGCACATGATAACTCCAGCTCTAACCATTTTCTCTTCTCAATCCCACATGCTCATAAGTAACCTGCCTATGCTAACGCTGCAAATCAATGCACATGCTCCGGTGTCTTCCTGCACCTGCTCTCATTACGCTGTGTTTGAAACAAATCCTGGCTTGAGACTGGAGACTTGATTTCACTTCCCAGCAGGCAAAGTAATCATCAATAATTGATGTCACTTGGTTTCATTTGGGGCACTGCCTCAGGCATGAATGGAGAGTTATGGTACGCACCAAGAAAAGGAAGATTTGTATATAAAATGATTTGATAATCTGAAAAAATCCCTCAGTAAACAAAGGAAATTTACAGATAATCGTATTAAAGATTAGAGTTGTTTTAAAACAATGCAGAATGTACTCATGAACATCTGGGAAAAAAGATGGTAGCATTAAAAGCAAAACCTTTGGGGAAAATATTTTCCCCCTCAAACAGGAAACAGTAATTAATTCACTACTAAATCCTAATCCTTGTTGATTCATGTTAAAACAGAGCACTTTTTATAATAAAAACTGGTATCACTATATTTAAATGCAATTTTATAGACAAATACTTAAATATATTTACACAGAGTTTTAATTCTGATTAAATGATTGGTTGGTTATTTCACTTTTTAATTGCTTCTAATTTATTTCAAATTTGAGAAGCAGGATAATTTTATGACAGAAAACTGAGTAAGTCTATTATTAAAGAAGGACAGAACAAGCTGTAGACTAAGAAAAATATATCACAGTAGCAAAAGAAATCTGATGTGTTTATGTTTTACTCATCATCGGGAAAATTAAGAAAACAACTCCTTTTATCTTACAAAGGTTACTAGTTTTCCATCACACATTTCCAAACTTTTGGTGTGGTGATTTGAAACCCATAAACTATTCATATTTTCTATAATCAGTGTCAAGAATTAATATCTGTGTATCTCTTCTATTTAAATAACACATTATTGAAGCTCCTCACTGCTATAACTGCTGACAGCATAAAAAGAATAGTTACTTCAAAACTAAAAAGTAAAAACTACAGAATTGAACAATAAATAAATTAGTAAAAACATATTAGATCAGATCTCCATAATGTCTTCCACTACGGTATTTCTACTCCACTCTTCCATAAAAATACTTAATGTTAGAGCTAAATCTGGAAGGATTTCTAAGATCTGAAAAGAAAGAAAGAAAAGAGAGAATAGTTGAAAGAAAATAGTAAGAACAGGGTTTGTTTTTTCCCTTTTCATGCTCTTTTATTTCTTTACATACAGAAATTAATTTTACATATACACACATAATTGTAAAATAAGTTCAATGACAAGCAGAATGTTAACCAGATCTGTACGAGCTGCTACTGAGCCCGAGCAAAGAAAGCCCATAAGGGATGCTTTACTCTAACTACATCATCATAACTCCAGTGAATTCAGTGATTTCCTCAGGAGCAGAAGTGGGCAAAAGGACTCTCATGTCCGTAAAGGTCCATACAGAGTGATCACTGTGGGTTTAATTGTACAGTCAAACTACAGGGATGGCTAAGTAGGACTCAGCATGTGATACATCTTCTGAAAAATAGGATATACAGGATAGCAGCTGCTCCTAGCACACACGGGTGCCTTTCTCTCCTGCATATCAACTTAACCTGCTCAGCAAGTTTTCAGGTATACACATGCTCACCTATATCAACACTTTAGAACAAACCATCTCTTTTATCCTCCAAGTCAGTATCACAGATAAAACATAACTCTTTCCTCTTTGACACTTTGAGGCAAAAATAAAATCTCAGCACAATGCTGATATGAGTTGTGTGAAATAAATTGCCTTCACTGAACTTGAGGCATATAGACTAAAGATATCTGTTGTGATATCTGTATGATTCTGATTGTTTGTAGCATGTCAAGCTGTACCCAAAAGCTCTTCTTCAAGTACCTTCCACTTCAGCACAGCAAAACACTGAGTTACAAACATTTCCTGGCTTCACAGCTTTACAAACTGTTCAAAATATGACTTAGAAAAGCATTACACTTCTACAGCATTTCTCTAGTCAATGGCACACATCCGTTCCTGCAGAAGAAAGGACAGTTAATAGTTTTCATTTCACACTCCAGTAACCCAAAATCCTGCGTTACCACTCACTTTAGTGTTAATTTCCTCATAGATACTCTTTTTCTGCTTACATGGCAAGACAGCTCAGGTCAAGTGCTCAGACAAGCTGTGCTGCTGATTCTCCTTTTTACCACCACTGAATCACCTTCACTTTGGCTTTACCGCAAAGTTATTTTCCCTGCAAAAGAGCAGGAAGAGCCACATTCAATAGATAAGTCAGCAGCTACAGTCAAAATGGATTTCAAAGCAAGGAAAAAACCCTCCATACAAGTAAATCTGTAAGGATTATTTATGCAGGATCATTTCAACACTGCATTTAAACACCACATCAGGTATATTTGCTGCTATACATGTGGTGAAGCCCAGTTCAGCTCATGTCACTTCCAGCTATAGAATATAAAAGTATCAGTGTAGAACAGACATGCTGAGCCTCCCCTGCCATAACACCAATGAAGAGTAGCTACTTTGCCCGATGAATTAGAAAGATACCTTTTTCACTGGTGATTTCAAAGAGAAACACATTTAGCAGCTGTTGCTGGATTTTTTTGAAGCTTTGTAATGTGTATGTACAGATCTAACTTACATACCTTTTAAAGACATTTACATGAAATGCATGACAGATCCGCAAGTACACAAACACATCTGTATTTTTAGCTTAATCAAACCTGGATGAAACTAACTTTACCTTTAACATGTAAAAGAAATTAAAATACTTAAGAAGCAAAGCTAAAATCTGAAGGCATTCAATACTGGTTTAATACTAGGTAGGAAACCCTGTGATTTTTAAATCTTCAATCTTCATTAGAAGCAGAAATTAAACCTTAGCAATGGACTAATTGTAAAAATAGTCCAGGAATTGACTTGTACTAATTTTTAATTAACATAAATGCACAACAGAGCTATTTTACTAATTCACTGGGTGAGCCTTCATTAGCTTCTGTCAGTAAGAATAAAAGGCTGAGAAAACTGCTCTAGAGCAAACAAGACATAAAAACAGGAAAAAGAGGCCAGACAGAAGGAAATCCTCATCAATCTGCTCCAGAAAAAGTTTGACTGAAGAAGTTTTTTGAGAAGTTCAAAAAATAAATTACTTCAGTTCAGAGTTGGGGCAGCCCCTGGGGAGCAGTGTGGGTTTGGATGAGAGCTGTGGTGCACACGTACTGTGCCAAGGGTAGTTAGAGCTGTATGATCAGGAGGGTGTTTATGGGAAATTCTCTCTGAACACGACCACAACACATCAGGATCTATATGGTCTTGTGATGCATCAATCAATTTTCACTTACAGTTAATTCATCCTGGTTATAAACAAATGCTAAACAACTTGATCTTAAAAAAACAATATAGGAGAAAATTATATGGGGCAGGGTGATAGATCCAGTAAGAAGAGGCAAGACAAAGAAGGATGGGCCACTGGTAAATAAATGCATGAACTTGGAAGTAACACTAAGGAATTCTCCTCTGCATAAAGCAGCAATAGTAACTGGTTTTGCTTTTTTCTACAACTTTTAACCTCCAAAGATGTAGAGGCAACTTCATATGATCCATACCTAAGTATCTAATCTACTGCAGATATTCAGTTCAAAATCCATGAGGCACATACAGAAATTAACGTCTCCAGGATTCTCCCTGAAATGTGCATTGCTCTAGATGTAGGCTACTTGGCCATAAGATAGACTTCGAAGGTGCTGTTCTGCACAGGCTATTACTGATGGCAGTGGAAGAACCAACTGAGCTGAAGTCAAAATGTGGTTAGCTTAAGAGCCTTGTAGGGGTTATGGGTTTTCTTCTTATTGCTTTGGTTTTGCTGGTCACTTAGAGGAATTCTCAGGATGACACAGCCATAGTCACAGAAAACCCCACCAGAGGCTCTATTTTACTCTACTGTAAGAGTACAATACAACTCATTTCATCTGGGGACTACGAGGGATGCAGGCAAAAGCAAATTCACATTATGACAAAGCAAAATGCACCAACAAAGGTGGCTTACCTTAAGAGCCAAGCTTTTTTTAATTTTTGAAATTAAGACCTTGTTCAGGAATGCCAACCAAAACTCAGTAGCCAGAAAAATCACGACACGCCTGGATTCTGAAAAGTTGCTTTGTATCATAAAAAAGCCTTCTGGTTTGGTCCTTTCAAAGCAAACATAACATTCCTGTGGCAGAACATGATGGCTTGTCCGAGCACAAGACAGCAACCATGGAAAATCGCTTTCCACGAACTGGTTTCAGTACACAAGTCAGCTTCCATTAGGTTTGCTTGAATTTCAATTTGCTTCTCCTGTGCCAAAAACCTCTGCTGCACCAGCTTTCTTTTTCCTATCTATGAACTCAGAAACAAGGATTGGAACCAATGTGAAGAACAAAGAAACGCACAGAAGGTAAAGAGCTTAAAATCCTCCATCACTGGTATTCTTTGGCCTTTTAGGGCCACAATTTTTGAACATGACACTGCACTGAGAGGGTTGTCTGTGGCAGAGAATTCAGATTCAAGCAAAAACTGCATGCAAAGAAAATTTTACAAATCTACTCAATGAGTGCAACTGCAAGAGTCAATAAAAGTGTCAACATGTAAGAACACTGACTTGAACCCAGTAATAAACTGTGCTTGTTCCCAAATGTTTCCTAAACAGCCAGCTCCTGGGAAAGCACAACACCGGCATCCTGACATCTTCCTTGGCTTGTGCAACCTCTTCGGAGAAGGTCATGGGAACATGCAGCTGTAGTGTGATCTTGGGGGCCGGGGAACACAGCCTGTATCACACTTCAAAATCACTCCCACTGCAAGGAATGTACCGTGCAGAAGTAGGACGCTCGTCGCTCATTTTTCCCCACTGGGAAGAATAATATCTGACAGCACTACACCACTCCAGGCAACCCGATCCAAAAGCCCTGCTTTGCCTTTCTGCAACTACTGGGTTCCTCCCTCTGCCCAGATACATATGGGTTCTCCTTTAAAACGCACCACTTTTCATTGTGCTCTGTTGCTAGGAAAAGGATAAACAAGTCACAGTTCCTTCTGCTTCATTATCTAGAACTACTTATTACGACCATTTACAACACTTTAAAATTGGATCAGTTCATATACTGGATATACTACTTGAACAAATTACATTTTGTTCTGCAAACAAGGGTTCTTCTGAAAAATTCTGTACAACCCATCAAACAGTGGTTAAGTGTGTCAAATCTCTCCAAATCATTATAAAAACACTTCCTCTTCCAAGAGATAGAAGAGCCAACAAGAAGAGACGCTATGTTGAACCTTGTTTTCACCAACAAAGAGGGGCTGGTGAGGAGGGTAAAGGGCAGGGGCAGCCTTGGCTGCAGTGACCTTGGAATGGTGTAGTTCGAGAACCTTAGGGAAGTGAGGAGGGAGCACAGCAGGCTCAGTACCCCAGGTTCAGGAGAGCAGACTCTGGCCTCTTCAGGGACCTGTTTGGCTGAGCACCATGGGATAAAGTCCATCAGGGCAGAGCAGCCCAAAAAAGCTGCTTAATATTCAAAGATCACCTCCTCCAAAACAAGGCTTTGAGCCACCTGGTCTAGTAGGGGGTTGAACCTAGATGATCTGTAAGGTCCCTTCCTACTCAAACTGTTCTTTAACAATTCAATGACTCTTCTCTGTGGAATGAAGGAAAAACAGCCAAGCAAAATACATGTATCATTCCATCCCAAAGTAAACCAAAAATTAACTTCTATGTAACACTGATCTAATTTATAATCTAGCAATTACTTTCCTACCCAACTTGGTCTGATCTATTGTGATGACAGTGAGAAAATTCTAGAAATTCTTAACAAAATGCCACAACTTCAGAGCAATATCAACTTGCTTACTTGAAATGAAAATGAGACTGCAAATATTGTGCTATGTTACCCCAAGTTTCCATTTAAAAAATAAAAACAATTCTCACTATTTAGACAGAAAAATTGCAAAAATGCAAAACAATTTGAAATCTTGCATGTTCACAAGTTACTTGACTTTGTATCAAACAGCTGCATACTTTAGCTTTTGTGTTCACCACCATCTAATACACAGCTCAGCATGAGAGACTCGGCAAGAGATTCCCCTCCTGTTCCAGCCCCCAAATTGCAAAACTGACATCAGTTGAAATAAGCACCTGCGAGAACATAAAGGAGTGAGATCTCTGATATCACTAAAGTACTTCAGAAATAAGAAGAGATGCCTTTAGTATTGCGAAGCACATTGCAAGGATGAAGTCAGCTCGGCTACAGCACTGCTACCTCCTGTCAACAGCAGGGCTGGGGGCATCTCCACACGTGCCCACGTACAGACCAGCCCCAGCCAGCCACCTACATTATCTCATGCAGAATACAAAGTAGTCAGTATGAAAACACATGACAGGTTTATCCCATGAATTTTGTGAACATAAATCCTGACCCTGAAAACATTTACATGCAGGCTTAACATTAAGCCTAAGAACAGACGCTCTAATTCCAAAAGAAACACTTGAATGTTTAAAATTAAACATATACAAGCACAAGCATCTACAGAATTAGGACCAAAAAAACCCAAAAAGCACACTCCACAATATTATTAATTTTTACTGCTCCACAGAAACCTTGACCTATCAATTACATAACTTACTACTAATATTCAAAAGCATTTTCATCTTCAAAAAGCACTGCAATTTCTAAAGAACAAACTCCACTGACCTAATAAAGCAATTAAGCAGCATGCAATTCAATGGTGTCACATTAAAAATGCTTCTGCCAACCAAATCAACAAAGAATTTTCAAAAATGAGAGACAAGCCACTGCCGTATCAAACAGGCAACCAGCTTCCTCTGGTGCCTTTTACACCAGGGAGCATTTTAACACTGAATGAATGTTATTTTCTTGTTAGTTACAGCTCTTAATGTCTAGTAGCTCTTTAAACAAGCAACATTTTGCTGATCCAAGGCAATTAATTCATATTAATTCAACATCTAATACACATCACGTCTTTACACATTTCACTTTGATATTGTTGGTATAACTTCTTCGCAGTTGCTTTCAAATATATTAACGTTTTTTAGAAGTACAGAAAAATGGGATGAAAGAAGAAGGGGATTTTTGGAGTATTTTCAAGTATTCAGTTTTAACTAGTAGCTAGTAAACTTTTGCTATTTTTTTAGTGATACAGGCCTATAAATATATACCAAGATTGAGACTGACAGGCCACTCAGTATGCGTAAAGCCTTATAAAAAAGCAACTTTCACTGAGGTGATCAGTGCTTCCATGAGAGCACACTCCAAACAAATGCCAAATCTTGCAATGTCAAAGCCAACATTTTTGGCACCATAGGTTTCAGCAAGCTTATTTTTTAACCTGTCTCAGGAGGACAGTACTTTTCCACCCAATCACCAGCTTGCATTCCTCTTGCAAAGTTCTGACCCTAAATTGTCACGCTTTTTTTGTTATTGTGTTAGGAAATGATACTATATTTGCAAATCTCAGACCTGAGTCCAAGGCCCTGGGTTCCCTCTTGCTGAAGTCACTAGGCAAAATTAAGGGTGAGTACAGTTAGAAATTCGGTACTGAAAAACTCTCATTGTAACATTACAGGCTTTTTAAGAAATACCCATAGATTTTAGAATTGTAACAGTACAAGCACTTTAAAACATAATATTATCAACTTTCTTTTAATTAAAGAAAGAACCTACTTGGCACAATAGTGTTCTTTGCAGCCTGCTGAATTTGGAGTTAATAATTTTATATTGTACTGTGTTCAGGAAAGAGGATTCCTTACTCTGTGACCTGATAATTAGGGGGAAAAAAAGGTAATTATAAAGAACTCTTATTAAGTCTTATAGTTCTAGCAAGTACACTGATATAGTTTATTTCCATTTTGAAGAAATTTGTTTTAGTACAGTCAGGGCAGCATATGGTACTAACATGTTTATTTTCCAAGTGGTAGGGACACTAACCAAAACCATCTGATGTTCCTTCCTAAGCCTCCTTGATCTGCTGCTTAGATCTGCCGCTTAGAATAAAGCAGAAGCCAGAAGAATTGGGAACAGGAATAACAAATAAAATCAGTAATTCAAAGTGTTTATTTAATGAGATTCCATCTCAGACCAGTTTCTCTTTCAAACAGAAGTTCTAAAGTATTTATGATTGGAAATTTATTTCCAGACACTATCAAATGTAGTTCAAAATTAATCCCTAAGACATTTTTTTACTTTGCACGCAGACAAAAACCAAACCCCTAATATCACGTAATTAAAAGAGGAATTAAAGGAAGCTCAGAAGTACTTAATAGTGGATTTCTACAGAAGTAAACAATCAGCACTATGCGTTAGTAACACAGTAAGAAAAGTCACCAGGGACTATGAGATTCGCCACTACCACAGCTCCACGAACTGTTTTCTGTTAGTTGACCAAGTACTAACATTCCGTCAAGAACAATGATAATTTTAAAGTATGCCTTGTTAAAGTGTAAAAGACACAAGGTTTAAAGTTTTCTAACCACATTTTCAGTCCTAAGAGCTAACAAATGAGGGGAAAAACCAGCGAGTGTGGGTCAGAGCATCGAGGGCTAGAGTCAACGTTTGGAAACAGCTGCCAGCCACACGGACTCCAGCGGCATTTCGCAGCCAGCCCCGAGTTCCTCTGGCGCAGCTGTAAAACACACAACCTGAAACCCGCTCCTGCAGCAGGGGTTTGCTCGCAGCTGTTCCTCTGCCTCCCCCGCACGCAGTAATCTGACTCCTTTCCAGGAAGCAGCTTCTTTAATGAAGCCACCCGAGAGCAGCATAGGTGCATCGGGGGACCCAAAACCAGGCGTTTTCCGAGTGGGTCCCCAGGACCCGAGCCCACAGCTCAGCCTCGCAGAGACGTGATGCAGGAACAGGCGCCGCTGGGCTCAGCCCCGCCGCCGAGCCGAGAGCTCCAGGGCGGGGACCCTGCTCCCAAGCTCCCACCTCAGCCCCGCACGGCGACTTTGGGCGCCGGCCCGTCTCCCGTACTTGTTGCCCCCGCAGAGCGGCTCAGCCCGACCCCGGCGCCGTTGCCGCTGAGAGGGGCTGAGTCGCCCGGCGCCGCGGCGGGGCAGGGAAGTTACTCACCGCCGCCGGCTCCGCGCTCTCTTTCTTCATCCACGTCGGCTGTAGCCGCCCCGCCTTCGGGAAGCAAACTCCGGGCAGCAGCACTTGGGGAACGTGTCTCGCCGGGCCGGTCCGGTGCTCCCGCCTTCACCCCCCGCCGCGGGCAGCGGCGCGGCCCAAATGACAGCGGAGCTCCGCCACTCCGGCGGCGGCCCCGGGCGCGGGGCCGGGCGCGCCGCAGCCTATGGCAG
>WBMZ01000024.1:0-28210 GCA_013400975.1 Atrichornis clamosus
AGCAAAACCACGACAGTGGTATATCTACTTGGCTGCAAACATCATCAGTTTGGTCTATGTGGAATAAAACAAAAGTAAAATAAAAATTAGAAGCTCTCATTTCTTTTAGAATGAGGATAGCAAAGAAAAAAAAACAACCTCAGAAACATAAGAATTTTGGGGGGTTTTTTTAATGCTATTTAGTCACCACACTATGTCAAAAACCATACTGAAATATAAATAAAGTAAAAGATGATGTTTGAGCAATATATCATACCTTTGTATTTCATACATTTCTAAACAATAATGATTTAACATCATGAAATTTGTGTTCCTTATAACTGGTTGATATGCAAAATGGATATTTTATTTTGAGCCAAATAGAATTAAGCCAGATGTCTCAAATTATACCATGAAAAGTCAATTCTGAATTGAAAGATGTATAGGAGTAATTTATTTTTATGCTGTTTGGATTATTGTAACAGGATGCCTTGGGAAGACTATGGGGCCCTGCTATGGATCCAGGAATCTAATAAGAATGGTTTCTCATTTTCTGATTTCACGGAAAGGATTTTGGGCAGCCTTCCAAGGTAGGCTGCTCAAAACCTATGTTTCTAGGTCTCTTAGCTAAGACAGGGTTGGCATCACTAGAATGTGTGAGGGATCTGGGGTAATTACATCAGTGTAAACTGGATCTAATTTACATTAGTGTGAACTGCATAAGACACCCATTGGAGGAGGTTTGGAGGTTGAACACAAACATGTTCGACAGTCACACAAACCAATAGATGAGAAGTACCAACAGTGTAATGCTGCCTCAAGCTGTTTGAAGTATCATCCACTCAGCTGTGTAGCTGTGAGAAATGGCCTGTTATGGAAGGTGAACTATAAGTGAGAGCACAATCTGCCTCATATGAAAGGTTGAGAAGAGCAGTCGCAATTGATTTCACTGAGACAATAAAATTAGACACAGTGTAGGAAACTACTGCCATGAAATAATTGATCTCATTTATGCTGGACCTTTTCTCCTTGTGTAGTTAACCCAAACTTGGAGCAAATGAAGACCTAATCAGAGGATTTAGTAAGTCAGTGCACAGACCAGCAGCCCAGAATTTCCACTGAACATTTCAGACAGTTCTGTAGCTCAATTAGTCACAGAGGAATCTCTTTTCAGAGAGTTACAGAGTCAACCAACATCTGAAACTGGGAACCAGGCAAAACACTGTTCTAAACTAAAACTGGATGGATAACGCAAGTTTTCCAGTATAGACTTTTTAAGTAAAATTTCTAAGGACCACACTTGCATTATTTAACAGTTTGCCTTAGTTACTAAGCCATCTGCCCTCTTCCTCTCTCTCCACAATAGCCTGTGCAAGGCACACAAGGGAATGAAGATGATTCCTATGAACAATCTTTTACTGCACCCTGTTTGGAGGCCTGTTACCATATTCATCTACATATCTTTCCACTACAGCCTATATGCATACTCGATGGAGTGTGTAACAAATTTTTTTCCCCCCAGTTATTTCTGTTCTTATTAAATTTTGATGAGTGAGTTCTAACATAATTAGTGAAAAAAATCTACAGATTTATTGGAGGAAAAAATGGAAAGGTTTTTATTGTGAAAATGTAGTTTAATAAAAAAAAATGAGGGAAAAAATTGAATTTCAAATAAATGAATCATGTATTTTTGTGTGAATATTTTCTAAACATTGCATTCCAGAAAGAAATATATGCAAAATATGCCTTTTTGAAAATCCAAGAGTGTTCAGTTTAGGTACAGGTCTGAAACAGGCAACTTTATAAATCCCAAAAATAGAATCATTATCTGTCGTTGCTTTTATTTTAAGTATTGAACTCTCTGCTCTTCTTTTCTTATGGAAGCACAATAGTTTCTTTGGTACTTGACCTCTCAAATGCCATTTGCCTTCTTCTCTCTGTTCCCTTTCTCTGCTCTGCACTTTATCTCACTCTCTTAAGACCTCCCCCTTAATTTCTCCATTTTCTCTGGCATTAAAAATAACCACTGAAGCTCACAGTGTCAATTTCTTAGTGCTTCTGCTCTTACCTCATTTCTTTTCTACGTAGATAGTATACTGTCTTTACTGATTTATTCTTTTATTTCATTTGCATTCCACCTCATTAGACTTCCAAAAGGTCAATACAAAACATTGGAATGGGTATATATATATCTAATTTTGGTAATTCTAATGAGTCTGTCACCATGGTATTTAGATATCGATTGGTGTACAGTAATATATTAAGCAATGGATATTCTTCCCTTTAAATGATTCTCAAAAGGTTAGCTAATCTCCACTCGAGAAAAGCTTCAGTTACTCCTTATATTTTATTTCCATATAAAATAGTTAATCTAGCTTTAAATTCTCCATAAATCTTGCCCTATATTAAAAAAAAAAGTAAACTGTCAAAGAGGTTTTAAATATACAGTGTAAAAAAATTGAGAGTTTCACATTAATGAAAATTTACTTTTTCAGGGGTATTAACTTAGAAACTACTGTAGCTTTCTGTCAGGAAAAAAAAAAGACAGCAAAATTACTGCAATTAAAATCTCATGAATTTCTGTTAATAAACTCATCTCTTTTATCTATTCCAATGTCATGTCGAATCCTAAAAACCATGAAGCAATTAGGAAGGGAATATGACTGACATCAACATAAGATGGTTAATACATCGAGAAATAATGTTTGTATCAGGAGATGAAAGACAGAAGATTTTTAAAGCACAGCTAAAACAAAGAATGCTGTAAATGTTTTAAATTATTCCAGTTCAATGGTATGAGATGTTTTAAATATACAAACAGGCAGAATGACCCAACTCAGATGCAGGACAAATAATGACCATAAATCAGCTCCTAAAGTGGAGATGAAAGTGTGCAATAGGAGCTAATCCACACTTAATAATAAACAACAATTAATAAAAGGTATACATGACTGGATTTAGAAGCCTAATTATCCAGTTACATGGTTTCATTAAAAATCTAGGTAATTTAGCAGGTAACTCTCCCATTTTCCATTATGATTAATTATGGGTGTAAAAATGTTATTAAATGCTAATTTAGTTTATCTCATCTGAATCTAGGTTAAGCCCCTCTGTATATCTGTACTTATGTTGTTATACTTTATTCACTTGGTTTATAATGTGGATGACTTATTCAACAGCATTTGAAAAATGAATCAAATGGTGATAAAAGTGTTTGATATAATAATTAAAGGTGTGAGTCTGCCTTCTGTATTCCTCATATTTCTACACAACTTAGTAACACAGCCAGTTCCTTTGATTTCTGTAGGGTCATAGAGCTGTAAATATTTACAAGACTAAAAGCTAGATATGGAAACTAAGTAAAATTTTCTTTGTAACAGGAAAGAGATAAAAGTAGACAAGAAATCTGCTAACAAGGAATTGCAAGACTAAGAAGTTCCATCTACATTCATTGTTTCATAAAGTGTTGGGATTCCTGCAGAAGAAGATGCTTTTGCTCTCTTGAGGCTAAGGTGGTCAAGAGCAATGTTCATGTGTGAAAATTTTTGAAAAATATATTTTTAAAGCACCTAGGGAAAAAAAAAGTAATATTATTTTTAGGACCCATTAATCAGCTACCATTCAGATAGAAGTACGTAATGATGCTTTATTCCTTTGCTTTGTCTTATTTAAAGGGGTAAAATTGCAACTTCATGAAAAGAAGATATTAGATAATACCAAATTAAAAAAAAAATACCGTAAATTAAGTTGAGACGATCTTAAAAAAACCCCAACTAAATTCACACAACCTTACCTACTAGCTGAAAGAGTATCTTCTCCTTCTTTAAATATGTCACAAAAGCCATAAATTGTTTTTTGTTACAAAACATTGCCTATAAATATTTTATATGTATATATCTCAGCCTACTGGTGACTTGCAATATTTATGCTAGCAGGTATTCAAAAACTCATATTTGTTTAAGGAATTCTTTTTGCATATTTGAGCTTTGAGGATGAAGACTTTCAGAATATATTCCTCATCAATACCTCAAAGGTGTTTGTGTCTCAGATTCTTTTCTTTTTCTCCAACGCTTCTTTTCATACTTACTGTTCATATTTTATCTGTTTAGAATAGACTAAACAAAAGTTTCTTTTTTTACAAATCAAAACTTATATCTACAGTCAACTCTTCAGTAAACCTTCCCAGCAACTAAATGTGGGATTTCTAGAGTGTAAAGTGAAAGGAAACAAATGAGGACTACAAGCATATAGTCACTAAATATTTGGGGAAAAAAAAAAACCCTAACCAATTGGTTCTGGTTGTCTTCATCACCTATTTATGACACTCTCATATGACACTCTTACTTCTCACTCTATGACTTCGCTGGCTAATTCAGTTTAAGCTTCGTTGTTTTGCTTTGGGGGTTTTGTGGTTGATAGGTTGGTTGTTTGGGCTTGGGGTTTTTTTTTTTTGATTTGAATGATTTTATTGGTTGTTTTTTTAGCTTATTTGTGCGGTTTTTGTGGTTTTTGGGGGGGATTTTTTTGGGTTTGGGGATTTTTTGTTTTGTTTTTCTTTGGTTTGGTTTGGTTTCTTGGGTGGGCTTTTCTCTTTGTTTTTGTTTGGTTGTATGGCTGTTTTTTTGGTTGGTTTTTGGTTTGGGTATTTTTGTGTGTTTATTTCTTTGCTTTTGTTTTTCTTGGGTTTTTTAGTGGTCCAGGCCTCGAGAGTGAGCAATGGGAAAAGTGAAAGAACTGTAACCTTTTTTTATTTTTATGAAGATGAATGATAATTTATTATATTTAAGATTGGAAGTATGTATTCATTTTCTTCCTAGATTCTTTCACTCTCTTTTTGTTGGTTTTCTAAGTTACAAATTCAAATCCTCACCTAGATTAAAAGATGCTTTGATGATCAGAAAGCTCTTATAATAGTACAAGAAAAGTTACAAGTTCTCTGAAGTCTACTGACTTTCAGCATTTGTTTGCTATCCTTTTTTTTCCTTCTTAAGTCTGATATGTGACAGAAATGAGTTGCTTATTAGGCTTAAAACTCCTTGGCTGTAAATGCTGTGAATTAAGTCACATAATTAATGTTTTGATGCAACTGACTCTTAAAAAATTCATTATCTCTTCATCTCTCAATAAGGTGAGTGCATTTTTTCAGATGCCTAGTGAGGAACATATATGCAAGGTTAACACGAGCTGCTGAATTTGATCTCACTGATTTCTATGTCATAACTAGAGAAAGGTTACTTCAGAATATAAGAAAGCATAATGTAAAATTCAACTACAAATCACTCTCTTTTCTTTCACTACAGGTGAACCAGATTAGAAGGGGATGGAGGCTGATAGCACATATGAATAGGTCTTAAATTTCAGGCAGTCAATAGAATATTGTTAGTCTTCTTTACTTTAGAAATTTAAATTATTTGCAAGTTCCCTGGGATACTTTTATGATTTTAAACAGTTGAAACAATCCAGTAATACAAATGGCTTATTCATTCATGAAAATGTATACTTAGCTTTCAAAAAATATTTCCTGATGAGGGCTTTATCTTTTTTTCCTAAGTGAAATTTTAATGCAGCAGGACTATAACTCTTTGGATGAAAATATGTGTGCATAAAAGTTAATGAGGTTTTGACACTTGATTCCCAGCGGAGCAGGACACCCATATTAGTTAATACATACTTACTGTGAAGTGCACGTGCTATTTTGTGATAGGTTGTCCTTGGTTAGCTGCCAAGTACCAAGCTTTATGCTCTTATCCCTCCCTTCAACAGGACAGGAGAGAAAAGTGGATGAAAAAGCTCATGTGTTTAGCTTAAAATGGGTAGAGCTGCCTCCCGTTATCGTCACAGGCAAAACAGATTTGAGGAAAGTTGACTTGATATGTTGACTAAAACAATGAAAATAAAACAATATTGTCACTCTTCCTTTTCCCATCCCTCTTTCCAGACTCAACTGTACTTCATCCCCAACTCCTCTACCTCCTTCATCTTGAGCAAGGAGGAGCAGGAGGATGGGTAACCAGGGTGCCTTTTTTTGGTAATTTGTACCTTAATTTCCAGGGCTATATATTTTAAGCTCAGATCTTATTTGGCTTTAGGATGGTTGTAGACTCACAAAAAGGAAAGAAATAAAGATCAGTAAACTAGTCTAGACTAGATTAACTGCAACATCCCAGAAGGTACTCTAGACTATATTCTTAAACAATCCATGTGTAAATACATAAAAAGAGAGGATAGGAAAAAAATCCCAATTGCTTCTGTTGTCAGGACAGTTTGTCTACTGTACTCAATATATATGAATTAAAAAGGCTTTTGCCATTCTCCCATTAAAGTAGTGTCATATACAAACAGGGAAACAGAGGAAATATATTTTTGTAAAACTGCACTTCTCAATCTCCCTGAGAATCCCAAATGACTGTGAAAATTATTGCAAATGTTAATTAAATTATTAAAAATAAAATGAAATTATTATGACAAAAGTAAAATATAGACCAAAATAAAAATGACAAAATATATGCTGTGCTTACATTTGTAGGCAACATTTTAGTTTATTAATGTGCCATCAGCCAAATCTTACTGCTTTATTTCACTCCTCAGATCTGGCAGACCTAAACCCATGCCAAAGATTGATGTGAGTTAGTTCTTTCCCATTCCCAAATATATGAAAGATCTCCAGGCAATAAATAGGTACATAAGCAGGTTTCCTCTGTAAGTCTGGGAAACACTGATGTACAAGAAATCCCACCTGACTGAAAAACTCAAATAATGGTATCTTGTTCCTTATGAGAACTAAAGGTCCTGGGAATAGATGGTGGTCTCTGGGGTCTCTCTTAGCCTGGTTGTAATCAGTTCATTAAAGTCTCAGTAGAGAAAAGCACACTGTGCTGGAAACACAAGTGTGGGAAATGTTGTGCATGGGAATTCATGGCAGATTTCTTCATTTCTTCCATGATGAAGAGTGCAAAGATGCTGATGTAAGAAAAATTGTTTAATTGCATAAATGCAAGATGAAATATATGTGGCACACCAGAAGAAGATTTGGGGATTGAATTGGATTATAGACTGAATATAGGACAACAATAATACAAAGAACTTTAATATTAAATCATAACATTAAAGTAAGAATTAAAGGCATTTTAGAAAACATGACATATTACGAAAGTTAGCCCAAATTTATTTGTTTAAAGTCCTTCGTTATTTTTTTTTTTAATGAGAAAGTTTAGAGGGGCAGATAAGATGTGAGTCTTGTGACTTTTCTTTCAATTGAGAAGGAAGTGAAGATAAATAAATTTCCTTGAAAAAAATCAGGATTTGACATTGGAAAGTGTTTCTATTCTTAAAATAAGAGAATGAAAAAGCTCTTACACCTGGTTCTGGTATCCCCTTCAATGTAATATTTCAGTGAGACATTAAAAAAACCAATCTCTTATAAACACCTGCTTATACTCTGACACATCTTAGCTCAGGTGTCCTGGGCTAGAAGTTTTCTTGAATATCTTTCCACATCTGCAGTGCTATGCAGGAGGGTAGGGACATCAATTATCAAAGATGAACATTACTTGAATATGGGATGAGTTTTTGTAATGGTCCAGGTAGATATGGAAGTCAGTTAAAATAAGAACACCCTCACTCCACCCAAAAAAAAAAACCAAACAAAAAAACCCAAACCAAACCAAACCAAACCAAACCAAACTAAACCAAACCAAACCAAACCAAAAAATAAACCAAAACAAAAAAGACAAACAAACAAAAAAACCTAAACCAATGAACAAACCAAACAAATAAACAAACAAACAAACAAAAAAAAACACAGAGGAAAACAAAAAGAATATGAATATGTAGGCTATGTCTTTAAGTTCAACATATAGGAGAAAAAAAATTAGTACCCAAGACCCTTATACCCATTCTAAACTTTGGACTGTAGTCCTAGAAGTTAAGTTCTGAAGAATGCTCATCCAGGATTTAAGAGAGCATTACTGTAGCTTTAGTGTAGATAAATTATTCTCTTTTTCCTCTCTTAGAACTGTAGTTTCATATGGACAGCCTAAAGGTAGGCAGACCTCTTATTTGATGGCTCTTCAATCTAATCACTGTCCATGAGGCCACTTGTGTTCAATAGCCTTATTACACAATTTATCTTACTGTGATTATTGTATCTTATATCTAAAGACTCCATGAAGTTTAAGTTACTGATGAATAAATGCTTACATCCTGCTATGCCATATGCCAATTAACTATGATTAAATTAAAGACTCTTTTCTGTTGTTATAACAAAGGGAATTCATTAGTGTGCTAAGTACTCTTCTTGCAGTGTATGAACTAAGTTCCAGTCCAACAAGCAAACAGTACTTTTAAATAAAGGTTTGAAATTATCTCACAGTAATGTTTAAATTAGTGTTGTCTTTGTTTCATTTTGAACAATTACTTACCTTGAATGGAGCACTGGATATCTTTCTTATAAGGTATAGTCACATACCACTGTTGGATAGCTATAAAGCCAAGAAATAAAAGAGAAATTGTGAGACTGTATTGCTCAGAAATTATGAGAGACATTAGCTGTAGGATGACGATTATGTGGAACTATGAATGTGAAGAAAGTAAAACTGAATTCAGTAAAAATGTCCCCACCATATGCAAATCCCGCCCCCTCCATAAAGCATAGGAATAAAGTCCCTCCATTGTCTTTAACTGATCTTAGATTATGTCACTTTCAAGAAACAGAGAGCAGTGAGAAGTAAAAAGCATTTATCCTTTCTTGTTTTTTTTCTTGTTAATGACCTCAGTTTCATACAAAATGTTTCAGGGAACTACCAGAAATAACAGAAAGCCCTATGCTATAGTTCTGTCCTCTCAGTACCACTCAATTTAGGCCCGAAATGTTAGTTAAATTCAAAATGCTGAGGCTGGGGTTCAGTAGTAGTCTGTGAAAGATATCACCGTAAAATGCAAAAGCTCTATTTTAATTTTGGTAATGTTCCTATTGCTGTCTCTACTCCTCTGCACTGCTTCTAAGGAATAAAATTACTTTCAAAACAAACATCAGGTAATAAATAGAAGGATTTTAAACTTATTATTCAACTTTAATGTTTCTTTCTTTGGTGTGTTTGTTTGGTTTTTTTCTTGTCTTCTATTTTATTGTCCTTGAGGATCAAGAATGAAAAGCTAAATTCCCTTTTCTGGGCCTCTCAAGAGGTGATAAAAGAAAGGCTTTTGTTATCAGTTCAAGCACTGCAGTCTGCTTTCTTTGGCTTTCCTAGATGTGTACACTTACCTGCTGCAACTACACAGCAGCTGCAGGAGGTAGTGGCACTGTGTCAAAGCGTTTATGTTCTTTCCCAACAACTGCCTGCTGTATTGTCAAAGTATATCGACTGCTCAATATCCATGGATACAATGGCACCCTCTGCGGTCACGCCTACACGAGTTTGTGTCCTCACAGCTCTGGAGTGGCAGTAATGGGAATTCTGGCAATGAGATTACTTTCAGGCATCTCCAGCAGACTTGCGCTGGCATGAACAAGCTCATGTTGCTGCAATTTAACTGCTTTTGGCACTGCAATAAAGTCTAGATGAATGCTACTTATGCATGCATCCATCTCTACTCTGGTGTCACATCCTACCCTGTCTAAATGTTCATGATAGCAATATACACTACGCATTTATAACGCAATGACAATTTTTACTTTTAGATCATTGCTTGCTAGAGAAAAGCTATATTTTCTCTCATTACACTCTCATGAGTTAAAAAAGTACTTTTAAGGACTTTAAATGTAAACATTACAGAAAAACAGGTATGGTGCAGAAGCATGGTTGGTTTACTAGACATCAACTGAAAAGCTTTTAGCAGACAGCACCTTCAGAATCAAAGTAGAAAGTCCCAATCATTAGATTATCCACATATTGTTTGATTGTTTGCTTGTTTCATTAAGAAGTTTCTTATAATTTAATACCAGAGCCTTGTAGATCCATGATTGATTTTAATCTTTTGCTGCTTCCCTCGTGACATTATATGTACTGATTCCACTTTGGATATGGAAAAAAATGTTTGCGAGAAAGAGCTTTGACCTTCATCCTTATATTTTTAGAGCTAAGCAGCAAACAATTTAATAAAGATTTTCCAGATAAACTTGATTGCTTCTTTGATAGAATTAAAAAAATAACGAACGAAAGAAAAGCATAATATGATATGCATTTTCAATTAATTAAGGAAAAAATGATACTGCATCTATAAAAGCTCTTTTCTCAAATTTAATTTAAATTGGCTTGAATAAGAATGTTATCATGTGGAATAACCACTGGTGGAAGATAGTAAACAAAGGGAAGTGATGAGCTAAAAAATAGTGTCTTAGGAGGAAATGACTACTAGTTTACTGCCTTAGGATGTCAGGTTATATTCTGTTCCTCGTTAATGACTTTGCAGAGAGAAAAAACAGCACACTAATTAATTCACAGAGGGTACTAACTTGGGAGGAACTGTAAAGGCTAAAGTGCTAGGGGTGTACTTCTGCACTTTAATGCAGAAGATGAGTTTGAATCCTAGACAAAAGCTGAGAAATATCAACAAGCAGATTTTATGTAAAATTTTCCAAAATCCAGTTTTTGTGAGGTAAGCTGCAGTTCAGAAAAAAAACCTTATGCATATTCTAAGTTCTCACTCACTTCAGCAAGTGCTAATCTTAATGTTGTGTGGAATAACAAAGCAGTTAAGCTTAGGTTTAATATTGAGTTTATTCCTAAATTCTTTGCTGATGCAAATTCTATATAGCACAGATGAAAACTAAAAATAAAAGTATAAGAATATTAAAGAAATGTATATGTAATTCTGCATTAATAAGTTTTATCTTTCTATGGCCCATGTTACTACCTGGAAATAGGTTTAAGGAGAATGAGGAAAAAAGTGTCATTTCATTTACCATTTTGTAAGTCACAAGCAAACCTTTGTGTCCCCAAACATATTCGTGATGTATATCCTCTCTTCCCCAACTCTTAAAATAAAACACACTGAGAGATTAAATAAATTCTTGAGAATAGTAATTTCTTAGTGCAAAGGATGAAATTTAAGAAGAAATCATACTCTATTGAAATCAGCAGTAAAACTCCCATAAAGCCTCAAAAGGATTAGCATATTACCAGAACATGGCAATGCAGACATGTACCTCACACTGTGACTTTTACCACCTACAAAGCAAGGAGTTTCATTTTGAGCAATCACAAAAAAGACATTTCATGACCTAAAAGAACTTCCCCTTTTGTACTGGAGACAGGGTGTGGAGTCCAGAAGAGGTGAAAGTCATTTGAGAGACTATGAGCACTTCTAAGGTATGCCTCCACCTTCAAAACGTCTCTTTGAATGAGCAAAACAAAGAAAGCAAACCACAAAAAAACCCAGCGGGGAAGCCTGCCAAGACTGTGTTTGTTATTGTGTAGCTTTTTTTCTCCAGCTTCCACTAAAAGGGTCCCAGAAAGGACTGAATGGTATTGACCTATGATCAGAATTAAGACAACCAGGGAGCACTTTCAGAGCACAAACATTTCACAAAAGAACAGCTTTATGCAGTAATGTTTGCCCACTGTGAATCAGCACATGAAGCTGATGTTCATGTCGTGCTTCCATATGTAGAACAGGATGAACACCATGAATCCCTTCCCTACCTGACTCTGCTTACATGCAGCTGCAAATCACTTCTTGATTAAAATCAGTTTTGCAGGAGGGATGCCTCTAGATTAATTTTTTTTTTTTTAATTTGCAGCAAAACTGGATACAAGGGAGAATAAAACCCTGCACATTAATTAATTTGTGGCTGAAAAAGCGTGAAGGCTTCCAACAACTTAAATTTTCAAAGTACTTTCAGCTTGTCACCCAAATAGGCTGGTGTGCACTAGGAGTACAACTGAAAAATTAAGGTAGAAGTTGCCACTGAGCATATAAACCCGCAGAAATGTGAATGTTAGCCAAAAGAGCCGAGCAACTACACACTTAGACTTTGTGTGAACAACATGCCCAGTCAGCTTCATTTTCACACATGCAATGTCCTTGGGATAGATATTTAACACCTGACAATTGACCGTCTCCTCATCTGCGGCCAAACTTAATTTATTATTAAAGGCAAACGAAAGGACAGATACTTTATTGAGAGTGCAACAATCCATTAAATAGTGTTATACTGGTCTTGCAAAGAAAAGATTGTGTAGTCAGAATCACCCTTGAAAAACAGCGTGAATGCAATGCTGGGATGCTTGCCTTGAAGTCCTGACAGAGGAAAATTTGTGCTAAAGGTGCTAATTGAATCTTAGGGGAACAGTGATGCAACTAAACAGAGGTTTATAAAGTACAGAGAAAATACACATATTTTTTAGCAATTTCTTTCAGGTTTTAGAGAATTTGGGGAAAAGTTAAGAATCAACAAATACAAGCCATGAGGCCTATGAGGTTCTACAGCAGCAGCTTTTGCCCTGTTATTCGTTTCCCTTTCAACTTCTTTTGGACACTTTTTTTTTTGTTTGTTTTTCTCTATGTTCTTGAAAAATCGTTAGCTTCTTTGGTTCTCTCCAGACACTCCAGCTGGTAAACCTGGAGAAAACACTGCTCTGTCTTCCTAGATCAATTGCTATCCTCACCAACCAGTGGCTATTTCTCTCAAGCATAAATAAGTATTTCAATAGCAAAGAGAAACCACAGAAATTGTAGCTACAAACAACCAGATGAAGATGGGACATCAGGAGACAGGACAAATATGTGTAAATCTAATTTTCTAATTAATTTATGCAATACATAACAGGTTTTTTATTTGGATCAGACCTTTGAGTAAGGTGGGTTTTCAATTTTGTATTCAAATTGACAAATTGCAAGTGGGGTAAAAGCTCCATTTCTAAAACTAAATAAAATAAAACTTGCAAATGGGAAAGATTGTATGAGCAGAATGAAATCCCCATAATCCAAGTGAAAATGGTCAGTGACCTACAACACCCCTTAGACATACACAAATCCATGGGGCTGCATGGGATCCACCCAAGCATACTCATAGAGCACACTGAGCACTTTCAGTTGTTTACCAGCAGTCCTGGCTAACTGGTGAAGTCCCAGTTGACTGGAGGTTAGCAAATTGGACACCCATCTACAAGAATGACCAGAAGTAGGATACGAGGAACTACAGGCTGATCAGTCTGACCTTGGTGCTGGGGAAGGTCATGTGCCAGATCATCTTGAATGCCATCACACGAAATGTGCAAGACATCAGGGCGTCAGGCCCAGCCAGCACACATTTATTAAAGGCAGGTCCTGCTTAATTAAACTGGTCTCCTTCTATCGCAAGGCGCACTGACCCGCTCAGTGAATGAGGGAAAGGCTGTGAATGTTGTCTACCTGGATTTCAGCAAAGCCTTTGACACTGTCTCACACAACAGGCTCCTGGAAAACCTGGCAGCCCATGGCTTAGACAGGTGCACTCTTCGATGGGTTAAGAACTGACTGGATGCCCAGGCCCGGAGAGTGGTGGTGAATGATGCCACATCCGGTTGGTGTCCAGTCATCAGTGGTGTTCCCCAGGGATCAGTGTAGGTCCAGTCTGCCTTATTGTCTTTATTGATGATCTGGATGAGGTGATTGGATGCACACTCATCAAGTTTGCACACAGCACTGAGCTGAGTAAGAGTTTTGATCTGCTGGAGGGCTGCAAGGATCTGCAAAAGGATCTGGACAAAATGGAACAATGGGCAGAGGCCAATTGTATGAGGTTCAACTGAACCAGGTGCTGGGTCCTGCCCTTGGGTCACAACAACCCCAGGCAGAGCTACAGGCTGGGAGAAGAGGAGCCAGAAAACTTCCCAGCAGAAAAGGACCTGAGGGTGCTGGTCAACAACATGAGCCAGTGTGTACCCAGGTGGCCAAGATGGCCAATGATATCTTGACTTGTATCAGAACTTGTGTGGCCAGCAGGACCAGGGCAGTGATTGTCCCTCTGTACTCAGCATTGGTGAGGCCAATTCTGTGTTCACTTTTGGGCCGTTTGCTACAAGAAAGAAATTGAGGTGCTGGAGTGTGTCCAGAGAACGGCAATGAAGCTGGTGAAGAATCTGGAGCACAAGTCTGATAGGAGTGGCTGAGGGAGCTGGGCATGTTTAGCCTAGCGAAAGGAGTCTCAAGGGGGACACTTTATCCCTTCCTGGAACCACCTGAAAGGATGTTGTAGCAAGGTGGGGGTCAGTCTCTTCTGCCAAGTAACAAGAAACAGCACAAGAGAAAGTGGCCTCAATTTGCTCCAGGAGAGGTTTAGATTGGATATTAGGTAAAATTTCTTCACCAGAAGTGTTGTCAAGCACTGGAACAGGCTGCCCAGGGTTGTGGTGGAGTTACTATCCCCTGGATATACTTAGAAGATAAGTAGATGTGGCCTTTGTGTACACAGTTTAGTGGTGGTCTTGGCAGTGCTGGGTTCATGGTTGGATTTGATGATCTTAGAGGTTTTTTCCAACATAAACAATTCTAGTTTTCAATGATTCTTCTTTATTGATTGTCTCTTTTTTTTTCTTCATCCTCTCAGCATGTCCTGCACTGTTCCATCAGAAGCTGTGAAATATTTGAGTTTCATATGTTGTTTGATCATGGTTACTCACATCTGCAGCTTTGCCTAGAGAGCTCTGTTTACTGACACTCACCAGTATTCCTTTAAAATTGTGACATTTCTGAGAAAAAATCATTATTATTAATCTCAGAATTCTGGAATAAATCTGCCTATTACTTAGTGTGCATGAATATGTGTACACAGAAACACACACAAAGGATTTGCTCTATTGAATGACATTTGGCTCTTATTGCAGTGAATACTTCAAAAGCAGTTGTAGCAGTGAGCAAATACATCGACATGAGGCTCTCTAACTCTCTGATGAATCCAGCCTAGGATGTCTGCTTGAATGCTTTATGTCCTAATCAAATTTTCTTTCAGGGTCGGCAAACAGAATATCTCCATCTGTAAAAGTCTTGGCATGATTTTATAGATACCCTACCCTTAAGCAACTTTTATGAGTTTCATTTTCTTGTGTTTTTATAAATTGGGAAAAAAAAATCACAGAAACAAAACTTTCAGACATAAAACTACAAATTTAATGGACATGTAAAATCCTTTCAAAATAGCAAGAGAATATGGCCCAACTTTTTAACCTGTTTGCTGAAAAATTACAACTGACCCTAGTAATTTTCCTAGAGGAGATGTAATAAAAAAATTGATATAAATATTTGATAGTTTAAACATATACAGTGTTGGTAAACTGACATGGAAGTACACAAATATGAACATTATACATTCAAGTATTGTAAGTATTTTGCTTATTTTACTTGGATTTAAATCCACCTAGCAAAAAAATTCTGAATTCTTACTTCATTATCTGTATTTGTGTTGAAATAAAGACAACTGTGCGTGTACATATTTTTGGAGAGTGGAAAAGTTTGAGGCTATAAAATAAATAAGATGGTGTTTGAAGTTTGTTTGATCAAAAAAACAAGTCACCAAAACCACAACTCCTTCCCCCAAATCTCCAGTTACTTTCATAACAGAGTGGTAACACTTTACCCCAAACATATATGCATCGTATGTCTGGTGATGTGAAACTTCTGCTTTGATTTTTCCCTGGTTTGTCCTCTAGAATACAGAAACATGCAGTGGTTCTGGAAGCATTTTAATCTATTTTAAGCCAGAAGTACACCTATGAAGAAAAAAGTAATGTTTCTCTAATTGTGCTGTGATGATGACTGTTCCACATGGCAGCAGTTTCAAACTATCCTTTCCTGAAATATTTGTGGAGCTTTGATGTTACTCTTCTAGTAACACTGACATATGAATTAGTAGTGTCCTGGCCCACATTACTCATCTCAGCATCTGACTTTTGTGATGGAGTTTGCTAACGTCAGCAGATTGTATTTGATGAACTGACAAGTTTATATCCATTGCTATTCTCAAATACATTTTGTTTCCTCCCTCATGTTCTCTGTCAAGACCTGGTAGAAAGTTTTATGTCTTACTATACTCGATATATTTGTGCAAGGATTGCTGCTGTGTAGTTTGAAGTGATGGGCTGTACTGGTGCCACCACATCTGCAACAGTCACTGACATGAAGAGACCAGGATGCTTGAGTTGTCAATCCATGTGTTCCTTTTGCTCACCTGAGAAAGAATCTGAGTCATCATCTGTGTCCCTCGTGACCATGGCAACAGGTCTGGCACTGATGGTGTGGTCAGAAAAAATGATTCAGTTTCTTTGTACTGCTCCAGGGGTACTGGCTATGCCCAAGTCTGCCAACAGGTGCCTCCTGGCAAAACCAGCGCATGACTTGAATACACTGTTATTCTTTTTCTCATTTCCTGACTTTAATTTTCACCACCTTTTTACCTCTCTGTCTCTATCACAGTCTGCTTAGATAAGAAACCTGCTCTGTTTCCTCTGTTTTCCATAATTCCCAGTTTTGTTGCAACTGTACACAAACTTGGTATTTATGATACCATTGGTTGGGTAGTGCCAGCCCTATATATGGATCTGGCCTTGCAAGACTTTACTCCCAAAAATTTTCATAGTGCTCTCCTCCAACTATTTGTGTAGTTGGGTCACTTCTCCCATAACTCTCCCTTAACCACTTGTGTCACCCAGCAATTCTTCACAGCATCATCCATAATTCAGTAAATTTCTCATACTGTTTGGTATCATGCCCAGCAGTTTCTCATGATTTGTCTTATTCCATGTCCTTGTCAGTTAGCTGAATTCTCTTAAACTAGTCATTTATCTGCAGCGCTTAATATGACACCCTTATTAAAATTCTTGCCACAATTAAGAGTTAAAGGAAAGCCTCTAAGATTTTCCAACCTTGTTGATATCTCTTTTTCTTTCTAATAGAGTGCAGTGCAGAATATACTAGAAAGTAGAGTTTACTGAGCACCATAAGTTTAGGCATTTTCAAGATATGGGGCAGCAAAACACCTCCAAAGCTGCAGGAGGTGACTAGAAGCATGTCCAGATGGTGGGAAAGATGCCTTGGAAAACATCAGCGATAGACAGTTGGAAAGCACAGCAGAATAGGAAGAGATCCTGTAATTCAAGGGTCTCTATGAACTTGTGGCAATTATACACACCCTTAAAAAAAGAATTGCTGCAATCAGATGTGACACCTGGGTAACTTCCATCAACTCTTATTATCCTTTAGAAAGAAGAACTGTCTTTTACTATCATCATTTATATTTTGTCAAAAAATTTTACTATTATGAAAAGAGCATGAATACTTAAGAGTGTAAGAAAAGGTGACTATTTAAACCATGCTTAAGGAACAGTGCCCAGAAGCATTTTCTTGATCTCTATTATCAGGTATCATGGTGGTGTCTTTTCCCTTTATACATATATCTTATACATATCTCTTGCTCACTTTGGTTAGTAGAATCACTAAAGTTTTTACACTTTGCAAGAGCCAACCATTGCACAAAGCATTGGGTCCTTGAAAATTATAATTCTTAGAAAAGACCAACTCTGATTCTCTCCAACACATTACAATGTCAAAAGTGGTGAAAAAAACCTGGATGTGCAATCATTCACTAATGCAAAAAAAGTAAAATTCAATGTTTCTGTTTAGAAATAAAACTGATCTACAGATATCTAATCAAAGAATTAGCAGAAGAAAAAATGGTTTATACAAAACCAAAGAATGCTTTTCAGATTCTTATAACTAAATTATTATTTTAATTGTGCAAATGAATTAATTTTTATTTTGTTTAATAATGTTGGTGTTTAACCCCAGCAAGCAACTAAACACCATACAGCCACTTGCTCGCTCCTCTGCCCTAGTGGGATGGTACAGGATCAGAAGTGTAAAAGTGAGAAAACATGTGGATTGAGACAAAACTGGCTTTAATATTATTATTATTACTACTAAACCACAGAGAAAAAAAGAAAATCCAAGGAAAGACAAGTGATGCTAATTGAAACAATTTCTCACCATCAACCAAGTGATGCCCAGCCAGTTCCTGAGCAGCAGCCCTCACCACCAATCTCTCCTACAGCTTTATAAGCTAAGCATGATATCATAGGTTGTGGTTGTGGTCTGCTGTCCTGGCTGTGTCCCCTTCCAACTTCTTGTGTGCCCCCGGGGGTGAGGTGGCGTGAGGAGCAGAAAAGGCCTTGACTCTGTGTAGGCCCTGCTCAGAGAAGCAAAAATATTCCTGTTTTACCAACTTTGTTTCCAGCACACATTCAAAACCCAGCTCCATACCACCTACTATGAAAAATTCTAACTCTATCCCAGCCAAAACCTGCACAAAACATTAAACTGCATTTCACATTCCACCCATGTTTTCTGACATATAGGCTGCCTGGAAAAACACTTCTTCAAACACCAGCATCTTATTTTCCATCAGACTTATCTGCATAGAAACTCACAGGAGTAACAGGACACTTTGCTAGTTGTGGGAAAAAAAGGTTTGTGCATAAACCTTGATATTTAAAAAAGAATCAGAACTGGAGACTTCTAGATAACCATTCCTTAGGTGAAAGGCCCATGGCAACAAAATGGGTCTCACTGAAACGACACTCTTTCCCCTGAAAAAAAAAAAAAAAAAAAAAAAAAAAAAAAAAAAAAATTAATGGAAAAAAAAGGTTTAAAAATTNAAAGAGGATTGAATAATTTACTGACATCTTGTTAAATTTAGTTGTTTAGGGGAATTTAGGGATTTCTTGAGGTTCCTTTCAGAAATACAGGTAGCATATAGGAAGATGAGTGCATGCATTATGCAAATAGATGATTTGGAAGACAGACACAGAACATGCAATTTTTTTACTAAATGAAAAATAGTTCCAGCTAGACTTGAATTAGGACACATGTGTCTTCGGTTTGGTCTTAAAAAACAGAAAGTTTAGAAAATGTCAAAGAAATCTATTAGGAATTTTTTGTAATATAAGATTTTATTTTAGTATTTAAGTCTTTCATTCTAAAAATAAATTATTTTTCATTTTATGAAAGAATGTATCTTATTTAAGATTAGCATTTTTTAAAACAATAAAAAGAGTTTAGTTAGTCACACATTTCACACTTGATCTTAAAGATCTTTTCTAAACAATTAAGTCTAACTCTTAAAGGTCTAATCTAAACAGTTTTATGATTCTGTGAAGATGGAATCAAATTGCTTTAGCTCATGTGTATAGGTGGTTTCAAATATAAGTGTTTGACAGGAGATTAATTAAGGTCTTGATTTGCAAAATATTTTAACTTGAAGTGCATTGCTTTGATTAAGAAATTGTTTTGCTTAATATGAACATTCTATTGCAACTGCTTGGGTAAAATAGAATAAAATATCTCTTTGAGCTTCATGATGATGGATCTTCAATACTTATATCTAGGCAGGCAAATTTATTGCTAACCTTTGTATATCTGAGTAAAGATATACATAATGATAACAAAAATGTGTTTTACTATAACCATAACTATAACTACAACTATATCTATAACACAGCTATTCACTCTACTCATATTATGAATATAGCTCATGTGTACACAACACAAAATCAAAATCCACTCAGTTCAGCTGCCCTGGGACAGGAGTTTAAATACTGTTGATGGTATCACAGACAAGTGACTGACCCTTCCAAAACATCTGCCTCTAATTGTTAGGGAAATTCACCTTCTGCTTTGTAGGCAAGGCCTGGAGGGATTGCAGCAGTGCTATGTGTAGTGCTTCTTTTCCTCCTCATTTGTTCCTATCCGTCCGTGACTTAGACCAGACACCCAGTATCCATTTAGACAATTTTAAACGGACTTTTTAAGACAATAGTGCTTAACAGGTGGCTGAAGCTCAGTGGTTTCTGTGAAAGTTCTAAGGCCATTTTGAATTCAATTCCCAAGGGAAGGTGCTATTTCCCTACATGCATATTCTCTCATCAGATAGCAATGACAAAAGGTGAAAATTTGATTAAATATTTAAATAAGAAGAAATCTATACAAGTGTCTGTTTATTACTCCAAAGGAATTTCTAGATGTGTTATTTTGCAAGAATGTTTAGGTAAAATATAATAGTATGTATTTTTCATTGCTTTTAGAAAATATAAGCCCTTTTTTCCACCCCTCATGTGTGAGAATCTGATGTTAAACCTGAAATATGTATTGCAGTATTTCCTTTTCCCCTGTTGCTTTAAAAAAAAAGTTAATGGCTTACATGGGCATTAGTCGTTATGGTAAATTGTTTAGGTTTTGCTGTTAAATATATTTTACAATGTAAAAATGTCCATTTTATATTAAATTGAAATAAAACTATTTCTATTTATATATTCCAAATCATTAAATCTCTCTTACATCACTGTTTATAACTGTATTTTTACTGTTCTTTTTTTTTCTTTTTGCATGTATGAACTCATCCTAGCAGTATCTAAACTTAAATAATTAAAATTCATTTAATTATGACTTGAAAGATGTACAGCTAAAGAACCCGTAAACAAAGCTTTTAGGGACAGTTAAACAAATTTGGCTAAGAGTGAAATATTCTCCTGCAGCTTCACTTAAAGCTAAAGGTTTGTTATTAGTAAGTACATGAAACCTGTGGCTAACACTTGACAATTGTTAAGTTTTATTTTACACATATCCATGTTTCCTGGCTTTCTGAAGCAGGAATCTGCATTATTAGACTGCTGTGAGAAAGTACATTTGTGTTTATCAACCCTAGAAAGTTTCAAGATACTTGTAGAATAAAATTCTTTATGAGTTTCCAACTGATTTCATCCACTTATATATTTATTCTAACTCTCAAAGATAAAGAAATTACAGAAAAACAAATAAAAATCCTGAACACAAACCAGCACACCCCACTAAATATATGACAGGCTGTGTGAGTTTGTCTGCAAAAAGTTCGGAAAAAAAATTCCACTAATACAAAAAAAGGAAACCTACTCCATCACAGGCCAGAGACTATGAAGAGAGAGGTCAGTATATTAGATATATTGAGTCTCCAATATAGTAAAGCCCTGGGTAGGAGAAAACATTCATGGGTATTGGTCTATGTGAACTCCATTAGCTTTTTTTTTTAATAATAATTGTATGAAAACTTCCCTTTTTATGTTAAGAAAAGAAATAAGGTACATGGGTACCAAGGCTAAAAATGGAGTAGTACTGCAGGTACAGGTGGGATGTACAGTAAGTGCTTCACCATCCATTTAGCTACTGTGATGGTTTGAGACAATATAAGAAGGAAAGTGCCCGCCCGGGGGGAAGGTAGACTATTAGCCACCCCTACCCCACCAGGTCCGGACAAAAGCAATTCCTCGGAGGGAAAATGAAAAAATTACCTGTTTTAATTACAAGGCAGAGGAAATAAATGAACAACGTTAAATGATAAACTACTTGCGATGGAGAAACCTGTGTAAAGTACAGAGTCCTTGGCGTGGTCACCCGCTGACGGGCTGAGGCAGGGCCTCTCCCCCCAGCAATGCCGGCAGTTGGATGACCTGGTCTGGTGTCCTGGACTGCAGCTCAGTTGAAAAGAAGTTCCAGGGAAACAGAAAAGAAATCCCAAGGAAAACTTCCTTGTCTCAGCTAGCTAAAAAGGGGGAAAAAATTCACTTTCTGTCTCTCTCCCTTGAGAAACAGAGCTGAAAAAAGCTGGCCAAAAATAAAAAACTAAAAAAGAAAGAAAGGAAAAAAAAAACCTCTCTCTCTTCCCTGCTGCTTGTGACAGAGCTGCGAGCTTAAGATAGAGTAAAAAAACCAAAAAAAACCAAACCTGTCTGAGTCCTGGGGTGGGAGTGTCTATGCTTGTCCTTGAAAATTCCTGGATTCAAATCAGAGGCACAGAATTCATGTTTAGTATAAAGTGGCAATATGAGATTAAAAAATGGTATCATATGCTCAACCCAAGACACTCATGCTCCTGCACTGTGCTGCTAGGCCATTCTGGGAGAGAAAACATTCAACCAAGGAGTAATTGTATCTGAAATTCTCCTCTCAGAATCTAGCACTGGAAAAAACCACACCAACCAACTCTCAAACAATGTTACTTTTCCTTTTTCACTAACATTTTTCTCCGTGGAAGTGTTTGAAACCACATCTTCTACAGAGTGGTAGTTTTTTCCTTTTTTTCTTACAGACTTTCTTCTATATTCTAAAATATTAATTGCTTATATATAACATTTGAACTTACATTTCTCCTTCTCATTCCCTAGTGATGGATAATTGCTCATTTGTAAATTACTGGCTAGCTGTGCATGCAATCTGGTACGTGGTAAGAAAAGAGCATAAATATATCCTGCTAATAATAATTATGGGTTTAATTTAAGTTTTATTAATTTTTTTTTAACCTAAGGAACTCATTTTTAAATATATTGGAAAAGAAGTCTAAAAATATAACTCTTGATTTGAGAATTTGGTTTATTAAACATAGTAATATCCTCCACTAATTATCATGGGATGGAATAGATTAATTATTTTAAGTCTAAATTAGATTACTGCTATGCGAATTTGATTAATAGAAGAGCCTGTGGGGACAGTTCATGGGTGGCTCCATTAGGACTTTGACAATGTTTTCTTGATGAAATAAATCAACCTACATCACCTATGAAGCCCTGTAAGCACTATCAGAGAGGAAAGTAAAGCTCATGCCCAGGTGCTTTTTTGGACCAAAACAAAAAATCCCTGTTTCTTATCTAACTTCTGACCTGCTCTCCATATCTCCTCACAGTGATCAGAGGAACAGCAAAGCTATTATAACATAACAGGCAGACATGTGGAACTTATGATAGTTTCAGCACTACTATTTTGTTTAAATGCAGGGTAAATCAGAGCCCTTCAGAAAAAGAGCATGTTGTCTAGGTTTCCTACAAAATCAGCAGCTTGCTATTTAAATATTATAATCAGATTTTTTGAATGTTTGAATCAAGGAACAGTTTAATTAAGTTTCAGTACCTTCAGTTATTACTGCAACAGAAAATTGTCAGGAATTGTTAGAGAATGCCTATCACTGGTATCTTTTCCACTGACATGGAACTGTGAGCCAATTTTTGCATCATTAAACATATGAAAAGCTTTTTTTTTAATTAATAAATGAAGTAATAATCTGCTTTACTTGACATTAGTAGAAGAAAAAAGTAGGAGACTGTCATTAAAATCCAGGTCCAGCTGATGTCAATCTGCAGAGAACTACTCATTTAAATGAATTAGTATTTTATTTCTACACCAAATTCAGCAATGAATTTAAGTACTAACAGTTCCATTTAGGATTTTTGCTTACATATCTTTCCAGACTGGGGAGTGGAAAAATTTATAAATCTTAATAAATATAAGAATTTGAAAAGGTAGTTGTTTAGGTTAAATTATGTTTAAGTGTTATAATTTGAAAGGAAAATTATTATTATTATTAAGAACTGTTATTTAAAAGACTAAATACTTCTTGAGAGAAATGTAGACTATATAAACCCATATACCAAGACCAACACACTGCTTGAGATCATCAAGATGATTTCATGCCTTTAAAAATCTAATCAGCCAAAATTAAACTCAGACTAATAGCAATAATATTAACATAGAAAAATCTACCACAAAAGCAAAAAAAAAAAATTAATCTGATTAGATTTTTTTAAAAAATAATTTTGACAGAAAAAGAAAACAATCCTGGCAATTTTCACAAAGTTGGGATGCACAGGACTCCAAATAATTCCATACTTTGAGCATTTACTTAGTAGAAGATTTGAGACAAATCCTCTCTCCCTGAGAATATTTGATTGTGTATATATAGGTAGATATGGATTCTATAGATAGCAATATACAGAGATAGAGATAGATATGTCTTTCTAAGAGAATGCTTTAAACCTCCAACTATGAGATGTGAAGCATTAGTATGAAAGAAATCTCTATTTATGCCATTTTTCCTGTTTAAAAGTACTTTTATATACTTGAATATTTTTCCAGTCTAAATGAAATTGATTTCATGTTTTATTCTTGGTTTTTATTATGTCTGAGCGTTGGATATTATTTTCTTTTTTTCTTTCCCCTTGTTCTTTTGGGGTGGGTTGGTTTTTTTGGGGGGTTTGTTTTCCCAGGAGAAAAATGCACTCTGTTTCTTCTGCTTATTCCTTAACCTGAAAGGGTTTTTTAAAGATCTTTCTCTGATCCCTGTCAGGTACTCTCAGACTGCAGCAGACCCTCTCATATGTCTAAAAGACTGTGGTCTGATTGGCAAATGCCAAGAACTTGAGTTCAATGTGCTGTGATGTGATTCTGGCTGTGCCTGTATCACTGAACCCTTGCAGAGGGAAGGGACCTCAGCAGATCCCTGGTATAGTCTCCTTCTCAAAGCTTGACCAAGACTGAATTACACCAAATTTCACAGGGCTTTATGTTGTCACACTTTGAAAATCTCCAGAGATTGCACAGGCTCCCTGGGAAGCCTTTTCCAATGCTTGAATATTTTCACTATGGCAATGACTTCCTCATATCTTAACAGAACCCCTCTTGCTCAACTTGATCCTGATGTGCCTTGTGCTCTCATCAGGCACCATGGTGTCTGCCCAGCTCTGTGTTCTTACAACGCCCATTTTGGGTGCATGCAGGCTGCTCAAAAGTCCCCTCAAAGCCACCTCATCTCCAGGCTGAACAAGGCTCAGTACCTCAGCACCTCCATAATAAAGCAAGACCTCTAGACCCAACCAGCTTGGGAGCCTTCTGCTGAACTTGTTCCAGTTTATCAATATCTATCCCCTGTGGGGGACTCAAAACTGGATTCAACATTTATATGTATTACTCAGAGTGTTGAACAGAACCCCTGTCCCTTCCATTTCCTGCCTGTGGTCTTATTGATACATACTGGCAAGGTGATTACTTGCATGAGCATCTAGAATACTCTATCCAACACACCAGGATGTCTTGCTCTGTATTTTCTTCCTATTATTCTACAGTGTGTTGCTTTCTTTTTTTTTCTCTCTCTTCAATGCTGAATATAGCATACCCTTATTTTGTCATTAATCCAAATTGCATTGTAGCTTGGAATGAATCAATAGTTTTGAAAACAGATCTCACCCACTTCTGAAATAAAAACTATCCTGATGCTTCAGTCTGATCATAAGATAATGCTATTATGGGTAGTTTACGGGAACAACAGAGAGAAGAACTGATGCTGACAGAATACTGTGATAATTTTCTATGACATGTTTAACCCCTAAGCATCTCAAAGGGCTTTACAAATTGATTTACATTCTTCACACAAGGATAATTTGATCCATCCATGTTTACTAGCTGTGCAGCAACACTTCAGTTTAGGACAGGAATTAAAGGCTATATCCAGCCCAAAATTAATCCCCCACAACTGTTAACACTTCAAAATTCTTCCTTTCAGTGTTGTACCTACAGAAAGGCATCATTCATAAAATATTGGTATTTACGCTCCAGATGCAAAACTGAAATTCAATTTACCCTCACTGTGTTCACAAAGATAGATTTAGCTGGAATATATATGTAAAGAGGGCTTTAGATACTTTATTTGCATCTTGTAATTACAACCATTTTAAAATACATGGTCAACATTCATTTCCTAATTAATTTTCAGAATGTGTGAAAGGGATTACTTCCTTGGGAATATAGATCAGTTAAAATCATATGTTTCCAGTGATTCCAGTTTCTATTTTTCTTTCTCTAAATTTTTATTAATGCCCTTTTTTTCTCTTTTGCCTAAGACACATGTTGAATGACTAGTCTTTGCTAGGAATTTATGTTAGTTTATGGGTGGGTTTTTTGTTTTGCTTACATTCATTGCTGGATTATATTGAATTGCTTATAAACTCATAATGTAGTATTCTTTCAGGACTTTTTTAATCCACATGAGAACCCTCCAACTTTTTCACAAAAAAATATATCTTTTTAGTGAAATAAGTGCCAGAGAAATATATTTCATGGAATTCTCATGGCATAAATTCACAAGACTTTCCAAGTCTCTCATTTTCTAGTATCTCGGAGACAGGCTTTGTTAGATACAAGTTCTACTCCTGAACTTCTAAATCAAAAATACAGTCAGGAAGATTTATCATAGGATTGTCAAGGCATTGCATAAGGACTACGTCTGTCATTAGACCATTATTACTTTGATGTATACTTTTTCTGATGCCCAAAGCTCACACAGTAGAAGGAAGCAGGCTGAATGTGCTATCTTAGTATGGATGAGCAATGCAGCTTAGTGAGGATCTCTGCATGGTTGGATTTTTGGTTTAGCTTCTCATGAATGGAATTCTTTCCCATAAAGGAATATGCCACAGAGAAAATTCTGTAGTCAATTTCTGTAGATAAATCTGTAGAGAAAATGAAGCTGAGTTACTTTAGCTAGAATATATATGTAAATATATATTTTATATTTAGAATATAGAATATCTAGTTTTCCACTTAGATAGTAATATTAATTTGCCTGCAAGATTTAACAGTCCTCAAATTAATAAGGTTTTTTGGGGTGTGGCAGAGTGTCTAATCTGTGAAAATGTCTTAGAAGTCAAAATCTTAGGCTTTGTGTAAAATAGTCAATGACTTAGAAATAAGTTACCCACTGTTAGCACATAAAACAAAGCAGTTAACTTTGTTTTCTCCCTAATTGGCTAAAAAGCCATTTGCAATAGTTACTCGGCTTCTGTAGCAAGGATTTTGAGAAAGATTTCAGGGACAAAGCACCCCACTAACTTCTACCAAAGGTCTTTGACGAGCACTTATCGCTTATTGTGGCCTGTGTGGCTCTTTGCTGGCTGAATACTGTGTGATGACAAAGACTTGACCCAAGTTAACCCAAATATGGATGCTTCCCTGTTTCCTATGCCATTGGGTTTTCTTTGTGTCTTGTTCAACAATTAATTTTTACTGAATTAATTTTTTTTGGTGGAAGTTTTGAATAACAAAAGACGTATTACTGCTCTTGTCAAGCACATAGAAACATAGAATTGGTTGGAAAAGGCCTCTAGGATCATCAAGACCAACGATTAACCCAACACTGTCAAGTCCATCACTAAACTATGTCCTTAAGCTACTTGTCTACAAGTCAAGGTTTTTAATACCTCCAGGGATGGTGACTCCACCACTTCCCTTGGTAGACTGTTCAAATGCTTAACACCACTTTCTGTAAAGAAATATTTCCTAATAGCCAAACTAAGCTTCCTCGGGCACAACTTGAAGCCATTTCCTCTTGTCCTATCTCTTGAATTTGGGAGAAGAGACCAGCCCCCACTTCACTGCAACATCCTATCAGGTAGCTATAGAGAGCAAGAGTGTGTCCCTTAAGACTCCTTTTCCCCAGGCCAAGCAACTCCCAACTCTCTCAGCCTCATAAGACTTGCACTCTGAAACCTTTAGCAGCTTTGTTGTCCTTCTCTGGGTATGCTTCATTGCCTCAATGTCTTCTTAATTATGTCTAAATCAGAACGCCAGGCACCCCCAAGTTGCTATAAGCCTATTACATCTACACAGACCACTTAAATCTTTGAATTTTTAATCTAATCTTTTTTAAAGCTAACCTGTACTACAATCTAATTCTTTTCAACTAATTTAACTTTTTTAAAAAAAGTATAAGTGGGTTTTGAAATATCTTCTATTATCCTATTTGACACTTTTGAGCTTATTATTTAAGCCTTGCATATCAAATTGCTTAGACTGCAAGAAAGATGGGCAGAGATTATTTACAAGGGCATGTAGTGACAGGACAAAGGACAATGGCTTAAAACTGGCAAAGAGTAGGTTTAGATTAATTATCAGGAAAAAAATCTTCATTGTGAGGGTCGTGAGGCAGTGGAACAAGTTGTCCAGAGAAGCTGTGAATGCCCCATCCCTGGAAGTGTTCAAAGACCAGATTGGATCAAGCTTTGAGCAACCTTGTCCAGTGAAAGATGTTCCTGTCCACATCAGGGGGATTGGAACTAGATGATCTTTACAGTCCTTCCAACACACACCATTCTAGGATTCCATGATCTTTTTAAAATATTGTCTTATTTTATGGTAAATTTGTTTGGTTTTTTTGGTTTGCTTAGTTTTTCTGTTTGATTTTTTTTTAAAGAAAATTATCATTGATTTATTACAATTATGGTACAAAAATACTTAGAATATATGTGTGTTTTGGTTTGAACCTGGCCAGAGGCCAGGAACTCCCCAGGCTCATGGACTTCCTCCCGCTTCTCTCAGCCAGACAGAGGAGAGGGAGAAAAAAAAATTCAAAGCATCCACGAGGTTTGTGATTAAGATCTCAGGATAAAAATCACAGGCAAACTACTTG
>WBMZ01000025.1:0-125736 GCA_013400975.1 Atrichornis clamosus
GTGGCACTCGGCGGGCGGCGGCGGCAGAGGCAGAGGCGGTCGCGGCGGCAGCCGCTCCCAGCGGGCGGGAGGGCGGGCGCGGAGCCCCCGCACCGCCGCCGCCGCCATGGAGAAGCAGCCCGGCGCCGAGGACGAGTGCGTGGACTCGGGAGCGGAGACGGGCGGGTGAGTGGCGAGGGGCTGTCGCCTGCCCCGGGCCGGGATCGCGGCGGAGCTCCCGCTCGGCCCGATGGCTGCACTTGTTGCCGGCGGCCGCCGCCGAGCGCGTCCCGGCAGCGGCGGGGCTGGGGCTGGGGCGGCGGGTTCGTGTCCCGGGCAGAGCCTCCCTCGCACAGCGGGGGCCGGCGCCCCGGCAGCATCCCGCCCAGCGCCGGGTCTCCTTGCCTTTCCTTGCCTCGTCCCATCCCGGGGCTCGGTCCGGTGTGAACCCCTGGGAGGCGAGGAGCGCTCCTGTCGCGGTGCATCATCCTGCTCCGACTGCTCGGGGAATTCACGTTACGCTTCGGTGAAGCAACGGAGGGGTCTCTACCGTCCTCCTGCTACACGTGGGGAGGAAGACCCGAAGAGATCGTGATTGTGGGCTTTAAGTTTTAGCTCCAAAGCTAAAGGTTGTGGTACCTCGGCGGTGGGGCCTGCGCTCAGCTCTGTGGGCTGTAAAGTCACGGGACAGGGCTTGGTGCCGCACCATCCCTGTGTCTCAGGGATAATGCGGCTGAGGATAGTCTAGAAGCGTGCCCAGTTTGCTGTCTTTTTGGCAGTGACACCCAGACAGTATCAGGCAGAGAGCTGACTCCTTAGAAGGACCATTAGACAGCCATCTACAAAAGCAAGTTAGGTTTGTAGGCACCCTGAGATTGGGTTTCTGTTGTCACGATACTCATCATTATGCTAGCCTATGAACTGTTGTAAACTTTGCTGGTAGTGTCATATCCGTGTCAAGGAGAAGAACTTTTTGGCCTGACTTCATGACCCTGCTGCCAGACGTGTGCTATGTTAGCTGGATGACTTCTCCTAAGATAATGGAGCTGCAAGGATGATCCATGGGATCTGCTATTCAGGTCACACCTTCAGCCCATCTCTGTGAGAGAGAAAGGGAAGTACTTTCCCATCCTACATGCTGCTGCCATGGCACCTTGTCAGGAATGGCAGCGAGCCTTTGCTCCTTCTCTGGCTCCAGAAGGGCAAAAGGACGTTGCACATTCCTGTTAAGGCTGTTTTCTTCTGAGTCTTCATTCTCCTTCCTCCTTGCTCCCTCAGTTGTTTTTCTCTTGTGTGGTGTATCTCCTTTGGCCTCTAGTCTTACTGCTGCAAAACTGTAAAGCTAATTTTTTGCACAGTGGTGTCAGGTGCACAGCACCAAAACCAAAGTAGCAATATTAGAAATAAAAAATAAAAGGGTGAAAATGGAATAGGGTAGGTTTTTTTCATACATCTATTAATTTAATTTAAATTAATACATTTTTAATTTAAAGAATTTTTTAATGTCTTCTGTAGTCTGAGAAGTTAAGGACTTTTCCCATCACTGTGTATTGTGGGCACATCTAATGGTGAAAGTTTTAAAATATTTTATGTGACGTAACCTTAAAAAAATCCAGGCCTCTATTCCAGTTGTTGGGTAGTCCCCTTTAGGGAATGTGGGTAAAAGGAAGACAAAGCAATCCGTGAACTTATGGCTGGTTCAAAGCTTAAAAACTCCTTGATTGGTCAAGTCACTCTTAATTTGCTGTGTTTTTCTGGAGTGGAAAAACCTGGGTTTCCTTAGGACAGGCACTTGGAGGGGTTTGATTCAGCTGGTGACATTAGTCTTTAGACCTCAGTGACCAGCATGACAGCTGCTTGTGTCTGGTGTTGATGAGGTGGAAGAGCTGATGATTTTGTGAAGTATCTCTGTCACATGCTTGACACTGGAAAATATGGGTTGGTAGAAGAGTCTGTCTGAGGAATTTGAACAATATGGCAAATAATAACTGCAGTGCTTTACACTGATGTTTATTTTGAAAAGCAATGGGTCTCTGCATTTCAATTATTATTTTTAGTTCTGTTTAGCAGCTATTTAATTCTGATAAACATGCTGCGTATGTCTCTTTCACAATGTTTATATTTCAGCTTTCTCACCAAACCAACTGTTCACAGCACTTGCTTTTCCCTCCTCCCAGAAGATCTGCGACTTGCTTTGCCTCAGTCCCATCACAGCTATTGCTAAATTGACCTGTTTTCCTTTTTCACCAATTACTCACCGGTAAAAGAAAAAAAGAAATAAATAATTAACTATTTTGAAGTTTAGCCACCATCCTCTGAAAGAATAAGGAGAAACCACTGTCAGTGTAATTCAGTAACAGTTTTGGATCGAGTGGTCCTTTTCTGCCACTCAGGGAACAATAGTGGATAGCAACTGCAGTAAATCCAGGCGCTGCAAGCCCTTGTCATCTCGATGATCGTACGTAATGATGTGTGAGCTCTTACACGGAGCCTGTTCCGCTGAAGCTGCTTAGGGCAGCCAGCAAATTGAACACATCAGGTACTCCACAGGGCATATGTTGCTTAAGGGTTTGTTGTGGCTGCCAGCTACAAAAGCAGGCAAAACTCTGTGCTAAAGGCAAAATCGATTACAATTTTAAGCCTTCATTTTCCTAAGCCTTTTGAAAATATGTTCCTCTTACTGCATTTGCCTTGGTGAATAGGGTTGGCGAAGAGTCTGCTGAACAAAAATAGCGTATTTTGAGTTCCCGAATCCAATAAGAATGGATTGAGCTAGTGTTGTCAAGTACCTAAATAAAGGGTGTAGAACATATAAGCCAATTAGTTTATATTGGCTATTTATTAATGAGATTTGAAATAGTTTGACCATCCTTGATCTGAGGGATTTAGCCTATATAAATTGTATCTTCTCAAGAAACATATTTCATCTGCTACTGAAAACTTTTAGCCCAGAAGTATGGGGGACAGAGCTTTCTCTGGTAATAGTTTTAGTAGGGGATTTGTACTATAAAACCTGACATTTTAGGAAGAATAAAATAGTCTTTCTTTGGTCTTTTATTAGAAAAAAAACATAGAGGAAAAACACATGGAAGAAAGATATTGAAGGGAGGAGAAATATTTAAGCTTACGGAACTGTAGTTAAATGGTAAAGAAAAACAAAATAGCAAAGGAAAATAATATTGTTACTTAAAATTAATTGTGGAAATCTGAATTTTAAAGTTTTCTTCATTTTACAAGCCATGCAAATGCTGTTATTTCACTGTCTTTAATAGCAGATATGACAAACCAAGACAATTTTGGAAGTTGTTAGGCATGCCTCATTTTGAGGCAATGAGAGAGATTCTTGCTACCACTGGTATCAAGGACAAAGCATCAGCTGAATTCACTGTATTCAGGACTGATATCCCCAGTGAATGTGGAAAAGCAGGTAGTTTTTTAGTTCCGAAGTCCTTAATTTTTTATTCCTGAGCTTATACTTGGTCATGTTACTAGTGTTATTGCTTCTCAAGGAATGCTCTCTCCTGTTTATAAAGCATATGTGCATTAACTGAGCATAACACTTCAGTGAGATAGCTGGCATGAATGGAGAATTCAACAAATGTGACCATTACCAGCAGAAGTTTACTTGTTCACTTAGACAGCTATAAGAGCCCATGTCTTTAAAAGTTTGCACTTCAATTATTAGCTTACTGATTGTCTCAAAGTTTGCCTAAACATGTTTTTTTCCTCACTTTAAAGTAATTTAAAGTTTTGAGAAGTTATAACTTTTAATTTATTTGAATTTGCAACTTACCCACTTATATTTGAAATAAATGATTAATCTTTTCAGAGAAAGTGGGAAGACATTACTGAAGTGCCAGGTGTGTGGAGATTTTATCTAATAAGTTTAAAATCGAAATATTGGTGATGCAAACTGAATTAAGCTGTAGTTAATTATTGAGTATTTGACCAATTTTAGGAAGGAAGATTATACTGTTTTTTGGTAGTAGGCAACTGCGAAAAACCAGTTCAACAAGGTATAGAGAAATCCGTTGCAAAATAGAAACAAAAGATGTTTGAAGTTGATGACAGTGTACCATGCAGCACCTATTTGTAACACGTATTTAGCAAAATCTGTTGCTGTTTGGTTACAGTTAATTTTCACGGTGTTTGTTCCCTTCTTTATATTTTCTCCTGTCTCTCATTCCTTAAATTAATTTTGCAGAGAATATGTTAATTTTTTGACTGTGCTATACTTGTTTGTTGGTTTTCCTTAGGGCTCTCCCTAGCTGCATGTGTGATCCTGGCCATATCACAAATTATTTCAGCCTCTGTTAACTTACCTCTTAAGCAGATCAAAAAATCCTTTATTTATTTGTTGCAGTTCTGTGAAATATGTGAGATTCTAAAGCAGAAAACACCATTGTTAATAGAAGACACAGCAAAATAGAAAAAAAGTTGTACCTCACTTAAAGGTAAAATATTAAGAATACTGTAATCCATGTGTGCCCTCAGTCAGAATGGGTCACTTTAATTATCAAATGAATAGTTGAATGATTTGTTGGGGTGAGAGACTGCTTTCATGTCTCGTGTTTCTGCCTTAAACGGATTCAACACTTATGACTTTGTATGGCAGTCCTTCAAAGTGACGTGTCAGTCTCTTGTCACATATTTTATCCATCTATGAGAAACTCTCAGGAGCACAGGCCACTGCTGTTGAAAGCTATTTTAAGACCTATTTTTTACCTTGGGGCTTCTTTTGTTTTAGTTTGGGTTTTTTTGGGTTGTTGGGTTTTTTTGCTGAGACTTTCACTTCATACATAGACCCATCAGTCTGGATATGTCATGGTACTCAAGTTGTCTGTGATTTGACATTCAAACAATGAAAAGTTGAGCTATTTGTCACAAACTGGGGTTGAGGCACCATTTCCAACCAGATTTACTCATTGAAGCGAAGCTGCTTGGTTGAACCTGGGGGCGGGCAGACCTGCTAGTGCCTGGCACTGTAGCTGGGCATGGAAAGCAAGGCTGAAACAGACTTTAAATTGCATTCTGGAAGCCATGAGCTCTGTAACGGTTAGGTCCCAGCAAGCAGTGAGGTTCACCTCAGCTAAGGGTAGCTGTGTGAAGGTTTGATGTTTGGTATAAATTAGGCTTCTTCTGTTGTTAGTTAAGAGAACCAGGACCGCAGGGGGATAACGCAGCCCCAGCTTAGATACAGGCCACCTGATGTGTCCCTCTGGGAGTGCTGTGTGATGAGTGGTGAGCTGGGGTGCACAGGCAGGTGTGCTCACTAAAGCTCAGAGCTGCCCTGCCTCATCAGGTGCTTCTTGAAAGATTACAAAAAACTTTCATCCTTATAGGGTCTCAAACGCTCACATGGGGTCTCAAACGCTGCTGTTGGTAATGAGCTCCTGAGTGTAGTGGTTAGAGCTGCATGATGGGAATCTGTCATCTGACTTTATCACTCTACTAGAAATCCAGAGCAAGGAGTTTAGAGACAAGTTGCTCTAAGTAATTCCATTTCAGTCATCTTGATGACACAAGTAGAAGTACGATGAGGGTAACACATTTGTGTCGTACTGGTATTGGTGAAGCCAGTTGTAATCTGACCTACAGGAATTTGGTGAGAAGAAATGCAAGACAGAGCTATAAAGCCAAATCTAATTCATGCATGGGGCTTTAACTGATATAAAATACTCCCATGTGCCCTGTGGGAGGGAACTTTCTGAGGGAGGGAAGGCAGGGAAGCTGTTAAATACAGTTCTTAATATGAAACAGTGAAATCTGCACCAACTCTAGGTAGAGAAGGTGTGTGAAAGGTGAATCCAGCAGGTGCCATTCCATCAGTCCTAGGCAAGTGAAGGATGTAGACAGCAGAAGGGATTGGAAACTTTCCACTATTTCACTTTGCGGGGGTGGGATTGAGGAGCCCTGACAGTGGACACCGTGGGCATATTGGGGTGTAAGTATTGTGTTAGAATGGAGATTTGTGTTTGTTTTACACAGCAGGCTGCCTTGTGAAAATGCTGCATGTCTTTAAAACCTCGGTTTCATCCATGCCAGTGCATTAAACAGCACATAGGGGTGTCCTTGAGCACGGCACATGTCCATGTTGTTGACTACTTAAAATGATTGGTGGCATCAATTTTGGGGCTATCAAGCTCTCTCCCTCTTTCCTGGGTGTGTTTTACCGTGGGTCAGGGACTTGTTTTGCCACCTTACTGCGGTTCGGGGATCATTCCCAGCAGACCACGTGCCAGCATATTTTGGAAGGCAAGAGGTTTTAATGGTACAGGTGCGGGCTGTTTCCCGGCAGCTGAACTCGGTCCCAGGCAGTTCCCTTGGGAGTGTTTGTTTACGGCCGTAGCTGTCAGTGCTGTAGCTGTGTTAACGTGGTGCTGTGCCACAGCTCATCAGCGTGCCAAGGGGACACAAGCACAGTGTGATGCTGCAGGAGATGCATTGCTTGTGTGATTCACAGGTGTAGTATAGCCATGTTCCTACCCAAAGAAACAGCTTAGAGTGTTTTCATGTACCACACTCAGCAACTGTGAGTTGCACTAGCAGCTACTTACTGGCATTCAGTGGAATGCGTCCCTCTCTCGGGTATTTTGAGGCTCTCTGTCACTAATCAGCAAAGATCAGTGCACACAGATCTCAGAGGACTGCTCAGTATCTTTTGTGCTCCTGATGGTCTTACCATCTCTGATAATGCACAGGTTGATCCTTCAATGGCAGTAATGGAAATTGAGGTCCCACCTTTATCTCAAGCTCCTATATTCCTATTTTAATGTCTCTTGACATCTTCACAACTCCTCCTTGCTGGTGGGCTGACCACTGAGCACACATTCTTTGCAGACTGACGTGCCTTTTGACTGAGCAATGAGCCCTGCTTTTCAGTACCTCACACTGTTCCAGTACCCATTTTGATTTTTTTTTTCTCATTATGTGCCTATAAAGGGAACAGTCCTCTATTTGTTCGGTTTCTGTCCTGAATGGTATTTGCCTTTTATCTATAATCTAACGTCTGCTGGAGGAAATAGCTTGCTGCAAGACCACGGAATGGGCCTGCAACCTCTGAGCCCCAGTATGGTCCCAGGTGTCAGCATTAAAGACCGTGAGTGCTTTACTCTTGAATTATCCTACCGGGAAAATCCTCTTCCAAGCGAAATGGTAGAAGCTGATACTCGGGATGTTTAAAACAGGAATGGAAAGAATGGGAAGGAACACAGTTACTTGGTGTCCAGAGAGCCTATCTGCCCCAGGAGACGTTTATTTCAGTACTTGGCTTTTCTAATGCATGATTTTGTCAAAGCGAGTATTGTGTTTACTAGTCTAAAAAGCTTAAAAGACTCATACTATCTTCAGAATTAGGGCCCTAAATAGCTGACTGTAAGGAAAAAAGAACAATTTGTAAGCCACTTACCAATGTATGCCACAAATCTGAATGGTGTGTTCTAATGTTTTGAAAATATTAAGGATTTTACTGGCACTGTTATATTTGTTCTCAAGGACTAGATTAAAGACAAAGAAAGGAGCTGGAGGGAGGACAAAAGTTGTCTCTGAAAGCACACAGAGAGACTGGTATTCTTCCCTTTTGGTTTTAGACACGTGGCCTAGGGTCCTCCATTAGGAATATGATTTCTGTAGCATTCTTGTCTAGACAACAGCTAGGGAGAGACACACTTCACACACCTCTGTTTACTGACAATAGAGGGAGCTTGGGGAGGGTACAGCCCTCCTTTCGATATCTGAGGTTAACAAAAATCTTTGAGCTTAATTACCCTTTTTAAAAAATTATGTGTATGTCAGTTATGCAACAAATACAAACTAAATATTAGCTTGAACTATATTAGAACTAACCCCCCCAATACAATTCTAAAGGCTATTAAGATGTGTCTGTGCAATTAGTCTCCAAGCACACCGTCGTCTCGTCCTATCTCACTCCCCATCTTTTTATTTTTCCTCTTGTCTCATTTTTCAAGTCCTACATGTACTGAGGGACTGCTACTCCCTCAGTTCAGGACTCATTAATTCTCCATGTCCTATAATATGCCTGCAGCACTTTGGGATAATAAAATAACAGTGTGAAGTAATAGAATGCTGTTCCAACTTGCAGTAAGCAAAAGGCAAAATGTTGTCTCGCTTCCATCCGAAATACAAGCAGTGCAGATTCATTTTGAATTAGCTGCCAACTGCTGAACACAGATACATTGAAGGACAGCCCCAGGCTGTTTTCAAACAGAAGTGCAGACTAAATGAATCCTTGCTTGGGATGCTTGGAGGCAGCTGGATGTATATTGTTTGCCTCCAGGCTTATGAAGAGTGACATGTTACACTGCTTTCACACCCTTTCAAATATACATGGTGCCAGATGACACTGGCGTGACTTGCTGCTGAAAATACTCTGCAGTTTTATGGTCTGCATAGCACCTTAGCCAGCCCCCGGGATCACTTCCCCTTGGTCCCTGCCCAGAGATGGACCAGTGATGTGTACATTGCCCAGCAGCAGGAAGGTCTCCTTCTCTGCTCGTGTTGGTGTCCCGGTGTTAGAAAGATAAATTGCTTGTGGGTGGAATTGCCTTGTTAAAGCTTCGGGCTTGACATGCTTCAGCGCTCTCAGACCTAGGGGGAGGTTAGCTAAGCTTGGGGAGAGGGATGTGCTGCTGACACTGGGCACAAAGAATGCAGAATTTTTGCACCACAAGGACATTTGGCAGAATTCACAAGATAAGGAAGAAACTAACAAAGCCAGCTAATTTCAGAAACAGTGCTGAAATTGTCTCTAATTAAGTAGTTATTTATTCTGGCGTGAGGAGGTTGAGATTGTTGACTCGCAGTCCACTGACTCAAGAAACCCAATTTAAGAGAAAGACTGAGCATGCGGGCTAATGAACATGAGAAGTGAGAGAATCATTTAACCAGTCAAAGCGAGAACACTAATCAGTAAGAGAACTAGGACTTGTAGCCAATGAACCCTGATTTCTTTGTGTGCTACAAGGTATGAATGGTGTAGAGCTTTGATGCTCAGGGAGCCAGCCTGCTGTGGGCCACACCGACTCCCTGCTTTGTCAAACTAGGAGAAACAAATGGAAATACCTCGTCTTGATGTGTAAATTGGTGCTGTGCACTGGGCAGCAAGTCCACATCATTACCGCCTCTGCCTTTCCCAGCTACATCAGGGTCCTGAGGGTGATTGGTTGAGGGACAGCACTTTATTCATGCAGAAGGCGCTGTGTAGCAGGTATGTATGGGGTGACTGAGAGTGGCTGCTAATGACCTCATCCTGAGGTCTCCGCCAGTGTGGCAAAGATGTTTCCTTGGTCCTTGGCGTTATCAAAGTGGCTGGGGGTACAGGATTAGCAAAGGAGAGCGAGTGAGGGAGAGCTGCAAGCCCCCATCAGCAACCAGCATTGCTCAGATCTTTTCCTAAAGCTGTGATAACCTCATGGTACTTGATGGTATTGGTGGATCTTTTCTAATGAGTATTGCGAAAAATTCAGATTGTGTCATCTTTCGCTGGTCCAGCAAGATTGGGAGGAAGAGTTGGGGATAGTTCCTCATGGTCTTCTCACCTAAACCAGCAGTCTTGGGATCTGACCTGCAGAGTACTGAGTGCAAAGCACAGGGCTGTGAAATATGGGGATGACTGTAATTGCTCTTCCTCTGCAGAGATATGTCCCTGTTCAAATCAAAAGCAGATCCAGTAGATATGTAGGACTGATGTCCTTTATTCCCTTGGATGCCTGAGAGCCTTGAGTATGAGGGTACCCTGAGAATATGCTTAGATGGTATTTTCTTCCACACAAATATCTTGGGAGTCAAGGCTCATATGGTTTCTTTAATTTAAAGCAGTGTTGTGAACCTGCTGCAATTATTTATAAAGCAGTCATTTATGTTTGAATCCAACAACTGTGTTAGGGCTCCCTGTGCACTTTGCCTGTTAGTTCAGGGCACTGCAGGGCACACGTGCCATGTGTTTATTGTGGTGAGTGAGGTCTGTTTTGGGGAAAACAAGTGGGAGGATGAAGTCTGTGTGACTGTCAACTCCAAACCCAAACACTCAAAGGTGATAGGTAGGGCCTCAGCAGTGGAAATGATTTAATTTTTTTCCTTAAATATTAAGTGATGGCGCATTTGTTTTACCATACCATTTCTGAATATTGAGGACATAAATGGGCTATGTTCTAATCAGCCCAGAATGGGGTTTTCAGGAGTTTGGGGTTATATGCAGCTGAAAAATTAATTGCACTGTTGCTCAAAATAGTTAACTGCTCTTTCTCACAGATAATCCAGTATGCTCTGATCTAGAACCAATGGGTGTATAGTTCTAATGAGAGATATCTTCAAGAGGATGATAGCTTCCTAAAGCAAAAAGCTGTGTCAACTAAATGTTTATATTTTGGCTTTTTTTTTTTCTTTTTTCTGTGCCAGTTGTGGACATAGAACTATAAAAATTTGGCTTGTCAAATAGCGTTCTCTTAAAAAGAAAAACCCCCCAAAAAAATTTGCAAAGCAGCATTTACAGGACATAAAGTGAGGATGGTGAGGAGCTGAGTCAAAGTCTAGTAGACCTCTGCTCCTAACCTGTGTCTGAAGCAGACTATTTTTCCTTACAGAGAGCCTTCTGAGCTTTAATTTACACTCCTAGAGATAGGTAGCGTGAATAACCCCTAGATAAACCTATCGTTGCTTTACTCATTCTACTTACATATTTTCAAAATTCATGTGAGATGCCAGTTTTTCTGAAGAAATGTTCAAAACCTGTTCCAGTTATTATCTTAGCACAAAAAAAATGCTAAATGGGCACTAAACTATTTCAATATGAAGTGTGTGTTGGTTTTGGTAATTTTTTCATTATCTCTTTTAGATTTAACACGTTCTGATTAAAATCTTTTTCTTGCAGGTCTGAGTACAGCCGTATGTCCTCTACCAGCAGTGAGTATAATTTTCAGATTTTTTTAAAAATGGATTCTTGTATTTTCTTTTTTTCTGCTACCTAATATTTATTACCATCAACCTGGTGTTATTGATGGAGTTCACTTTGACACAGTAAAGCCCCCATTCCTTCTCTTCTTGGATCTGTATATAGAAACACTGTGGAAAATTAAATTGTTTGAGTATTTATGGCCAGAATATAGACCATGTGTAAAGTCATAAATCCCGGAGCTTACAAGGATGCAAGGCGAAATGAGAACAAAGTCTATGGACACTGTGTGGGCCAGGGTGAATGGGCCCTCAGGCCAAGGGAGTTCACAGTGATGAATGTCATTGGAGCTGGGGAATGTCAGAATAATTGAATGTTTATTGTAAGCTGATGCCAATAAAGTACTTCAGAGCAATTTTAGTGATGTCTTTCTTAGATTTCAAAGATGGTAGATGCTCTAGTAAGTACCACAGTCTTCCTAGGTATTTACCATTCTGGCTGATTTTCAGGTTATCCAACTGATAAAAGACAAATTCTGGTGTCTGGATTATTTTTTCTTTGTTTTTCTTTGTTTTCCACCAATGCAGAATTATGACTTTTTTTAAAGGAACAAGGAATGCTTTTTCAGCCCTCTCTACTCACTCCAGCCACATCCTTAGTTGTAGAACACACTGCATCTGCAGCACTTTGAAATGCAGTGATGCTTATACATGCATGACTACTTGTATCTCTCCTTATCCAAGTGCAAAGTGGTGTCTGTCTCCCTGATTCACATGGAGATGTGAGCTTTATTTATTCCAAGCAAGCACATCAAAAATTCGTAGATGACAAGTTGTGTTTTATAATCTGGATCTTTAAGCACCATGAAAATCAGAGGGGAAGAAAGCTGTCAGTTTGCTCTCATTCACACATTCTGGCTGAAGTGTGGAGAGGGTTATTTTCCATCTCCCATGGTCTTCACTGAAGGGCTTTTATTGATTTCCACAAGAGCTGGATGAGACAGCATTCGTGATGTCTGACTCCTGAGCTGGTGTGACTGGCAGGGAACTCACTGTCTTTCCTCCATCTGCTCAGTGTGTGTGTGTGTGTGTCTCTGAGAGAGAATTTAATGCAGCTTTTTCCTAAATTCTGTTGGTTAAATAGATTTCTGGATTCTCACTGTCAGACATAATTTTTGAAATGATTGGGAGGCAAAATCCAGGCAATCAACTTCTCTGTGATAGTAAAAGCATATTGGATTTGACTGGTTACACCAGATGTGTGCCCCACTGTCATTCCAGCAAAGACACACAAGTTCAGGAGACAGGACCGTGTCCTTTCTCTTTTCTGCTTCCAAGACAATTATAGTGATGCAGCTTCACAAGTAGCAATATTTAACTTTGCCTTTTGAGAGGTTTGTGTGGTTGGTTTGATCAGACAGTGCAACAATAATAGAAACAGTTACATAAAAGAATTTCAGTAAAATAGAAATGCTTTCACGTCAGAGGCTGGTAGTCAGTGGGCACATACTGTATTTGAAGAAAAGATATTGGAGAAGAGAGATCGGGGAAAAAAAACCCGTGATTTGAACCTTATAATTTCTTTGGGGAAAAGATTCAACAAGTAGTATCATTTACAGTACAGAAAGCAATCTAGCCAATGATGCTGTTAGGCCCTAGTGTAGCACAAAGTAAGCTGTTGTAAATTAAGAAGGAAATAATCTCTTTTACCTACAGCTGCTTCACTTGAAGTTCCTGTTCTAATGAAGTGGAGTTTATCTAAACCAGAAGGATTACAGGCTAATTTGGTTTTACAGGGGTCTTACTTGGTGGTACCAGTGAGGCTCTGATTTCAGTGTTTAATAAATGAATAATCTTTTCAATTTCTGAAAGAACTCCACTGGACAATGGTTTTCCACAGAAAAGGTTAAGAAAGATTTAGCAGGTGAATTAATTACAGCTTGCTCTGCCACAGCAGCTGAGCAAATTGCAGGTTTTTGCACCAATGCAAGGGTGTACAGGAATTCTGGGCCCCCCCAAGACAGAAGTAAAACCTCATTGGCTGCAATGTGGCAGTGGAAGGATCATTCTATACTTGTGTTTATTTCTAGAACGTTTTTTTCCTGAGCATATGGCAGCAGCAATTGTGGTCAGTGTGCTTCAGCAGTTCAAACCCCTTCCTGGTGGATTGGTTGGACCTTGGGTCTTGCACAGCCTCTCACTTCTTTTCTTCTTTGCCCTTGTGTCCTAGCTTCAGATAACCAAAATATGCTTTTTACTGGCAGCATTCATCAAATGTTTGGGTTTTGTACAGCAAGTAATGTGGGCAAGAGTACCAAAGTTTTCAGAGCGTGTGTATTTCTGCAAGAAAATGCAGCAGGTATCTGCAGTGCGGTCTCTGGCTGTTGTCAGGGTGACTGTGTGCCACTTGGCCTTGGCTTACCGAGTAGTAAAAAGGCCACACAAACCTGCCTGCTGGATGTTGCATTTTGAGTGAGGTATTACAGCTTTCAAAGGTTCAGCAGTGTCATTTCAGCTAAGAGACATGGTGGAGTTTGGGTTTTTTTCTGAATGCTGGTGTGAATAGTTACTTTTCCCTTTGTTCTTTAGGAGGAAGTGTGCTTTGTCTTGTTAGGATGTTTTCCTATTGGTGTGCTCTTCATTAATCTAGGAAATATATTAACCTTCTTTTTGCTCATATTTTTATTGCCTTTTCAATCATGGTTTTCAATTACCATTAGGGACCCCTAATGCTATATGAGAGACAATTGTGCTAGGCACTTTACACCCACAGAAGAGACCTTTACCCAAAGCAGATAAGACCAAAATATAAGATCATAAGTGGCATGTGGATACAGACAGTTGGAATCACAAAGAATTAATTAATTAGAGTTGGTTGGCACAATAAGCAACAGTCTCTGTACATCATCATTTAAATTATCTTCAGATTGCTTTGAGCTATGTGTTTCAGGGATGATTTTCAACCAGGGAGGAGGAATTTTGATGGGGGCTGCTTATTGCCTCCTCTGCTTAATCTTTGCCTTTATGATAATGGCTCTTCAGAAAGACCCAAACCAGAAATGGACATTTTGAAGCAAGACTTTTGTCATTTGTAACATTCACAAAGGATGAGAGGAAATGGCCTCAAATTGCACCAGGGGAAATTTCTATTAGATAATAGGAAAAATTTCTTCACTGAAAGTGTGGTCAGGCATTGGAACAGGCTTTCCAGGGAAGTGGTGGGGTCACCATCCCTGGGAGTGTGTGGATGTGGCACTTGGGGATATTGTTTAGTGATGAACAGAGCCGTGCTGGGTTAACGATTGGATTTGATGATCTTAGAGGTATTTTCCCACCTTATTGATTCTATGATTTAAAATATTCCATACTTCCGGTCAGCCCTAGAGCTAATATAACTAGATTGCCTTAGAAGTAATTGAGGAAGTGAGTGAGGTTGTTTTATTTTCTTAACAAATTTTAGCTAGGCAATCAGGTAGCTGTACTGGTTCAGCTAAGTTGGTAAATGAAACATAAAAATAGTCCTATGGGATAAAATGCAAGTTCATGGAAGAGTTTAGAGAATTTGAGACTGTACAACCCTGTAGCATACAGTAGTTCATGTTGTGCTTCTCAATGAGATAAAGGACTTGTCACTCACCTGCTTTGCAGTTGGAAAGCTGGTAATTCACCTTGGCCTGCTCCCTGCCTTTCCTTTAGCAGCTAGGAAACAATTGAGTCCTTCTGGTGTAGTTTTAGGTTGTTCATATTCTTCCATGATAAACCTGCAAGCTGGGATATTAAAATTTTATTTCCATGTTGCACATACCCATGTTCCTAGCCCTTGGAATTTCACCCACTTTCTGGTTCTAGAAATTAAACATAAGAAAGTTTGTTTTGGCAGATACAAAATATGTGGGTTACTGCACATGTTTCTTTTTAATAAATTTTCTGTTTGATATTCTGTTCCTATGCCAATATAAGTTCAGTTCTTTGTCTGGGGATTTGGTCAATGATTGGTCATCATTTTGTCAGTGTCATCTGCATCAGCTCCCTGGGCTGTGATCCTGTGGGAAGTCCACACTAGAGCAGGCTCCTGCCAGTACCTGCAGACCCCTGAAGAGAGGAGCCCACGCTGGAGGAGGTTTGCTGGTAGGACTTATGACCCCATGGGGGACCCGTGCTGGAGGCTGCTCCTGAAAGGCTGCACCCCACAAAAGGGACCCACACTGGAGCAGTTCATGAAGAACTGCAGCCCGTGGGAGGGACTCATGTTGGAGTCGTTCACGAAGGACTGTCTCCCACGGGAGGCACCCCACACGGCAGCAAGGGAAGGACTCCTCTCCTGAGGAGGAAGCAGCAGCAGAAACAATGTTATGAACTGACTGTAACCCCCATTTCCCATCCCTCTCTGCCACTGCAGGGGAGAAGATAGAGAACTGGGAATAAAGTTAAGCCCAGGAAGGAGGGAGGGGTGGGGGCAGAGGGAAGGTGTTTTTAAGATTTGTTATACTTCTCATTATACAACTTTGATTTTGATTGGTAATAAATTCAACTAATTTCCCCAAATCAAGTCTGTTTTTCTCATGACAGTACTTGGTGACTGATCTCTCCCTGTCCTTAACTCATGAACCTTTTATTATATTTCCTCTCCCCTGCCCAGCTGAGGAGGGGAACGGTAGAGTGGCTTTGGTGGCCACTTGGTGTCCAGCCAGAATCAACCCACTACAAGATGCCTTGTAAGACAAGNTTCATGAAGAACTGCAGCCCGTGGGAGGGACTCATGTTGGAGTCGTTCACGAAGGACTGTCTCCCACGGGAGGCACCCCACACGGCAGCAAGGGAAGGACTCCTCTCCTGAGGAGGAAGCAGCAGCAGAAACAATGTTATGAACTGACTGTAACCCCCATTTCCCATCCCTCTCTGCCACTGCAGGGGAGAAGATAGAGAACTGGGAATAAAGTTAAGCCCAGGAAGGAGGGAGGGGTGGGGGCAGAGGGAAGGTGTTTTTAAGATTTGTTATACTTCTCATTATACAACTTTGATTTTGATTGGTAATAAATTCAACTAATTTCCCCAAATCAAGTCTGTTTTTCTCATGACAGTACTTGGTGACTGATCTCTCCCTGTCCTTAACTCATGAACCTTTTATTATATTTCCTCTCCCCTGCCCAGCTGAGGAGGGGAACGGTAGAGTGGCTTTGGTGGCCACTTGGTGTCCAGCCAGAATCAACCCACTACAAGATGCCTTGTAAGACAAGCGTGCGGAGAAATGGCTTCCTGTTCTTGCATATCTTTTCAAAATCCATCTGCCTTCAATGAACTGTTAAAGGTGGTGAAAACTAACCAGGAGCAGGAAGGGGTGTGGGTCTGATTTTGCCTTTGAAAAATCTGTCACAAGGCTTGAACTTCATAATGTAGTTGCCTACTTTTAGCTAGGTTAGTTCTAACTGTTTCTGACCCAGGCACTGCTGGACTGGGTATCTTCTAAGTCTATTTCTCTAAACAATGTAGTTTAATGAGCATAAGGATATCATTATATTTTTTTATTGCTATACAAATATACACTGTAGTGTATTGTTTCTTATTTCCATAGAGAACTGAGATGCTTTTACAATAGCTGGCAATGAACTGTATTAAATACAATTATAAAAACAATTTACTGCGGGCTTGCCAGCATCATGCTGCATTTCCAGAAGGTGTTATTATAAAAGGAAGACTAATTAAAGTATGAGAAAAAAATGCAAGGGGAAATTGGACCCGAATCATGTAGAGTCTTAGCCTGCAGCATCTGTCAGTGTTGCAAATTCAGGTGTTTTATGTTGTAATGAAATCTGAAGTGTCAGCTCCTGTGGATAATATATATGTGGAAAATATAATACATCTTCTGCATATCTTGCCTGGTCTGTGTTATGATGCCAGGGGTAAAATGCAGCATTGCTTCCCACTGTGGCAGGGTGAAGAAGGAAAATGTCATTGTTACGTGCCACCTAGCAGTCTTTGGCTGTGCAAAACATTTATGTGCTGCTTGTCGTCACATTCCACCGTATTGAAGGACCAAATGCTTGCATACAGGATAGAAGGATGTAGTACTGAACCACAGAGAGTAGAGTTTGGAAGACACCTCTAGAGATGAGGCACAGTCGTGTAAGGACATGAACAAAAGAATGTGTAGCTTGAAATCAAACCTAGATTTGATTTTTGCGTTCCAAGTGGCATTGACCACAAACATTCCATTCCCCTTGTAAAGGCTGAAGTTGTAAAAGAATGAAGGCTGAAGTCTTCAAATTTGTCTGGCTTGGAGTAATGTATGCATCTCTGGTTTTTGTAAAATTCAGTGTTTCACTCTTTGGGATCATTCAGCATGAACCAAGCTGTGTGTCCCGTGGCTAAATTACTTCCTACTGGCTTAGTGCTAGCTTGGGATTTCTGTATCAAGGGGATACAAGTGTACCCTAAACAGTTACTGGACCAGAGCTATCAAAACATTGTTTTCTGGTGTTTTGTATATTCTTTTCTGACCACATCCAGTCAGGTTTTTTTTCTTGTCATACAGGTACAGCAGATGAAAACTGGACTAATTATTAAAAAAGAATAATGTGTATGGATGGCAATCTGAATGTTTTTGTAGCTCCTTTTATACAGCACATATAGTCATAATCAAAACCATGTAACCAAATACATCCTCTTTTTTTATTACCAAACATAATTCAGAAGCATAGGAAATCTTTGCTAGACACTGAGCTATCGAGTGCCCATGCAGTTCTAGTAAAAATTTACAGGAAATATTTCAGAGAACGTTAAATTGGATTATTTGGTGATGTGGGTTAAATTTCCCCCTGTGGAAGTGTTACTGCTGCTGTCCCAGAAAACCACAAGGAGCTAGGCAGTCATTTAGTGGGTGTTTTAACCCTGAGAAATAGGTTGCAGGAAAGATCTTGGCATTCTAAGTTCAGCTGGTACAGTGATGAGAATGATCTGGAAATTGTTGCTATGTCTGTCTGAATTGTTAAAGACCAAAGAGGGAAGCTAAAAAAATAAATCTGTCCCATGGCAACTCTTGACTCAGAGGCACTAGTTGGGGTAGAGCAGGAAAAGCCATCTGAGTCACTGAGTCAAATAACAAAACACTTGTGAAGGCTGAAGCTATTAAGGCAGTTTATATTAAATGTTGCCAATGCCAACAGTAAGCTTCCTCATTTTATGGCCATAGTACATTATTGTGGGGTATTTTCTTTAATTTGAACTTTCAAAAATAAATAAGTAACATTTATTTATACACGCTCCATAGGAACTGTGACATTTGGTAATAGGTGCGTGCCACAATCTAGAGCAGCAGATGTCCTCTGCCTGCCTTGTTTTAGTTGGTACAACATTTATGTTGATTAGTAGTTTAGGAAAAGAAATTGTATCTGTAGTTTATAAGACGTGCATGAAATGTTTACCAGGTGACTCCTGACTGCCATCATAGGGGACCAGGATGGAACACCAACAACAAAGCCTGCTTTCTATTCCTGCTTCCCTTTTCCATCAGCTGGTAGAAGGTAGATCTTTCGAGCCACATGCTACTGTCAGCTGAAAGGATTATGAGATTCAAACTAATTTTCCACTACTCTCAAGTCCAAATGGATCCTTTGCTGTAAAGCTGATACTGTTCATTGTCTACAGAGACACAAACATGGCAATGCTTGGCCATGTCTCAGGGACTGATCCCATGTTATCTTTGGATGTGTCTTGAGTGTAGGTATTTTGTTGTGCCTTCTGCCTGCTCTCTGTCTGGGTTTCCCTGCCACCTCTTTGTGATACCAGGAAGATTTGTGCAAGAGTGCAAACTGATTTTAAAAAGAGGTCTGCCTGAAAATTAGCATTTTTAGCCAAACTAGTTTTCTGACTGCCACCAGGAGAGACAATCCTTACTATTCTTTGTCTGAGGGCTTCTTTTCAGTATATTCAGCACGCTCTTTCTGCATGCCTCTAGACCTGACATACGGGAAGCACTGGAAACACTTAGCTGGGAATAGTAGGGGGAAGAGTGCCAGCAGTAAAGTCTTAAATTGTCTTAAGCCCATCATAAAATCACACTCTTAGTTAACTAGAGTACATTGTGTGCGGTATGGAGCTCATTGTTGGACTGAATTTGTTAACTGCTCAAGTGTACAGTGTTTCTTGGGGTTTTTTGGTAAGGCAATATTCTTTCCGCCCTTTTATAAAAAACGTATTTTTGAGAATCTCAGCTTTTCATAGGAGTTGCATTTTAAGAAAACACAATGCCTATAATCAAATGACTTTGAAAAGTATGGTGTTGGATGCAGTTTGTACAGCTTTTGATTTACGGGTGGTTGCTGATGGGAGTTTTATTATGTACTAATTTATTTATGTAGTATTTGATTGAATTACTACGCATTGCAACTCTGTACAGAATCTGGTATTTATACTAAAGATTGATATCTCGGTTCCTCACGAGTACAATGATCCTTACCTTTCTTTAGGAAGATTTTATGATTGGGAAAGGTGTATACCTTTGCAAAACTTATTTTAAAGTGGAAATCTGGAGATAATTGGAATACTTCTTTCTCTGTTTCCATGTCAGGAATGTTTCCATGTCAGGAATGTTTCCATGCCTTCTTGCCTCCCCTCTTCCTCCTAAAAAGTGGGGTGACTTTTTTTTTTTTTTTAATTCTACATACAATATGAAATAGCAGTTAAACAAATTAATGTAATAGTTGAGCATTTATAACTAATGCACCTTCCCTGTATTTCTCCACCAGACTGAATTTAGCAGCAGATGAAGCCCCAGTCTTGCCCTGGTGGCCCAGGCTCATTTGTGCCAGCATCACCAAATTCTTTGGGGCAAGTCCCGTGAGCAGCAGCTCATGGTTGTGCTCCAGTTCCCCACTTGGGGCTTTCTGTTGGCTGGTTTTTCTTGTGTGTTTCTGAAAGGCACAGGATGGCAACTGCCTCCTGTTTCCCACAGATCAGGGTTACTTGTCAGGATATCAAAATAAAATTACCTTGCTCTTTCTCCTATTGGGACTGGGTCTCCCGTGGGAATTAATCTCTGAGGGCTGAAGCCATTTAGGCCCCAGATAGGCGAATGGATGTAGATTGTGGCTTTTGAGTGGAGACAGCTGTAACAGTGAAGAAAATTTGAAGATGCCAAATCATATAAATCTCTTTTGTGGCGTGGATACAAGACAGATCTCAAATTGTGGTGAGCTGTGTGGGAAAGAAGAGGGGAAATTATAGCAGTTTACATCCAGAAGAGGATCTGTAAAGGTGCATGAGCACACCAGTAGTCTGGAGTTCTTGCTTTGCAACACATTAGTAGCTTTATCTGCTGTTGAGGGGAGTATTGAAGACTTCACTGCCCTCCAGAGGATATGTAGGTGATAAGGTTGTTGGCTTTTTTAATTGAAATTCAGATTATTTCTAACAATGTAATATAAGATTCCAGCAGCAGATTTTGAGGGAGGAGAATACCAGGCAGCCAGAATAAAGAGGTCATGGAGAAGGCCACAGCCTTGGCAGGAAAGTCCTTATCTTAGAGGGTGTTTGTGAGGCATTGCCAAGCAGTTTACTTGCTTGTAACTGTGGTGTGAAAGCACCCACTGTGGGTTCCTACATTTGTTTGCATGAAGATCCCAAACACCATCTTCTCAGGGCTGGGAGTCTTTTTTGTGCTGGATGCTTAATATACATCTAGCACAGCCTCTGTTTTGGCATGCCTACAGGCTCCATAAAGCCTAGGCAGAGTACACAGACACAGCAAGGAGAAGGCTGAGTGTCAGGGACATGGGATTACACTGCCAGAAACAAAATACGGCATTCTCATCCCTTTCTTTTTAGCCTGTTTCTGAAGGGAAATGTGATGTGAACTTGTGCCATCTTTCTTCACAGCAACATTGACTTCCCACAGATTGCATCAGAACTGAATGAAGGGCACTGGAACAAGTGGTAGAAAAAAGACTAATGTGAGTTCAAGTTGCCTCTTTTCTTAACCTACAGCTGGACAGTCAGCCCACAGGCAACACAGACATCCCTTTATACCAAGCATGAACTGTTCCTTGGCTGCCAGGTAGTTGGGGGATAAGTGAGAAAGCTGCAGTACTGTGAATGAAGAGATGAGGGAAATGGGGCCTGAGAACATATCTGTGACCTAGGGAGTCAGCAGCCTGACAAGAAGTCAAAGAAACTGGTTTTGGAGGATGGAAGACATGACCAACACAGAGTTCAAGAGCTTTTCTTCCATAACACTTACCACAAAAACACTTCTCATTTGAGAACAAGGAGCAAGATAGCATACTAGAACAAGAATGATCTTCAAGATAATGCATGTAGGCCCACAGAGAAGAGGCACCCAAGATGGAATTGTGTACAGTGGAGAGTGATAAGTCTTATCTGAGATTTGGTTCTGTCTCTCACCTTGGGCTACAAAAGGAGTCCAGGACAACCAGCCGTGTGCTGGAGGGACATCTGTTAGGTATCTGCAGGGCTCTGTGCCTCAAAAATTGTGTTTCCTATGAAGGAGATAGGGGTCCTGTGGCTCTGAAGAGGGCTGAGATGGCACCATAGACCATATGGCTGCGAATGAAGAGTAAACGCCAGGGTGTTGATGCACGATCAGCTCAGGAAAGGTAGCTACAGAAGTGCCCAGGCCATCAGAAGGGAGTGGGCAGGAATGCACAGAGAGGTGAAGGATGTGAGATGGCCCCTTTCAGCAGCAGCTTAGGCTGATCATAAAAAGTTATCCTTAGGTAGATCAGGGGAAGGTGATTTGTGGGGGAGGGATAATAATTCACTGGAGCTGTAGCACAGTGGGGAATTTCAGGAATATCTGTACCATCTAACAGCAAAGGTACCACATCTTTAGATCTGCCACTGATCCTGCAGGGCCTCTTTGGGCATTAAGTGTCAGCTTTTGATAAGATGCGTTCCCTCAGAGCTGGCTGCGTGCTGTACACTAAGGGCAATGACACCTTGTAAGACTGTTCATATTAATGTACCAGAGAGGGCTTTTTATCTCCATCAGACAGATAATGGGCTTAATTCTGAGGTTTGTTTTTGCTGTTTTTGTTTGTTTTCTTGTTGTTGTTGTTCTACAGCAACTGGAGGAGCAGATTGACCATTTTGCTATGCTTGTCTGTATGGTGGTCTGCTGTGCATTGTCTGTACTTCCTTGGCACGGATGGAGAAGTGAGCATCCTAACAACATAATTAATCTCCTATATAGAACGTTCAACATCAGCCTGGGAAAATGATGCTCTGAGGGGAGCGTGAAAGAGATTTCTCCTCTTGGCACTCTGCTGTGTAGAATATCCTCTTTCTTCTTGTCTCTGAACATGCTTCCTGAGTTCGAGGTGGTGAGCAAAGCAGGGCATGCTGAGAAGCACATTATCCGGCAGCCCTGCGTTTGTCAGATGCTGTGAAACGGCAGGGAAAGAGAATGGAGGAGCTGGTGAATCTGTCACATCCTGCTTGTTCAAAAGATTATTGATGCTGCATAATTCATCAAAGCATGACCGACCTAGCAGTGGGTTCTGCTGCCAGAGGTGTCCAGTTCCTGCTTCTGTTTCAGCTGCCCATAAAGTGATGCTCCTTTTTTATGAAAATAGCCTCTGTCTTTGTGTCTGCCCATGAGCCTTTCAATTAGTACACCTAAAATAGTGTTGCCTTGGACTCAGATAAAATGTGAAGGTCCTGTTTCCTGAGAAATGCCACCATTTTGACATTTCTTTGTGATTTGGAAGGTGATTGAAATAGGGAAATACTGACATTTTCTGTGCAACAGAAATCCTATGAAATTTCAATCGGAAATATTATAGTGGGTTTTTTTTCTGACATTATTTATACAGTGTTTGGGATTATTTTACCTTCCTACAGTTGAAATATTTTGACTGATTAACAATGAAAAAAAATGCCAATTTGTAATGTTCAGTTTTGAATTATTCCATTACTTCCTAATAGCAGTTATTTCTTGATAATGAAGTACGGCTCAATGGGAGTTGCAGTTCAGAAGCTTGGCAAACTCACTCTGAACCTCTCCCGTTGCCTGATTTATGTCTCTGGTACTGCATCATGCAATTTGTTTGAATGAAATTTGAAGTCTTACTGCCTGATGTAGCAATAACGGAATCTGGTCTGTACGGCATAAGACAGGTTCAGGTGTTGGTTCCCATGAGGCAGCATGCTGCAATGGAAAAATGGAAGTTTATGTTCCGGTGTTCAGATTCTCAAGGCAATATTGCTGGTCAGCGAAAAAAAAAAAAAAAATATGGTCAAGTATCTTTAGGTGGGATATTTCCCCTGAGTTTCCCAGATAGAAGATTGAAAATGTAGGTGGCTAGAGAATTGCAAATACCTGCCGCAGTTTGGATATGTTCTTTCACATGCATAAACTGGGACAAGGAACCAGTCTGCCTGAAATCTCACTTTGTTACAAATTTAATCCTAGCTCACATACTTACCAAATTTGCCTAATCCTGTAGGTAACTCTTCATTAAATATCTCCTGGTGAATGTGAGAGGTCTTTAGGTTCATACCTTGTTTTACCAACACAGAGTTAGGAGAGACATTTCAGGGAGACAGGTATCCTTCCTAAGGATAAGGAAGGATAAGATATCATTCCTTATATCCTTCCTAAGCTCTGCTATGGGATGAGTTTAGTCCACTAGAGAAGCCTGGAAAATCACATCTCATCAACACTGCTGAAACTAGTGACTTCTGAAATAAAAAAGTGGTTGGAACACTGCTCCTAGAAATCTTTGCTTAGGCACCTCTGGGGGGAATGCAACCTGGGTCTGTTACAGTGTGTAAGAGGGACCAGACTGCCAGGTCATGACCAGAGTTTTGCTGGAGCAAGGTGTACAAGAGACTTAAGGCCAAAAAGCAAATGAAAGAGGGAGGCTTCGCTAACCCAGGATTATGCAGGTAGCATGGAAGAACACTCTGGGGACATTTTGCCTCTTGTGTGGGTTAATGTTAAATGCATACATACTGCGGGGAGAAGGAGTGTTAGATCCAGTTCTCCATATTTGCAGGTGAGTCTTCCCAAGCTGCTGGGATTGCAGACCTGACGTTACACCCACTTGTGCCTGCCCTGGGCCAGCCAGGAGTTCTGCCTTCCCAGCCAGCTGCAGCAGGAAGGTGTTACCAGATACCGCTGTTCCAAAGCCACCTCTTTGGGATGGTGGCTGACCCCCCAACCACTTAAGCCATTGCTTCCCACTTCACCCATGGGTATTTTTGTCACTAGATCATAGCATCATGAAGTCTTTTAGGTTGGAAAAGAGTTGTAAGATCATAAAGTCTAACCATTTACCCAGCACTACCAAGTCCCCCACTAAGCCATGTCCCCAAGCACCAATCTACATTTCATTTAAATGCTGCCACGGATGGGAACTCCACCACCTCCATGGGCAGCCTGTTCCAAAGCTTGACAAGCCTTTTGGTGAGGAAATTGTTCCTAATATCCGATCTAAGCCTCTACTGGTACAACTTGAGGCCATTTCCTCTTGTCCTTTCGCTTGTTACCTGGGAGAAGACATCAACCTCCACTTGACTACAGCCTCCTTTCAGGCAGTTGTAGAGAGCAATAAGGTCTCCCCTGAGCCTTTTTTCCTCCAGGCAACCCCAGCTCCCTCAGCTGGTCCTCATCAGACCTGTTGTCTGCACCCATCACCAGCTCCTGTTCTCATAGCTATCCATCCAGGCAGCTCTGGATGCCAGGAGGATTGTCCTCTGCACATGCTTCTGTTCCTTCAAGAGGGAGAGTGGAGCAAAAGAATGAGGAAGGCAAAATCATCCTCCACACATTTTTCAGAAGTAGCTGCCTCTCTCCATGCAGACAACAGGGGATGTAGACAACAGGCATAGACAGGTAGGTACCTGTCCTGCCAGACCCCAAGCCAGGACAGCTTCAATTTCAGAGAAGTCATACCAAAATGAGGTAGCTGGCACAGACAGACTTGACAGGACCCACTGCTTTCAGTCAGATTGTCTTACTGATGAAAATATCCTGGTTTCTGGGCAGGGAAAAGTGGAGAGGAAGAACCACAGGCCAAGACTGCCCTTCTGCTTTGCAGGACTTTCTTTTATCTCTGTTCAGCAATATTGCATCAGCAACAAAATAAAAATAATATATAGAGAAGGACCCATACGAAGCTCAATTATGAAATATCAGGCCACCTTCCGCGCCCAGCTTTAATGTGACAGTCCTGCAGCATTTGGACTGACTGCTTTAACCTCTCATGGTTAATACTACCTAACAGAAGAGTAAAAATTTAAAATTGTAAATACTCTTTCAATCCTGGTAGTAATTACCTCTTAGCAAAGTTAGTGCTTTGCCAATTCAAAGAGACCTAATCCCCTTCTGTCATAGGAAGAGAAAAAATGTAATAGCTGTGAGAACTGTGAAGCTTATTTTCAAATAGATGCCTCAGCATTTTGATATTTTCTGTGGGATTAACTAGTAATACAGGAGGACTAATACATATGCAGAGCTTTCATTTGCTTCTGTAACAACTTGCCGGGGGTGAATCAAACTGTGTCATGAAAAATGGTGTTGTTTCCCCTCCTTCTTTGTCAGATGAAGGAAAAAGACTTGTTAGTAACATAGAAACAATTTACAACTTATTATCATTTCAGGGAAAGTTTCTCCTAGTGTCATATTTCTGCTTTTCTTAAGTTTCTCTTTTTCTTACCCAAACGGAAAGGGCTGCCACTTTGGAAGCACAGAAGCCACATAATGAAAGGTGTGAAAGGGTTGCAGTAAAAGCATTTTTGCTAACATGAAGTAGAACTGAAGCTCTTTCTGTACTGATCTGTTATACTCACACAGTTGCTTCTAGCTCAAAGAAAGGAGACAATTCGCTGTGCTGTGTGTGTAACTCTGGCTCCTGGGGATGGCTTTGTGCTGTGCCTCGGAGGCTGGTTCTGCAAGCATCTGGTGCTGATGGGCACAGGCAGTGATGGCTGCAGAATACTAATGCTGCCACTGGCTCCCACAAGGCTCCACTTCTGAAAAATGCTTTAGCCATTCACTGTCCATGCACCATGCTGAGCAACAGGAGGGCAGAAAAGCTGTGCTCAGGGATTTTTTTTTCAATGCAGAGCAAGAAGCCAACAGCAACGACGGCTCTCTACTTAACATTGTTGTGCCCAGGCTCCTTTCAGATCTGCAGTCATTTATATGCATAAATATCAAGCCTGTCACTTGTTGCAGGCTTTGATAGCATTTGTGTAACAAAGGAATCAGAGGGAGAAAAGAGGTGAACATCTTCTATTCCAATCTTACAAAATGAATGACTGTGTAGCTATGGTGATTACTTACTTTCAGGTTTTATTAGATCACTGTCCTCTGCAATTTGTTTTCCTTCCTGTTCTGCTGTCCCATGCAGAGGACCGTGCAAGGACCGCCCCCCACAACCCTTTTGTCTTTCTCCCACACTGTGACTACCCATAGGGGATGTCTCAAAGAATTACCTGCCAGTAATGAATGCCACAGCAAAGTCTGTCGCCACGTACTGACACCATTTTTCTTTTTGCTTCAATTTTTTTTCTACCATTAGCCATCTGACAAAGTCACTCCACATCACCCATTTCATGCAGAGAGACAAGAACTCTGCTGTAATTGTGTTCTTGATTACTTGATTTTTTTTTTTATCTCCCCTAGGCAAGATGCATGCTTGTTCTTTGCTGTGCATACCGTCTTTTTCTGCAGGTTCTAAATTGAGGCCAATGGTGTGTTTACCAGTCACCTCTGCCTGCAAAGCTATGCAGCTGCATCTAGATTTTCTCTGGGTCTTGCAGCTATTCTGTATTGAAAGACAACTAAAATACACTGCTCATATAAAGCTGCTTTTCCATTAAAGCAACGGGTGAAGTATCACAGGAATGTTATTCTGATGCCAGGAGAGAGGAGGGAGAGGTTTGTACTGGTTGCTAATAGGAGGGGAAATAGCCTTTGAGACAATCCCCTTATTAAATGTGGTCTGCACAATGAAAAGCTTGGGGAGCCTTTCTAAGGCTTGACACATTTAGGCTTTGTGCCCAAGCTCAGGGTCTCAGACATGGAGGTGGTTTCAGAACACCACACAAGGGAAACTATTTCAGCAAAAATATCAAGGTTATATGATTAATTTATGAAACTGTCTTGGATCACCATGCACATGCGTCTTTATTGGCATGTAACTTCAGAACAGAAGTAACAATTTCTCCCCAGACCTCCAACCAGCCATTGTCTGCTGGGCTATCAAAGAAGTTTCAGGGACAAACAACAGATAGAGGCCGTGTGAACATTGCCAATGCTAACTAGAGGTTTCTTTTCTCCCCTGAGTAAGTGTAATTTTTTTGTGCTTCCTGCTTTTACGAGTCTTCCCTAATCTTGCGAAAACCTTGAAGCAGTAGTATTATAGTCTTGATAGTCTGAAGATATAAACGGTGCAGGACTTGTAGGGACAAGTAATATATTTTCCTAAAGAAGGACCTGTGTGCCTGAAGGCATGTCTGCTTTTTTTTTCCTCCAACTGTATCAGTTGGTGTAAAAAAGGATATTACCTCTCCCTACAAACGTTTCTTTACTTATTAAAACAGTTGCCTCCAGGATACAAAACACTTAACTGGGTGTAAAACGCCAATGTCAGGGCGATAGAGTGGAGTTCAATGGTGTGATTTCCATGCCCTGAGCAAATTGGCACAAATTAAAACAAGATGGGTTGAACAGTCCACTCTGATCCTTCTGCATGTCATTAATGTCCCTTACACCCCCACTCTACATTAGTATTTTTGTCTTTTCTACCCCTAAACTCTACGGAGCAGCTCTTTTCTAACACAGAAATGTGCATTGAGTAACATCTTTTGAATGCTATCTCAGTAGAAACAGGAACTCTTATGGTATGCTTGATGAAACTTCTCTGCCTTCTGATTATTTCCTTGGTTGCTATATCTGTATAGGTGTTTTGTTTGCTACAGCTGAGCTTCAGAGAGATGAAAAAAAAAAATGTCCAGTGTGACTGAGTAGACTGTTCCTCCTTTAAGGATCACCTAAGTGTTGACAACTTGGTTGCAAATCTTAAAGGACTTTTTTTAATATTTCAGGTGAACTTTCTGTGGAAGGCATACAAGACCCATTCCTTGTTAGTGTACATGTTATCACAGACCCAGGTGAATCTAAGACTCTTCAGCAGGCCATCGATAAGCTTCTAGCCTGGATCCATCCAGACCTCCAGCTGTTTCGTGTCTCGGAAAGACGAGTGCCCAGGAAGCGCAGGAAGCTGGTTAAGGCTGGTGTTTGTCAGCCAGCCCTTGCTGTCATTCTCTTTCTGCAGGAGGAATATGGAGAAGAGCCGATCCTGCAGCTCCATGAAACTTTTCAGCGGCCACCTTGGCATTACCACCACACAGAGCTAATGCATGGGAAATTCCTCCCTTACATGCCATGCAGCCAAGACTTTTACACTTTGGCTCCAGAGACTCCTCTGTGGGCCATTCGCCCAGTGCACTACGGGAAAGAAATGATCCGCTTCACCATATACTGCAGGAATGAAAATTTCATGGACATTTTGAAATTGTATGAGTTAATATTGAAAAGACCAGTGTGTCAGAAGAAAGCGGACTTCTGTGTTTTTCCTGTCTATTCTAACATGGAAATAGACATCCAGTTTTCTTTAAAAAAGCTTCCGAAGGGCCAGGTGCCCGTGAGGACAGAGTCAGCAGTGCTGGAGTTCAGAGTAAAAGATGTGGGGCAGCTTGTGCCTCTCTTGCCCAACCCTTGCAGCCCCATCAGTGAAGGCAGGTGGCAGACAGAAGACCACGATGGAAATAGGATCCTTTTGCAGGTAAGTTCAGAACACAGGGAAATGGAACCACATTTCTTGGTTTTGTGCAGGAAAGCTTAACCTGCAATGACAGACAGAAAAGTTGCCTTTTTTTTTTTTGTTCTAACCTTGGAGAAAGACCCAGGACAGTACTGTTAAAGAAATAATTTGGAACCCGTTGCTGTGTGTGTCACCAGTCAGAAAGGCAGTAAATGATACTACCCAGATATCAGTCAACCTCAGTTTATGCTAAGAGTGATGTGAGATGAGGTAGCTGTTTAAAAAATTAGGAGAGAAGGAATTATGAGCCTGAGTGGAGAAATGATGGCTGGTGATTGTAGTTTTACAAGAAATATGGGCACAGAACTGACACAGAGTTTTTAAATAGCCCTCAGTTGTGAGACTTTTATGGAAGACAAGCAGAAGTTGTGATGGTACTCATTATTTTCTAGCATCACTGGCTGACAAACTGCATCTCTCTTTTGCACAATGATTATCAGAATGAAGACAGAGGTGATAAAGGAAATGAAATGTGCCCTGAAGAGCAGCCTAAGAGAGACATTCCCACAGACTCTCTTTTTGAACTAATGTCAAGTGCTCATAACCAAATCCTGAGAGTTTATTTGTTAGGACATCTGTAGGCACCATATCTGGGCAATCTATCAGCATGTTCTGCTTCACTACACCACATCCAAGGGAGATAAAAGGATAAGCAGCAAGCTCTTAAGAGCTGCCTGCCCTGCAGAGGGGGTATCTGTGGCAATCCAGAGCCAGGTTAATGTGCATTCTTGCACTGCAGAGTTATTTATTGCTGCTTACACTCGAATCAAGGAGCACAGACCCTCACGTTTAGAAGGCTGTTGTTCAGATTTCAAAGGGTATTTTTTTGGAGTAAATTACATCCATATGGCTTGTCCAATTGTCTGACCTTGTTTCTGTGGAAGAAACATTGTGGATGCCATCCTTTCACCATACAGACCTCCCAGCAGGCAGAGAGGTGTGTAGAATCCTCTGCAGCACAGTACCTGTGGGTCTGTAGCTCCTGGGACTGAAATCCCAGGTACACAGGACATCTGCACTCGGATGAGTCGCATCCAGGTGGTAGTGAAACCTTTCGATGCTGCTTTGCAGATGCCACCCTCAGAGAAACCCCGTGCCAGAGCTGAATAACATGTATAGGGCTGAGGAGGGAAGTTCCTTGCCCATCTGGCAAGACAGTCACCAGTTTGTCAGGGTTGCTGATTACACTTTAGGCATATCTGTGTTAGCCTGAGGTAACTTGCAAACTGAAGCTGACAAGAGTCATCACGAAACTTACACACAGCAGCCACACTCACCCACATCCTCTTTTCCCTGTTCTTTCTCAGATGTTTCTGCTATGTGATAGAACTTTGGTTTATGGGCTCTTACACTGGTTTCGAGTAAATTGAAGGGAAGCGTAGAAAAAAATAGAGCTTCTAAATAAGGCTTTTGATTTAAAACCAGCAAATTTTGAGAAATAGCAGGTGCCAGGCAGTACAGAGGCAAAGTGGGACCTGCTGAGCAAAGAAAATCAGAATAAGATTTTAGCCATATGTACCAAAAGAGAAGACTAGAAGCCTGCTAAGTGTGGCCTCCAAGTGCAATTAATTTTTGTTTCTGTTTTTGGTGAGGATGATGATTCTGAACAGGAGGACAAAATGGCAAATGAGAATGAAGTTACAGAAATGGAATTTACCACTTTGAAAGCGTGGTGAAGCAAAGGAAGTTTAATATATGCAAAGTGAAGGGAAAACAGAGACTTTGGATCTCCCTTATGCCTTTGCAAAGTCGTGAAAACTAGATCTTGGTATATGGGTCTTAAGCAAGTCTGTACAATCAGAAGTGGAGCTCTACATCTAAATCAAAGGGAAAATTTCCTGTTGTTCAGATGTCTATGGCCACCAGTGCAACATGACCATGGAAAGAAAATTGCAGTCTCTGTTGTTTACCAAAGTTACAATCCCCTAGGAAGCATGGAAAGTGTTTATGCCATTGCACAGGGTCCCAAGGACCTCACCTGTCTTCAGCTCTGGACTTCAGAAAAGTGCAGGGACAGGGAAGGGCTCTCATCCCATGCAGAGGAATGGAGAGACTGTCTTAAAAAGGGAAGACTAGGGTCATCCAAGCCCAGCCAAAGGAAGTCTGAAGGGAGCTCTGACTGGAAAACAGACCAGAAGGTAAACAGCAGGAACAGGAAAAGGCTGTTTCACTAAATGATAGTTCTGACACGGGAACGAAAAACTGTCAGTAAATAGATTTTAGTACATATTGATGACAAATTACACAGCAGCCACCCAGCAGATGCAAGCAGATTAATACCTTAACTCAAGGCAGGATGGTCAGTTAGGGAAAGGAAATGATGGAGCATGGGTTATAGGAAACACTGGATTTGATGATCCATTAATTCCTTATATTCTTTTAATTCATTCTAAGTTCAAAGCAATTAGAGCATCTACCTCTGAAAGTAAGAGGACTACAATTTTACTTCTTACAGAGGGCTGCTATTAGCAGTATTAACCATGCCACAGCATTGGTGATAGCTTTCACTTCTTTCCAGTATTTTTCATCCTGCATATCAGTTGGTACTTAGTAATCATCAGAATATTTTTTGTTTACTTTATACAGATACTGCACCTTTAAAAAATTGTAATTGTACCAAAACCGGTAGATTAGCATCCCTATTAAATTTCAGGGTGGTTTTAAAGTTTGAAATTTGAATATACCTCCATGATTAGGCTAACAAGATGTGACCTCTGTGTTTTTCTTGCCTGTCCTTACAGGGACTTGGATACTTGCCAGCCAGATTGATCCATGTTCTTAATCCATTTTGCAAATGCAATTATCAAGGGGCTTAGATAAAGTCAGTTCAAGAGAAAACAAAGTTATTCATGGGTAAGATAAATCTGTTTAATGCCAAGAAACTATTCCTTCATTTGCAAGGAAGCCCTTCAGAATTGTTTTGTCACAGTAGCTTTTACACATTGGCAAATTAGTCCAAGGGTGCAGCTATATAACAGCTGAGGCAAAGGGTTCAGTTGGCTGGAGCAGGAGCAAGGCTTAGCAAATGATTGCATCCTGTGGGAAGAAACCCACACTGCTTCACCAGAGGTAAGCCCAGAAGCAGGAGCTCTGGAGAGCTCTTAGAGCAGTGGGAAGAATATGTAAATAATGTAGCTAGGAATATATCACACACTGGTATACTGAGTATACTGCTGAATTCTTAGGTCTTGTCCAGATCCCTGGCTGCCTCTGGGCATAATCCACACGGAGACAGATGAAGTGCTAATCAACTTGCACTCCTGGCAGTGCAACATGGGAAGCAGGAAAGGTTAATAGCTGATTGGACTGGCTTGGCCGTGCATGTTTGGGAAGCAGGGATAGTGAGCAGAGAGAAGAAAGTGAACAAATAGCTTCTTTAAACAATGCGAATGTCTTTGCGTAGAGTAGGAAAAGTAAAATAGTATTTTGGCAGAATTTCCTACCCACTCTGCATGAGACAGAACATGCAGACATTCCCTAGAGGAAGGTGAACAGCAGCAAATTATTATCTCACCTAGGCAGTGACTCAGTGTTTAAGCAGAGGACCTACTGCTGGCTTACATGCCAAAGAGTACCTGAGCCACCCAGAAAAGGTGTCTGGGCAAATTAGACTCAGGACCTACAGGAGGGCCTGTGCCTTCTGGAATGCCAGACAGGCACCCTAGGGGATACTGGCATGGGCCAAACACCCATGTTGAGGCATCTGATTCACTTTGTAGTAACCAATTTCTTGCTAAAATCTGTCCCCCTGCACCCTCTTCAGCACCAAAATGTAAACAATATTGCAATAAAGCCAAGACAAGTAAAGCTCCCAAGAAATACATGGTTTGTTACCATTCTGTGGTAGTCCTGCCTGAAACAAGGTAGTCAGACCCGGCATTGTATGCCAGTTATTGTGCTAGTGAACCTGTACAGTTCATGAGGTGCCTACTTTCTGCCTAGTGTTGCTTCATAAAGCATCCTTGAAATAACACTGCAAATGTTAACAGATCACATCTTATGAGGAGGTAGAGGGATTTTTTTTTTTAGCTGATTTGCTGAATTAATCGGGCAATGTTCTTATCTGTACTGGGCAACTGTAATCTTGAGTTGAGAAGTGGTATAGTCATGTGTTTTAGGAGCAGAGGTAGTGGCCATAACTGAAGCTAAGAGCTGGGACAAGAGGACTCAGTGCGGAAAATGCCTAGCCTTAGATATATGGGCATGGATGGGTATTACTGAGCTGATGAGGTCAAAATCATTACAAGATAGAAGATTTGGACAAAGCTTTTCCTCACCCAGCCCCAGATAAGACTAAAAGAAACATTTTAGTCTCCTGTTCAGCATGAAGAATGGTTTGCCCTTCAAACTTCCCTTGGCCCAGGAGAGGCAAATTTCGGAGACTCAGGGTCCAGTTATTTTTCCATTGAGAGGTTTAGGACACAGATCAGTGTGGTCACGGTTGCATTTACTTCAGCTGACCCACCAAACCCTTTCAGACCTCACCTGGCTCTGCCGTTCCAACACAAAGCAGTGTTCCTTCTCCTTCCCCTAGTTTCCAGTTCGGATGCCTTGATGGCCATCTAGCATTCATGTGACCTTGATAAAATATGTAAATATTCTAGAAGTATTAGTCAATCTGCTACCATTTTAGGTATAGGCCTTGGACTTTGTGGCACCTCTGTCATGCCCCTGATGGAAGCATACAGTTATTTAGTATCCTGAAAACTTAAATGCTTTGATCTGCCTGCAGTGTCAACAGGTTCTCTAAAGAAATGGCTTAATAGTTTGTAAAACAATTAACAAAAGGTCAGACTGGCTGATACACTGGATGCCTGTAGTCTTAAATGCAGTGAAATCATCTCATCCCTGTTACTCAAAGCATTACCAAGAACAGGAGGGAGATAAATGAGTCCCACTACTACATACTGGAGTCCCTACAGTTAAGTACAGGCAGAAAAGAGAAAGAAGATCAACTAAGCCAGAATCAGAGAAGGCAAAAAGACAAAAACAGGCAAAGAAATAGCACTTTTGCAGAGGACAGTTCAGTCTGCAGGAAACAAAATGAAGGTGAAAAAAACGATTCAAGCTTGCTGAATTAATCGTGCAGATAGAGCAGAACTGAACAGAAACAGGAAGAAAGACAAGAAAAGCATTCACTGGAACAGGCTGCCCAGAGAACTTGTGAATGCTACATCTCTGGAAGTGTCCAAGGCCAGACGGGATGGGACTTTGAGCATCCCTGCCCATGGCAGGGGAGTTGGAACTAGACAATCTTTAAGGTCTCTTCCAACCCAACCATTCTTTGACTTAGGACAAGCAAGGATTTGTACAGGGCACCTTTACAAAAATAATTTCTTTTGAAACTGGTGAAAAGGACAGACTTTTGGTGCAAAATTTGACTCAGTCAAGGGAAGTGCCTTAAGATGATTTAATTAATCTATAAACCTAATATTAGTCTCCTGTTTTTCAAAATCTTTTACTCTATTTTTCCTTTCCTTTTTTGAGACATAGGTGTGTGGTTCCTAATGCAAATGACTGGGTTTCGGGGGAGCAAAGAGAATCAGTCACTAATTTAAATAAGCGATTTTTAGTTGTTTTTCTTCAACTTAAGATATTTCATCTTTTCTGTTGGTGCAGTGATGTTTCATGGCATACTAGGATCTCTTATGACTCTATACACCCAGCAAAAATTCTTGAGAGTGAATATATTTTGTGTTACAAAGCACCCAACTTTTCTATTTTGTAAACACACTACAAGCCACTGTTCAAATACATTCCATTTTAAATGAAATTTGTGCATTTTTCCTTTTGATATGCTGTGTTTCTGACTACATTTTGCCTTTCAAGTAAGATTTATGACGATTATACTGAGGACTAACCTCTGCTACTTTTTCTTGTGTTGATTTTTTTTTCCTGGATCAATTCCACTGGTTTTAATACAATTAAACAAACACCATGGCACTCCTATTGAGCAAGGCAGGCAAAATCTGGGTTTGAGCTGGTGATGTCATTGCTGTGCTGGCTGGGTCCTGACCTCAGCAAAGCCTTGCTGGCAGTTCTTAATACAGATAATGCTTAAGGAGATCTCTATCAGCTTTCTTAAAAAGCAAATAACTTAAAATAGACTGCAGGAACACTCATGGATTTTTTCTGTCCAGGCAGCCCAAGTTGAAAGTGCATTTCTGCAACATTTGCCCCAAGTTGTTTACGGCATTCCCAGATATTCATCATGAAATTCTTCTGCAGCCCATTGTAAAACACAAAGACTTTAAATCCCTCCAGACTTCACAAAGATTTGTGCAGAGATTATAAATGAGCAGCAGATTAGCACCAGATGAAAAAATCTGTTCTGTTAGAGAGCTAATCTCTTCAGTCAGTGGCCAGGTTTGTTGCACATCTTTGTGGCAAGGTCTGACAAATCTATCTCCCTGCATTTGGAATTTCAGTCAAAATCACCGTGTCACTTTGGATAGTGCCTTTGTCCTCTCAGATGACTGATGCCCTCTCTGGCATCTCTCTGGTGTTCGTGCCTGTTGCAGGCAGCATGGCTGTACCAGGCAGGGCTCTGCCAGGCAGCAGGGAGGCAGCAGGCAATGCTGAGAGCATTAGCAAGCCATGAGAAGGCTGAAGATGTGGACTTGGAAAATAAAAGAATGCAGAAAAGATGCAACCGTTTTCAAATCCAGTGGCGGGCTTAAGGAGGAAGAGAAGCCTCCTCTAAAAACAAAAGAGAAGTGACCACATGAGCACACAGGCTGTGTGCAGCACTCGGTGTGTTGTGCCAGGGTGGCACAGGGGAGCGCAGCCATTGGCTTGGCACAGGACTAGGAGCTAGTTTTGCCTGACTTTTAATCCTGGATAAATCATTGAATCCTCTCTGTGATCTCTGACAAGTTAGAGAATGCAGATATAGAAAAGTCTTATTAGTCCACATAATCCAGTTCTCTACAATATAGGATTAGCCTGTAATCTTTATTCACTAGTATGTCGTGGGATGGAGCTTCAGACACACTACCTGTAGTGCAGTGTTCTACCTGTAGTACACTACCACTACTACTGCTGCTAATACTACTACTTGTACTGCTTGGTGTTCTCACAGCCAGGAAAGTCTTCAGTTTTATTGCTTTATTAAAATAATATCTCCCTATTATTTCCCATTTCTACCCATATAGTGAAGAGCAGCATTTGAAAATAGGTCTTCTAAATCTTAACTCATCTAAAAAAAATGATGGAGGTAAGCAATGGCTCCTATAAACAGAGCTGTTCAGAAATAAGCTGTATTAGTGATGTCACTTGATCTGCCCTGCAGGCAGCCGTCCTGGGGGCAGGCTGTACTTGCCCCCTTCTCCTCACCATCCAGCATTACTTCCTGCCAGGCCAGCTGGGCTTGACCAGGAGCTGTGACCCAGGAGCAAGATTAACAGCAAATACCTTGTATAAAATGAAATGCCTCTATCAGTCCACAGGAACATTAAAAGAACTAGGAAAAAAATGTTTAAAATAGCAAAACCCGAAAACTAGTGTCTTACCTAAAGTAGATTTTTCTTGTTAGCATTAGGCCAGATATTAAAGCTATTTGGTTGTTTGAGATAGATTACCCCTTCTAAATGCCTCCACTTACAAGTGTATTTCCCCTTTCATTTGATTCTTTACTTTTTCTCTGTATTTTGTTTAGAAAGTTCCTAAATGAGAGCAGGGTTTCTAGCAGGGTTGTTTCATCTCCCTTGATCCATTTATCCTGGTATTGCCCTCTGGTCCACACCCTCTTAGGTGATGCCCTGGGTAAGCATCCTTTTGAGTCCTGGAAATTTGCACCTGTAGTCATTGTGTTGCATATCTACAATCCAGAACTAACACAAGCTGATTTAAACCGGAGGGTTTGTAAGTAATAGAGCTCAAAACAGCCATTCTGGTGTCTGTGCTGTACTGCTTAAGGCTTTACCTGTACTAATAAATTCCCAGGCACTGAAATCCCTGATAGGGGTGACCTGTGCATGTGCTTGCAGGCCAGGCAGGATGCAGTAGATACATACAGTTGACAACTGAATTGGACCAACTATCTCTTAACAGTGGTGTCCTGAGAGACCAAATTAAATTACTTTTTCTTTGAAACACATCAGAAGTTATGTCAATAAATAAGAACAACAAATTACTGCCATCATGTAAATGTATGAGACTTCTTCTAGTGTGCAAAACACCTCCTACTCACGATGTCTGTGGGCTCTGCCTGACACACGTGTAGCCTGTGGTGTGGCCTGAACAAGGTAAGGGCATAGCTTTTGTACTGTCCCCAGAACTCTCTGCAGTGCAAGTACAGATCTGCTCCCAAAAGCCTTGTGTTTTCAGGTGCAGTTTTGCCCAAATTGTTACCAGTGGTCCCATCCTTACCTTTACACAAACAGGAAGACTAAGCTCGCTTGCATCCTTAGTTTCTTTGGATGCTTGATCTGCCAAATTATCAGCTAAATCTCCAAAAACACAAGTATAGCATAAAAATAAGCCAAGGGTGAGGCAATCCAGGATTTTCTTTCTGAGAGGTAGAAGTGTTTTGGAGGTGCTTCTGTTGATTCATCAGTCTTGGTGGTTGAGTTCTTAGAGCGTATCTAATAACAGAGTTACTGCAGAGAATAAAATGGTACCTTTGGTTAATGCAAACAAAATATAAAGAGGAGCATTTTCTTGGTCAAACACATCAATAGAGTGCAGTGATCTGTTTGTGGACTTTCAGCATATCAAATTCTTATTTCTGGGTTATTCGAAAACATCTTCAGTTAAGAAGAAACTGGTATTTTTTTCATGGGCAAGCCTTATATCTTGTTGAGGAATTTTTAAACAAATTGGCTTATGTATTGCATTAATAAAATAATGTTGTGTATAGAGGTCTAACATGACTTCTGGCTAATGTTTTGTTGACAATTTACTCATTTTGTTTGACTCTTTTGTACTATTTGACTAAATTTTGTACTAAATTTCCTCATTAATTCATATAATTTTTAATGACATTAGGGAGACAGTTTACTATATTACACAGAAATAGATTGTAAAGTAACATACCTCTTTACATATACATATATATATATTTATATATATATATTATATGTACGTATATATATTCATCTCCAGCATCTAAATGAACTTCTACGGTTTGGCTGTCCTATAATCTCTAGTAGGCAATTGTGAATGAGCAAAGCATTTTTTGCAGATGTGAAAATCCTTTTTTGCCTATAAAATCACTTCAATAAAAACCAGAAGATGGCTATGACAGATCTGGGTCACTAAGACAATGTGATGTGCACTAGCAAGATGTTAGAAGCAGCAATGTATGGAGTTGTTTTAGCGACGGGATACAAAGGGCCTCCTTGGTTGCCAGGTCTCAGCTCTTTCTGTCATGTTGTATAATCTCTTTGGTAAAATGAACAAGCTCTGTCTTTATCCATTACGGACCCCAGAAGACTCTTCTCCTTCTGTTGTAAGCAGAAACCTTTTATTAATTTGTGGTTCAGGTTTTTTAATGGATAGTTCATCTTTTTTTTTTTTCCCTGTGTCTCCATCTTTGTCAGTTCAGATTTGTTCTTTTTCACATAGGGGTGATTTGAGTCATATGCATCATTCTGGATGAGGCGTTAGCAGTGTGGTCCACAGTGCTTTAAGACTTTTTAAACTCACTTGAGACTGCCTGATACCACGTTGTCATCCTTGTCGCTTTAATAGTGGATAGTGAACAGGATACCCAGTTCTTTCTCCTCTCTTGTTTCCAACTGACAAGTCCCATAGCTGAGATCATTGTTTATTCTCAAGAGTATGATCTCGCACTTTGTCCTAGTAGTTCCTGCGCCTTTTGGGGCAGAGATCAAGCGTTAGAATTCTGTTATGTGAGAAATTCCAGTAAGAATTTAAATTAAACTTTTTTAAAGGCAAACTTCTAAAAGCCTCACTGAAATAAGTGGGAAGATGAAAAACATTATGATTGCTCAAACACTGTGCAGTTACCCAGACATCAGTGTCTAATCCCATAGAAAAGCCACCTGGCCTCCAGTTCCTTCTTGAGGAGGATGTTGGCTCCCCATTTGTCACAGCTTCTTTCCTTGTTCAAATGCCTGGGTATCTGATGGGATGGCAACAGAATCCTGCCCTCATTTGGATCATAACCATCAGTTTAAGCCTTCAGTCTAGGTGTCTACAAGCAAATTAAATGTCTGTGCATCATGTCACTGTGAGCTAGTTAATAGAGCAAGTGGGTTCTAGGGCGCTCTGCTCAGCTAACTAGGTAAGAAAAAAATGTGAAAGAGTTGAAAGAAGTAGTAAATTCCTGTTGAGAAGACAGAGAATGAGCTTGCTTGCTGAAGGCTTTTTGAGGTTTCAAAAAAGAGCAAAACAAAAAAAACACAGTAAGGAAGAAATGAGAAATTATAATTATGGTGATATACTATTTCTTTATTTTTTTTCTTCATCTGTCCACTAAGGTGGTAAAGTTGGAAGACAGAATATGAATGAATCTGAACAAGTCAATAGGAAGTGAGAATTTCAAGCTAGCGTAATTCAGCCTGCAAGCCAGGGCTTCTCTACCATTTATTCTTGTTGTCTTCAAGGCTCCTTATGTAAATATTTGGGATTTTGGCGGGGTGGTTTGTCTTTGTTATTGCAGTGAAACATTTGCTGCAAGCGTACTGACTGAAGTCTGCTTCGTAATTATTTGCAGTAACAGCTCAGCAGTGGAGACTTAGGGTTGTAAAACTGCCAATTCTGTATTAATGTCATCTTCTTTTCTCCCTCTCCCGGCTGCAGCAAGCGCACAGTTGGTGTAGGAAGTCTGCAAAGCAGAACAAGCAACCGTATCCATCTGTGTCAACAGATTCCCACTTCACCACTCTGCCAGCCTTTCTTCCTGAGAGCCACCAATCTGTCTCTGAACAGCCACAAGAAATGGGTCAAAAAAAGGTACATCACACCAATGGCCTTGGTCATTTTCTTGGTTTCTCCCAGCAGGACTTGAGACATAGTGATCAAGGAGACTTCACACGCAGATCCAGGAGAGCCTCCAGCATTTCCTGGTCATTTCAGCGAAGCAAGTCTCTGTTCTGCTTGCCCACAGTGAACTCCTCTTCGGCATCAGAGACACTTAATTTCAGTGAACCATTTCAGATTTTACATACTGGATCACCTGCAACCAGGTTAAAAACATGGAAATGCAGCCCCAAGCTTAACATTGATGACTTGGAGGGTGCCCAAGAGACTGATGTGGACACAGGGATGAAGCTGTCCTTCTCAGACCTGTCTGTGGTTTCTGCATACTCTGCCCTTAATGGATTTTGCAGTGAGTTGGAAGACTCTCTTCCATCACAGAAACAAACTGTCAGTAGGGTTAAACAGACAGCCACCAGCGGAAGACCTGTATCAGCCATGTGCAATACTTTTGAGTCTGTTGATGGTTCACTGCCTTCTCTTTCAGAATGGTCTTCCAGCTCTTTCACATCAGCATCTCCCTCCAAGCAGTACAAACAGCCCTTGAGAGCAGCTCCGTGTTCTCTGGATGATCATGTTTTCCCAGCTTCACCAGTTAATGAAGAAGAATTTTACATCTGAGGTATCTCTCTCTTATACTTTCCAGAGCAAACGTGTTCTACTTGTGAATGACAGCAGTGGGTGCACCTTGAGCTTACAGAACGTTCCTCGCTGAGGAGAAGGTGATGCAGCAGAGAGTGTTAAATATTTGAAGAAAATACTTAGAACCCTCTGAGATGGGCATTCCCAAACTAGGTACAGTAAAGCAGTCTGAGCTTGCACCCTATACCTTCATACTGAAGGAGATGATCAGCACAGAGGCTTTTCCACAGCAGTGCAGGTGGAATATTTTCTGACTGACCCTTGGACTGGTGGTGAAGGAAGTACCAGAAGAGGCACATAGTACTCCATTTTAATTCAGCAGAAAATGAAGACTAATTTGTGACACCAAACTGCTTTAACTTTTCTGAGAAATTCCCTTAACCCAGGAAAGATGGGAAAAGAAAGGGATCTTATTTTTCTTTCACAGCTTCCAAAGGCAGCTCTAAGCACAGCAGGTCCCAGCAGCACAGCTCCAGTAGAGTCAGGCAAGAAGTTTCCTGTGAGGAAACACACTGTTCCTTCCAACCTTTGAGATCTGGCAGGGGTGAGGTGGGGGAGAATCACAGAATCATCAGGATTTGAAGAGGCCTTCAAGATCATCTACTGCAAGTGTCAACTTAGCACTACCATAATCACCCCTAAACCATATCCCCAACTGCCACATCCAGACACCTCTTGAACACTTCCAGAGACTGACTTCACCACCTGTCTGGACAACTTATTCCAAGGCCTGACCACACTTTCAGTGAATCATTTTTTTCTAATACCTAATCTGAACCTCCCCTGGCACAACTTAAGGCCTTTCCTCTTGTCCTTTCACTTGAGACATGGCAGAAGAGACTGACTACCACTTCACTGCAATGCCCTTTCACATAGTTGTAGAGAGCAATAAGGTGACGCCTGAGCCTCCTTGGCTCCAAATTAAACAACCCCAGTTCCCTAACTGTTCCTTATCAGACTTTTGCTCCAGACCCTTCCTCAACTCTGTTGTCCATCTCTGGACACACTCCAGCACCTCAGTGTCCTGCCTGAATTGAGAGGCCCAGAACTGGACACAGCACTGGAGGTGTGGCCTCACCAGTGCTGAGCACAGAGAGACAATCCCTGCCCTGTTCCTGCTGGCCACACTGTTGCTGATACAGGCCAGGATGTCACTGGCCTTCTTGGCCACCTGGGCACACTCTGGCTCATGTTCTGCCAGCTGTCGATCAGCACCCCCAGATCCTTTCTTCTGAGCAGCTTTCCAGCCACCCGTCCCCCAGCCTGTAGCGCAGCAGGGGTTGTTGTGACCCAAGTGCCGGACCAAGCACTTGGCTCACCTTACTGAACTTCATAAGATCGTCCTCAGCCCATCGCTCCAATCTGTCACAATCCCTCTGTAGAGCCTTCCTGCCTTCCAGCAGATCAACACTCCTGCCCAGCTTGGTGTCATCTGTGAACTTACTGAGGATGCGTTCAATGCCCTCATCCAAATAACTGATGAAGATGTGATACAGGAGTGGCCCTGACACTGAGCCCTGGAGAACACCATTAGTCACCAGCCACCAGCTGGATTTAGTTCCACTCACCACTACTCTCTGGACCCAGCCATCCAGCCAGTTTTACTCAGTGAAGAGTCCACCCATCCAAGCCATGAGCAGCCAGTTTCTCCAGGACAGTGATGCAGGAGACAGCTTCAAGTACTTTTCTGAAGTCTAGATAGACAACATCCACAGCCTTTCCCTCATCTAATAAGTGGATCACGTTGTCGTAGGAGGAGATCAGCTTGGTCAAGCAGGACCTGCTTTTCACAAACCAATGCTGGCTGGGCCTGAGGCCCTGATTTTCAAGCACATGCTGTGTGATGGCACTCAAAATGATCTTCTCCATGACCTTTCCCAGTACTGAGGTCAGGCTGACAGGCCTGTATTTCCCCAGATCATCCTTCCAACCCTTCTTGCAGATGGGCGTTACATTTGCTAATTTACAGTCAGCTGGGACTTCTTGGGTAAACCAGGACTGCTGATAAAGGGTTCAAAGTGGTTTGGCAAGCTCTTTTGTCAGCTCCCTCAATTTTCTCAGGTGCATCACATCCAGGCCCATAGACCTGTGTCTAATTGGGACAGAAGGTCATTGACCCTTTTCTCCTGGATTATGGGGACTTCGCTCAGCTCCCTATCCCTAAGTTCCAGCTCTGATAGCTGGGTATCCTGAGGGCAACTGGTTTTGGTGTTAAAGACTGAGGTAAAGAAGTCATTAAGTACTTCAGCCTTCTCCTCACTGCCTACCTTGGCACTGTGCTAGCCTCTGCATCCAGCAAAGGATGGAGGCTACTTCACCCTCCTTTTGCCGCTAATATATTTATAGAAAGTTTTTTGGAAGAAGTTTCACTCCTTCCTCAGGGAAGAGGAAGTTCCGCTGTATCTCTTGCTTTGACAGACCAGGATGCGGAAAGTGCCAAAAGGGAAACCTTAGAGAACATTTCCAGCCCCCCCACTCAGAAAGCCCATCCTTTCCAGCTGAAAGGAAGCCATCTGGACTGTTGTCTGAACCACTTGTACAGACAGCAGTAACTCAACTAAACCATGTTTGCTACTTCTAACTCAGGCAATACAGAGCTTACCTTTTTGGAATACAAAACAAGAAGATAACCCAGCATTTTTATATATTGAGACCCAAAGACCCAAATTAGACACAAATATATAACAGCTCCCTGTTTTTTAAGGGGTTGTTATTTTTCTGTTAAAAAATAATTAATGCAGGAACTTAATCTTCACTTTTCCAGTGCAAGCATACTACTTTCTAGGTAAAACATATTTCTTCTTAAATACCTCTCTCCAAATAGAAAACAAGTCAAATTTTACTGGCTTTCAAGAGATTTTTTTACAGTATGCATTCTTGATAACCTGTTTTGCTCTAATTAATTTGGTGTGAAAAGAAAAGTAAGTTAAAAGCTGCTAATACGACAGCTAAGTATCTACACCAGGATTTAAGTCATATGAACGGATTTTATAATGCATGTTCTGCAAAGCCGTATTTTTGGTTGAGAAGAGTCGCTGATTACAATTCTGGTCAAGCCACTGAGAAGATGGCCTTGTTAGGGTTAGAGGGTGTATGTAAAATGCTGGATGTAACTTATATACAGGTGTAGATGCTGAAAACCTACCATGATGGCTTTGTGGTGTGCGGAATAAAAACTAATTTTTGGAGAAATATGTTTGCTATTTTACCAGGTAATTTTAATCAAAATAATTGCTGCTTTGGAGGGGAAAAAAAAAAAAGGTGAAAAAGCACACACATACTGTAAATAATAGTTACAAAAATGGAACAGCTTCCCTGGCCTGTTTAAGTAAGTGTGTGGTCTTTATAAACCATTCTGGAAGAAAGACTATGGGAAAATGAGTACAGGTTTATAGCAGAGGAGCCTGCACCCCCAGTCCAGAAGAGGCCAGAGATATTCAAGGCTTTTTACTTTTGCTGTTTTCTCCATGCAGGGAAAAAGGCATCAGACTGAAGTCCAAGTCTCCTCTCTGTGAGATGCTGTCACAGCATGTACCAGGGGTAGACTTTGTCTTTTGTGCTTAACACAGTGAATAAATAGGAAAATCTATTCAGGCTAAGAGCACAGAAGATCATCAGCCTTCTCCTGCCCTATAAAACTATTTAGGCTTACTGCAGTTTTGGATAAACCGTTCTCTTTTTGGGACCAAAAATAGCACTAATGAAGGACTTGTCATGGTGTGCATGTATTTACCTTCTCTGTGCTCCTTCAGACCCCATGCAGCCTTTCCTCTGACTTTCATGACCTTTAGATCAAATCCCTGCCTGCCCCGGAACACAGTGAACCTGATCTAGCTAAAGTTGTATTCCCATGTTACTGTTTGTACCCTGCCAAAATACATATAAAACACTGTGAAGTCAGAATAGCCCCTTTTTCCATCAGCTTGCAATTCACCGTACAAACAGTGATGCCTAGGACAGTCAGGATCCACAGGTTTAAATTTATGTTTCATTATTTTCTGTCATATTCACGGTAGTACAAAAATAAATAATGAAATAGCCATGTATATTTATTGGACAGTCATTTTATCAAGGCTAGCTACTTCCAGATATGACAACCAACAGGATAAATTTGATTCAAATATGTTAAAAATTTTACTATTGCTTATTTCAAGTAGGGGAAAAAATGCCTTTTCACAATGTTTTAGTAATACAGGTAACATTTGATCTGAACACGAAATAAAAATCTCGTTTGAGCTGATGTAGCTGTCTGACCGCGGCATCATGCTAACACTGAAAAAGCTAATTGGGGTTTTTAATGAAGAGGAGGCTTTGAACCATCTTTCCACCTCGGGCATGGCTCCAGAAGAAGGAGTCCATCACATCTGGAGGCCATCACCTGATGTGGCAGGAAGCACTGGCACTGGAGATCCACAGGGAAACACAGGATAGCTCAGGTGTCAGTCATGAGGTTCATGTGTGGTATTAACTGGCACTGCACAAGCATCTCAGCTCCAGATTTTGCCACATTAATCCTGATGGGAAGACAGCCAAATGAGTGTGCACAGATTCTGAATTTATTCTGTCTCCACTGGTTCTGTGTCCAGGTATTTCTGTTTTGTTTACTGATACCTAACTAGAGACTAAAGTTTTAATTGTTTACATTGATGGTGCTTGTAACCAAATCTTGTAAAAAAACCTGAATGTCCTACTGTCAGGAAAAACAGAGGTGATATTGTACAGAAAACTTTCTGTCTATAAAAAGGAAAGCCAGATTATGAAGCATGTTTCACTGTAGGTAGGCTTCATTAATTCTCTTCCCATTGTTTAAGAGGCTAATCTCTTCAGAGAGATGAATATGCACAAGTTTCATGGCATTTACTTACTGTTTTGGTTAAATTATGAACAGTGTCCTTTGAGAACTGCAGGTTTTTCCTGAACTTTCTCTCCTTCTCACCCCAGAATGCATTGCTTCTGTGAAATAAAATAGAGATGAGAAGTCAGTTGTACTTAACCTTCTGTGTGTTCATTTATGAAGTACTGCAGACTTACGGAGTATTTTAACTAGGCTTCCAAAATGACTGCAGTGCCACAAGCTGTACAGCTTTTGGCAGCGTGTGCTGGTGGGATAATTGCAAAATAAACACAGCAAAAGTATTTTTATGTTGGACACAGCTTTGCCTCTGCAGACTGGGTCTTGTGATTCTCACTGTGGTGTTGTAAATCATTTTCTCTAGTAAAGCTGAATGATAAAATAGGAGCTGTGACACATATTGGTAATCTTGTGTGCTTAAATCCCATCTTGGTTTGATTGATGTATATTGGTCTTCATAATCATCCTTTCCTCTAATTTTCATCAGTCTGTGGTGTTATTTATTATGCATTTCTTTATTCCTTTCATGGGAGATGTCTGCATGTCAACATTACATTGTATATGCAAAGCTATGTAGGTTTGGCTTTGGTTTTTAGGGGTTTATGGTTTAACATTGTGGGCTTTATATATATTTTTATGGCACTTACAGAGCTGTAGTAACATCAGGAGTTGGAAAAGGCCTCTGGAGGTCGTCTAGTCCAAAGTGTCTGCTGAAAGCAGGAACAAAGCTGCCCAAGCCTCAAAGCTTTGGAGTTAAATCAAGTTGTTCAGGACCTTGTCTGGTCAGATTTGAAAATATCCAAAGGTGGCGATTTTGCAGTGTCTCTGGGCAATGTGTACCAGTGCTTACCCACTGTAATAGTGAAGAATTACTTACTAATCTGCAGTCAGAGCTTCCCATGTTCAAAACTGTAATCTTTCCCTCTTGTCTCACTGTGCACCTCTGGGAAATTCTGGCTCTATCTTCTCAACAATCCCCCTTTAGGGGTTGGAAAACTGCAGCTGCTCTTGCAGCCATGGCCTTCCACATCATATGCTCTAACTCCCTGACAGTCCGAACTTCCTCCAGTATGTCAGTATCTCTCCTGTACTACTGATCCCAGAACTGTACCCAGATGTATGGATGTGGATGGGCAGTGCTCGATAGGCAGGAACAATAATTTCTGTCAACCTGAGGGCAGCTCTCTTGTTTATACCACCCAGTATGCTGTTGGCCTTGTCCCTGCAAGGGTGCCCCACTTAGTCGTGTTCAGCTTCCTGTTCATGGCAGCCCATCCAGCCCCATGGAGCTGTGTATGTCCAGTTTACTGCATCTCAGTCTTCTGGTGTGATTAGTAATTTTCTCCTTGAAACTTTGCTGCTAGATACAGACACATGGCAGACCTAACAGAACATCTTGTGAGTGATGATCTTGTGAGTGAAGATGGGTTTTTCCAGTTACGGAAGACAGGAGCTGTTCTAGTCTGTCCTGAGTCACTTCCCAGTTGTTCAGAGAAGGTTCTGTTTGTCTTCCCTTCTTGATTAAGTGGGTTGTAGCACAACAGGATACCATTTGTTAGCTTCTCCTAGCTCATGAGCTCTTGACTTTCTCATCCTCTGTTCCCTCACAAACACACACAAATTCATGCCTCTTGCTTAGAGCACAAGACTCATCACCCTCTGCCACCCTTCCCTAAACAACCCATATCCAGCCAGGACACTTCTGGACCCAGCTGTCCCATCACATCTCTAAATGACCTGTTTTTACATCCTGAGAGTGCTGAGGCCTTTCAGGAGTGATTTTCAGGTTCAGTAGCCTGAGCATTGGCACTGGCCACCTCATTTGCCCAACAGAATGGAGCTACCCAGGTGTTGGTGAGACAGCCCCAACTCACAAAGGGCTTAGAAAGCAGTTTAAAACTGTGCAAGTGTTAACTATTGAAGAAATAAGAGTATTTCAACACATTGGTGTTTCCCTCTGTTCCATTTTCTCCTTTCAAGCTGAGAAGTCTTAATCCAGTTACTCATTCTGCATAGGAAAAGCATTTCATGCTTTTTTTCATTCTGGTTACCCTTCTGTATAATTTTCTGTTGTGCTGTGTGCTTTTTGAGCTAGAGGGTCCATAACCACATGTAGTTTTTGGAGATGTAGGTGCACTATAGATGTACAGAACGGCTTGAAGGTGTTTTCCATTTTATTCCCTGTTCCTCTCCTAGTAATGGAACTTGCAACTTTGGCTGCAGCTGAGCACTGAGATATCCTTTTCACAGATATTTATATAGCCCCAAGGTCCAATTCCCAAGCAGAAAAAGTCGAGACCCTACTATCATGTAGGTAAAATTAGATATTTTTTAAATGTAATTAATTTTAGAATTAGCTACATTGAATTTCATCTGTCTTTTTATTGACCAATTACTGTCTATTGTGAGACTTTTCTGCAGCTCCCCCAGTTGTTCATCATCTTTACTATCTTGGATGCTTAATAGCCTCAACAAACTCCCATCTCACGAACCCCACTTTTTCCAGGTTTAAGTTATGCTGAGCAATGTAAGCTTGAGTACAAATCCCTGCATGACTCCACTGCCAACCTCCTTCCACTGTCAGAACTGGCTATTTGTTTCTACCTTCTGTTTCCTGCCTTTTAACCAACCCTTTTTTTCACATAACCTTACCTCTTAAACCCTTACAGCAGGGTTTCCTTAAAAGGCTCTGATGAAGACTGTGGAAAACCGTTCTTAGCTGTACACCTATTTGTTAATGCCTTCTGAAGCCCCTAATAGGTTTGTGAGGTGTGATTTCCTTTTATAAAACCATGTTGATTCTTCCCATAAAGATCCTCAGAATTATCTCTGTTCGGGTAATGACTTGTCTCTCATCTGAGCCCAGGTGTCATTTGAGTACAGAGCAATCCTCCCTGTGGCATTCTTTCCCAGCTTCCAGGATTCGGCATAGTTCAAATCGCTAAATTTACACAGAGTCCAGACTTCCTGAGCCAAAAACTGCTCAGATCACTGTGTGACCAACTGCTACATTGTGCAACCAATGGATTTATCCTCCCTCAATTTGTCCCATTTCCTGTTGAGTCCCTTTTCATTCCTTGGGTTTCCACAGCAGTTCAGGGAGATAAGCAGCACTGAATTAATTCCTTACATGAGAAGACACATTTATCTGCAGCCTTCACCCAGATAGTTTCGCTGAGCACTCCCTGTTTCAGGACGAATCAATGCAGAGGTCTGGGCAGTGTAGCCTCAGTAGCTGGGAAGGATTTTGTCCCCCTGAGCTCGGGAACTAACGGGTTGTGAGATAAGTGGGGAGGAATCCAAGTGGCTGGCTGGCCTTGGAGCTGAGAACAGTATTCAGACTGTTTGGTTTTCTTTTTTTTTCTTTTTTACTAGTTTAAGGATAGACATTGTTGCTTCAGTTTGTCTGCAGCAAGGGAATCTTAGAGGGCTGCACAGCTGCACAGCTTCACAGCTGCCCCTGCGGTGGCTCAGCCTTCTGCGTTAAGCAAGGTTGGCGTTTGAATCCGTTGTCCTTTTTAATCACTTTTCTCCTGAATATATGATGCATAAAATGCAAAATAGCTTGGTCGGTGGAGGCCATTAATCCGATCTGCCTGTCATAAGTGAAAACTGCTGACTTAATGGAACACAATGAACCGGCGAAGGGAGTGGATTTAGCCAAAGCTGCCCGCTCGGCGGCGGAAATAGCGCGTTCCGAGCTGCGTGGCTGCGGAGCGCGGGGGCCGTGTGACTCGGGACCGCAGCAGTGCGGAGCGCTGCCGCTGCGTGCCACGTCAGGAAGCCGCCAGCCTGCACAAGTTGCTAGTGCCACCTCGTGGTTCTCACGCACACGAGTGACAGCGCACGGAGCTGCCAGCCCCCGCGGGGCACCCGGGGGGACCCTCAGGCTCTGGCTCAGTGCCCTGCTGCCCTCGCAACCTCCCCCGCCCCTGCCGACGGCGTCCCTGCTGCGCTCCCACCGCGCCGCTGTGCTTCACTGCCCTCGCTTGCACCTGGGGAGCGGAATAACCCAGCGGCTCCATGACCCAAAGGGCTCTGCCGTGTCCTTTGGCTGCGCCGGAGCCACGGGCGAGGAAGCAGCCACAGCCCACGGGGCGACCACTCGGGGCTGTACTTGGGATGGAGCCGAGCATCCGCTGCGAACGAGCCCCTGAGCACGGCACGGTAAGCCGGCTGGCTGTCACGAATTCCTCTGTTTACTTTGATGAAAATTGTAGCCCTCCTGGTACGGAGATAATCTGCTAAGTATGACCCAAGTCCTGCCGAGACAATGCTGCTTGTGAGGTTAGCAGTGCTACTGGAGAGCTCCTGCTCCTTAGGTGTAATGAACTCGGGGACAGGGCTGCCCGGAACAGATACACTTTAAGAATGCAACACATAATACCAATTTTATAATTCCTCCTACTTCCACGAATTAACAGCCATTTTTTTGCAGTTCACACGTACTATTGAGTGGACAGATTTTTTTTTTTTTGAACCTGGGCTCTGATTAGGACCGAGGGGGTTTTTTCACATGGTTTACCGTGACATGGTTATGAGTCCCACTTTTTGCTACAGTTTGGGGGGTTATTTGGCCACAAGAAAGCAAAGCTTTAACTAATTAGGCTGTGTCTCTGCTTATGGAATTTGACTAGGTGCCAGTGTTCCCCTGTTTTGCCATGCAAAGCCACAGAAATGCAGCCTCTGCCCTTAAGTTTCTCTCCCCAGCACTTTGCTGCCTTGCTTTCTTTCAAGAGCTGATTGCCCTGTGGTTTTCCCACAGGATGAGTGAGGATGCTTGTTCCCACCCTGCCACGTGTGTAAAGACTGTGCAGAAGTTTTGAAGAAAGGACTTTTGGGGCCACCTAAGGCAGCAACAGAAACAACCACTGCTGGGGCTGCTACTGCCACCCACCTGGGTAGGAGGCTGGGAGGCGAGAGCTGGCAATGAGGTCAGGGTAGTGCTGGGCAAAACCAAAGGGCAGGAGAGGAGCAGAAAGATAGGATCCATCTGTGACCCTGCTCCTGTTTTCTAGCCCCAGATGGTGCACAGCTCCAGGCGTGTGGGGCTATGCAATATCACAGTCTTCGAGGGTTTAGGGTTGAGATAGAGAATGTGGAGGGAAGCCATCAGCCCTGGAGCCAAGGATGCTGAAGCTGTCAGGTTGCCAGCAGGGCCCAAGTGCACAGTGTTTTCAAGGTTTCCAGGACAATTTTTCCTCTGAGCTGATGGGCTGGTTTGCTTTTTCAATCACTTGCTCTGCAGATGTGTTCATTTGGATTCATGCTGCCTGTCCCCATAGACGCTCCTCTTCCCTGCCCTTTCTTTGCTTGTGTGCTTGCTTGCTTACTTCTTTCCCTCCTTCCTTCCTTCCTTCTTGCCTTCCTTCCCCTTAATCTGCTTTTATTTCTCTTCCCATTCACCTCCTTCACGAAACCCCAGACCCATAAAATCCCACGCAGTACAGCACTGTCTCCTCCTTGGCCAACACGAGCCTGGAGGTGCTCCCGCTCTGCCAGCTCCACCAGTTGCCTGACACACGCCTTGTCTCATTCCTTCAGACAGGACTCAAGTCTGAGGCTACACTTGCAGCTCCATGTCCAGAATGAAGCAGGACAGGACCCAGGCCCCTTTCCTTTCCTGCCCACTTCTCTCTTTAGCCCCTTGTCACTAAAGCAGTTGGATTTGGTACTTACCTGATCTCCAGCAGACCGCATGGGACAAAACTCTGCTTTCAGCATCACTGGGAATCATTCAGTGACACCACGAGGACGCAGCTCTTGGTGTGCTCTGTCCTCTGTAACGGAGGCTCGTTGTCTCTTAGACATGCCAGGCCACCAGAACATTTTCTTATGCTGCAATTTTTGGTAGATGGTCCAAAGAAAAATTGTCTGTTCTCTGGAGTGACAGCTAGCTTGCAGCCTGACATGAATGAAGAGCATAGCAAGATGGAACAGATTTTTGCTCCAAGCCTTCTCTGCTGATGTGTTAAGTTTGGCAGCATCATTTGGAGAAGAAGTGAATTAATCTTACTGGAGCTGTGTACAAAAGAGACTGGGGAAGGAACAGGGAGGAAAAAAAAGATGTGTGAATCTATGTTGATTATTTTGAAGCCATAAACAAGTGGCATCAGAAAAGATTTTGACAACCATATGGACTTTAAGAAGTGTGAATTCTTCTGAAAATGATGTGCAATCATGTAAGGACTGGTATAAAAAAAGGGAGACAAGATATGGATGGATGAGAAGTACAGACAGGGGACTGCAGTCTGTGATACAGGAGTTAAGATTCAGGGTACATGAAAAAAATGTTATCTAGAAAAAGATTTCTATAAACTAAATTAAATTAAATTAAATTACACAAGAGAATTCTCCCAAAGGTGACAGGAATAACAGTCAATCCTACTTCTTATTACTGGTTTTCAGAACTAGACCCTTGGGAACAGCAGTCTCAGGTATTGAGCAACAGCCTTGCATGAAATAATCATTGTTTCCTGGGAAGCTTCACTGAAGATGCCATATGCAATCTAGATTTTACACAGGGTAAAACCCACAGGTACAAGTGTGTCCTGCTGAAGGGCACCTGCTTCTCCAGCTGAGGTTGGGATCTGATGTGGCAGTGCTGTTTCTCCCCTGATGTTCACCAAGGGGACACTTCTTATCCCAGAGCTTGGGAGTTGCTGCCATTGCCCCTGAGAGGCAAGTAGGATGAAATAAAGCAGATTTGCAAATTTCGTAGCTGATTTCAGCTTCCCCTTTGGCAGCATTCCAGGTCCAGATACTGGTTTATGTTGCTCATCACATCACGAGAGAATGGGAAAAGCAGATGAAAGGTAAAAACTGGGAAGTGGAAAGCAAACCATCTATGCCATCTTAGAGAAACAGGGAAAGAAGCTCAGACGAGAAATGATCTATCATGAGAAAACACAGATCAAGGAAAAAGTTGGCTTTTTTGTATCAATAGGGATGTAGAATGGGATAAAATGGGTAACGCATATGAAATACACCTGTTTGCATAGTTTGGACATTGAAAAAGTACAGCATCTGTGCACTGTATGCACTGTACACTCTCCCATAGTGACTCCCTCTTTCCATTCTACAGTATTTCCACTAGACCTCAGTATCTTTAAGAAGTCAGTACACAACCCAAAAAAGTTCACACACAGCTTAAATTTTTCAATAAATGTCTTCTAAGTATACCCTTCCTCTCCTTCCCTTTGCCTTTCACCCGACTGTCCTTTGTTGTGTGGTGACTTTAGCACAGTCACCAGTAAATTTAGTGTCTGGTGGTCTCTTTGCACCACTAAAGGTGGTGCTTGAAGTTAGCCCTAAGAGGTGCCAGCAAGAAAGTGTCACTGATGAGAATGTGATGAACTGTATAGAGAAACATTTTTTTGCTGTTTAAAAAGAACACTCCTGAGAATACTTTAAGATGCCATGATCTGTATTTTCAGGCTGTGGAATGACAGGCCAAAAGAAAATCATATCAAGACCCCCCCTTATTTCTTTATATAATGAGGTATGGGGTTTAGCTGAGGAATTTAAATGATTGACTGAGAAGTATGTGAAATTCTTGAGGGTCATAAAGATCAAGGCAAATGGATCAATCCAAAATAATTAATTTTGACACTGTGACAACTGCTAGCTGTTTCTTTTTTCCCTCAAACAATCTATTTTTTCTCTTCTTGAAATGATGAAGTAAAGGGTCTTATTTTCCAAGGAACTGCATCATTAAATGTCCCCATATTTGACAAGAGCGCTTAAAGAGCACTTAAAGAAAGCTGTAGCTGTTCTATTTCTAAAAGAAAGAAAACATTGAGAAAGAAAAATTTCTTAATTCAGGATTCATTAATTCATTAGCTGGTCCTTTTACACTTCTTCTTAATTAATAGAGTTGTTATGAGACCAAGCAGCAACAAATAGACATTGAGTATGGAGGAAAAAAACCATTGAGAAATAAATGTTTTACATTTAATTACAACAGTCACGCAGAGATAATATGTTCTATGCCACATCTCAAGCAGAATCAGTGCATTGTTACGTCCTTGAAGAATTGACCTTCATCAGAACACTTAGCTTTTTAACACTTTTTCTTTTCTATTACTAGTAATGTGTCTGATGAAACAAGATAGTTTAACAGTTTAATTTTGTTTTATTTCAGAAAACAGATTTGCTGTTTCCAAATATACAACCTCAGGGGCTGGGAATACAACAGTGCTGAGAGTCCCAGCATGAAAGGTGTCTCAGAACAAAAGTGCACAGAGAACAACTCCAGATGACAGATCAGCAGCCATCCTGTAGGGAATGGCACATGTCTTCTGTGTGGCTTCACATGAGACCCTCAACCATGCGATGTCCCAGTCTTCCCAAGGAAAAATTGAGACTAGCACTCTGTTACCAAGCCTAGCTCTAACGTAGTCCTGCTTACTACAGAGAAATATAAATAAAACAACGTTCTTTAATTAGATTCCTATTCCAGCAGACTTCTGGTTAAAGGAGGAGAAGGCAGTGCTTGTTTTCTGTAGGAACTGGCTCTGCATTACAGCCCTGAAAGCTCAGCTTGGAGTCAGCTCTTTTTTCCTGCCAGTCTCCAGCTGTGTCAGAAAGAGCTAATGGCTGGATATGAGGCAGCCTGCACACTGATATGAGAGAGGGCAGCAGCCCAAAATTACTGCCTCTCTGGGGATTACTTTAACTCTCTTGATCTCCAAGAACTACAATGTCTCAGAGAGGAATGCTTCAGAGCTAAGGGTAAAAAAAGAAGAAAGAGCTTGGAAAGCAAACAAACTACACTGGAAACCAGCACTTGTTCATGTGAGTACGTGCTTGCCTACTCCCATGACCCGAGTTGGCTTTTGGCTCTATTGTTTGGAGCAGTCTGAACAAAGGTAAACCACAAGCAGTGAATCCCACTGAGCTCAGGGGACTGCAGATGGCCCAGACACCACGTTCCCTAAAAAAGTCCATGTAGCTCCTTGGTGAATTTGTCTAGTGTTAGCCACTTCAGGAACAGCAAGTTAACTATTCAGGATCCCATTTTAGGACATTCTTCTCCCCTGACTTTTGTTCTGCTATTTCTGCCCTTTTTTCCATCCTTACGAACATTTGCAACAATACAGAATTAAAAATTCAATTTTAAATTTAATTAAATTTAAATTAAATAAAAAATTTCGATTCAGTTTCCCTGAGCCATAAAGATGATCCTATCAGCCTGCCTTTATCTGATGCATGAGTCCTGAATGACCATCACAAATGGCCAACATTTCAGAAGTCACAGTCCAGCAGATCTGAGGGTCTGTGAAGAGCCTGCAGGTAGCAATCCCTGTTCTGTCCTTTCCAGAAAAAAATATTTTAGTATCTGGGATCCCTATTCAAGTGCTGGTCTGGCCATGTCACTGTTAGGAAGATCAAGAGTCAGAGCTGTTAGCAACCAGCATTAACACTGGATAGGAATTCTTTTGGCTGTGCAGCAAGATTTTCCTGCCACCTCACGTGCCCAGTTTGCTCTGTTGCCTCAGCAGATAGTGGACCAGCCCTGGCAGAGTGGAGCACCATCACCTCCCAACACCAGTGACTCACTCAGAGGGTGCAGCTGTTCATGTGGGACTGAAATCCCACTTTTTAATGGCAGGCACTTCTAATATACCACTTCTAGGAGCCTGTGTGGAGTCTCCTCCCTTGACTGGGGACTCCCCTCGAGGTTTGTTCTCAAGACTGAGTGGCAGAGATATGCCCGCAGTTATTAGTATGGGTGAGTAACATCAATCTCTACTTAGTAATCGTTTTGGAAGCTTTAATATTGCTCTTTCAATACTGCTTCAATAAATCATGCACTACACTAGTAGTTATAACTCTCTGTACTGTGTAGTAAATCATTCTGATTAAGGTCTTTTAGCCTAATCATTATAATAATCATCATCAACAATAAAATAAATCATTTATTTTATTCATATAAATATACTTAGTTTGCCTTTCTTAATCCTGCAGTCCAAAGTCACACAAAGATTCAAATACACCATTTAACCTTTTAAACACAAACTGTTGATAAAGCCTGGGACAAAGACTGGATCCATCTGCACCCAGATTCCTCTCTGGGGAGGAGTTTAGAAAGCAAGGGGGTTCTTTCTGCACCTCGTGACTCAGTGGGAGGGCTTCTCTAACAAACTCTGTTTGGAGCTTCTGTTCTGCTTGTGGCACCTGCACTGGGAGAGGGCAGAGAGCACAGATCTGGTCTGGGAGGGTACCACACCAACAAACGCCATCTGTGAGAAGGACACCTTGGTAGAAAGCCATGAGGACGAGGCCTCCTAACCAGTGCCTTCCCCTTCCCTTGCAGCTGCAGCTTTGTACAGCAGTCTCCCCACCGCGAGTTTGAAGCTGCATCTGGCGGAGCTCACCCACAACACGGAGCACAGACCTCCCTCCGTGAAGCACATACACTGGCAGATAATCCAGATCAGGTTACCTCTGTGTACCTGGCAGCACGCTACTGTGCAGTGACCAAATATCAGAAGAGTTTGTGGTTAATTAGGATCAGATTAATCCCTGCTGACTGCCTGTCTCTGTGTGAAAAGGGCACTAGAGGTTAGAAAGTATTAAGTACCTTAAATGTCTACTTGCATAATGTGAAAACCAACTGAAGATCCAGACTTTGTGCTTGAAAGTGTTGATGTGAAATCATGTACCCCTAGAGGCATTTAAATGTGCTTCTTACCCTATCAAAGCAAAAGAATCCATTAAAAATTTTCCAGGAGAAATGTAGTAAATACTGGACCATGGAAAATAATAAACCTGCAGCACAGTGAAGACAAGACATCTACCAAAAAGTGCCTTAGAGATTCTGAACATTATTTCCAACTTCAAAGAATTTAGTTCAGCATATAAAGTATAATTTTTATAGCTGCAATAAAGATTTTCTGTGATACAATTGTACCTAGTTCTCAATTTTATTAGTTCTTATTTATCATAAGAATACAGGAGGTAATAATTAGATAGTTTCATATATACACCCAGTCTATGGCACTCCCCATGGAGCCCAGAGGGCTTTACAGAAAAGACACATTTCCGTGTTCTTATATGGTCAAATTACTTAATGCATTCATGACACTAAAATGCAGATTATATTTTGTTGAGATGCTTAGTTATCCCTAAGAATGTGCTTGGGTTTTGGACATGTCAAAATATGGGAAAATTTTGTGCTTTTCTCCTTAAATAAGGAAGGATCCTGAAGTTGATCTAAAGAGCTGAGCCACTGGTAGAAAGAATTTTAGAGGCAGGACACACTAATAAGGGATCTACAGGCGTGTGAGAAAATGTCAAATTTACATACACCTTCACATATGCTGATAGACCATTGGACTTCTTCTCTTTCTAATTTTTTGTTACTGGCACATTTATATAAGTATTGGGGACATTTATATAATTAGAGGATATCAGCTTATTTTGAGGTCACGTGTTCTTGTGACTTATTCCCCATTTACCGTCATAAGCTTCTCATGGTGACATCACCTTGGCGGCCACAGCAGTACCTGTGATGTCACCAACAGGGATTATAACCTGAAGTGGGGAGTAAGCTGCGGGAGCAGAGATCAGCTCCTGAAGAATAAAGGTTTTGTTTAGCCCTGCTAGCAGAGGCAGATGGAAACACCCGCCCACCCTTTCTCCCCTGCCTGTCACGGTGCAGCGGGAACATTTTGCCACACAGGCTGGCAATGCAGGATTGGGGCTGCCTGGGTAGGAAGGTTTGGTTAGTTTGGGCAAACTTCTGTGCACTGAAGGGCGTGCATGAGAAAATATGTGCATCATGTACAAATGTACAGCTCAGGGGCACATCACAAGCTGGGGTGGCCTTTGCAAAGCCGTATTCTTCCATGTTACTCACTCTGTGAATTCCCATCTCATCTCAATGGTCTTGCCTACTCAACCAAATACCTCTTTCTGAAAACCAGACTTCTTACAGGAAGTCAGCACTGCAATTTCATAAACATCTTTATGTTTTCATCTTCTGTTTGGTTCCCTGTCTTGTCAGTCAGATCAGCAGCAGAAACTTCAGCTGGCAACATGCTCATATGAGGACCTCTTCCTATGTCATTTACTTGGCATCATTCACTTGGCACTGTAAGAGACTGTGATAGACAGTTAGATAAGCATTTGGGGGTATCAGCTTTTAGCTTACTTTATATTCCATGGCAACAGTAAATGCATTTAGTTTGTCAGTTGATGTAGTCGTCCGGGAGGAAAATATGCTGCCACAGTGCTGCTCCCCACTCCTGCTTGGGCTCACTGGTGTGTTTTGTCTGAGTGTGAATCCCTGTGCAGGGTTACCAGCTCTATCCCAGAAGCATTTTAAATCTGCAGATACCAAAAGGGTGACATGTGGGGGCAGAGGTGGCATTTCACAGACTGGCAAGTCAACTCTGAACATGCTGATGCAGCACCTCTGAGCCACTGCAGTCAGCTAAGTAGCTGATCTGTGACAGGAGCCCTCACAGGTCAGCTGTGCACTGAGGAAGGCTCTTACCATACATTCAGAGTCCACAGGGAAAAGGCTTTACTGCTAAGATCTTCATATAACACGGCAGGAAATATATACACAGCTGAGATTATCTCTTTGGAGCTCATGCATTGTTTTCATGGCATTCCTTAAGCCATCTTCCCTATGAGACATGCATAGGAGAACTATTGCATTACAACAAGGATGTGCAAAATCTTTAGTCTTTCCTCAGTCAGCTTTTCTTCTTTTTTCTTTTTTTTTTTTTTAATTCAAATAAATTTCATCAACCTAAAAAAAGAAGTGATCTTATTCTCATGGTTTCTCAGTCCTTTGAATTTTGTGTCTTAAAAATACGTAATTAAAACAATTAAATTAATTAATAATTAATTAAAACAGTGACTGTCAGTTAGAAAGCTACTTGATTTGGGCTCTTCCTCAGCCTACACTTCTGCATGTGGAAACACATGGCACAGAATCAGTGTTTTGAAATTAACGTCATCCAGTGGAACAGGAACTCCTGTTTGCTTTGCTTCGCTTCACACCAGAGAAAGGCACCATTCTTCCCACTGCAGAAGACATCACATAACACGTTAGAAACACCTCCCCTGCAAACTTGAAAAAGGATTTGACTCCAGCACCAATTTCTCACACCACTTCTTAACTTACTGCCTGGCTCAGTTTTTGGTTGCTACCACCACCTGTCTTCAAAACTGCCCCTAGGTAAAGTCCAGGTCTCATTTATTCCAGGACTCCTCTCAAAAGCCCCCATAGCAGAGCCTGGCCCAAGCCTGGATCCCCCACAGTCCTCCAACACCAGCCCATCCTCCAAGGGTGTCCTTGGGGCATCTCTCAGGGCAGGAAACATTGCTTCCCAGGGGGACACTGTGTAACCACTACTCCGTTATTTCACTTGGAGTATCAGAGATATACGAAAATGAACCCACCAAAATGTTATATTCATATTTTAGAGCCACAGGGGATGAAGAGGGCTGAGAACCAAGTGCTGCACTGTTTGGTCACAGCCAGCCTGTGCCACTGCTCCTCTGCTACCCAGCCTGCAGCCATGAGTAGGGAGAATACCTCCTACTATGGAGTCGCCAAAAGGCCTTTATTGCTGCTAAAAATGCTTTTTTACTTGAGCTGGGCAAGAAGGTATGAGGGAAGCAGTCTGGGGGCTCCTGCAGAATGGAGTTCCATTGTGGGATTCTGCACTCTATGACCTCCCCAGCAGGCCCTGACTGGCCAGGCACTGACACCAAGCTCATCTGCTCAAGCCAGACACCTTGCTGAGCAGATGGATTTCTTCTTTGGAAGTGACCCTCTATAGTGGTCACCCTTTGAAGAGACAGGTTTTGCCCTCGTGCCTCAGTGGGAGGCAGAGGCAGTGTTGGTTTTTACATGGCATGTGGATAGCAGTAAACAAACTCACTTGAACTTGCTCAGCTGGGTGTTTTGTGGCTCCACAGCCAAGTGCCTCCCTGCAGAATAAGCTCTGTATGAAATGATGATGCCAATTTTTCTTATCCTGAGATTCAGCAGAACCACCTTCCTGACTGAGCAAATGAGCTGTCATCTTGCAGTGCAGGCACGCTGCTGGAGGAGAGATGTAAGCAGGAAGGAAGCTGGTTTGGATCCAAATGAATTTCCCCAGGGTTGTTCTATATGTTAAAGAGAGCAAGCACACAAAAGCCAGATGCAGATAGAAGGTTACATTCTCTTCTCATTTGTGAAGGGGCAAATGTACAGTATTCCTGTAGATAACAGTGCTAGAGTGGAAGGAAGATTGCAGGAGACAGACCTGACACAGAAAAGCAAACGAGGGTTCTGCTTCCTACTGGTTGTCTCATCTTTTTCCTCTTCCAGCCTTTCCCCAGGCCAGATTCTTCTCCAGATCACTATGTAAAGTCTGTGAAGCAGAAGCACAAACTGGCCAGAGCCCAAAAACAGAACTACTCCCCCTTTCCTCTCAGCAGCCACACCAAGGTAGGGCTGGGTTTTCTTAGAACACAGATAAATCAGAGAAAACTCCAGTCTTCTGTGAGAAACAATTGGTTGTGAAGAAGGATTTCCAAAGAAATCTCTCTCTGCCCCATAGTGTCTGTGTAGGCTGTGCCTTTCCCCCTGGTTTCTCACTTCAGTCCTGTGATTTCAAGCTGCTTCCAGGGCTGAAAAAGTTCCTCACCTTCCTCCCTGAAGCCACTACCATGGAGGCTCGACCCTGAGTCTATTTTCCACAGTCATGGAGCACCTTGTCCCCCCAGAGGATTCTCCCAGCCCATACTCCCCCAGGGGCTCCCCCTTTGCTCCATGACTCAAGTTGATGTTGATGGTTTCCATTTACACTCCTATACCTGAGAGCAGAACCTGGCCCATGGAGACCTTGAAGATGAAATTCTGGAGAACAGTTGTCTCTGACAGGTTTTTCCCCTCACCTTTCTTTTCTACTTCTGCACAGTTTTCACACCAGACATTGCAGAGCCACCTGTGATGGCATCTGTCAGTGCTGAGCAGCGGAGGGTGCTTCAGCAGTCTGTCCCCTTGCCCACCACCAGGGTCACACAGGAGGGCCTCGAGGGGCCGTGCAGTAGCACCACTGCCACACTGCAGACACAGACAGGATCCAGTCCATCACTTGTGGCTTCTCTCGGGTGATTTCCACCAGGCTGGCTCCCTGTTTGGGGTGGGGTGTTCACACATCAGGAATCTTTGCTGTTTTTCTTCTCAAAGAGTGGTGGTTTTCTCTGCTCAGTGAGGGAACAGAGGGTTTGGGCTCCCTGTGAAGCTTTCAGAGCTGCTCCTGTAGACGCTCAGAGGAGCTCCGCAGAGACACACAGCACTGTGTGCTCCAGACTCCTACCCACTCACTCCTGTGCTCTGTTCTCTCCAGACATCCTTGTTTTGTGTCTTTCCTCACTTCCCTCACAGTCAATCTAAGTCATCTCAATGTGAAGCAGCACTTCTCAAAACACAGATGCTACCTCGGCCCCTTTCTGACTTTGAAGTGTCATCCTGGGGACCGGTCAATTGCATGCCTTTTGAAATGCATTTTCAACATCTTCAAAACAAAATGATTGCCAGACAGTTTATCAGTACTTTCCTCAGTACCTTGTGATGCAGAGCCACATTAAGACCCAAAAAAGACTGCGATGTCTAAACTAGGACACAGGCAGGTGTGAAGGCTCTTAAAAAGACCAAATCCTTATAGGAGACAGAAATTCCCTTTCTTCACAGCAGCCCAACTCTAACACTTCAGTAGGTCCAAGACACCTCTGTTTCTGACACAGAATTTCTGTAATTGGCCTATTCAATTTGCAACCCCTCCCTGAACTACTCTCACGTGGACAGCTCAGTTCCTGGCTCCCTGGACTCACCCCACAACCTCAGTTTTCAGGCTCACCCTGATGTGGCACAAGCTTCTTCTTGGACACCCAGTTCTCAACTATGGATCCCAATTTGGGGCAGAGAAACTTTAAACTTAGGCTGCTAAACTGAATGTGCATCAGAGTTGGTTCTGACCTTGATTGTGATAAATGTTCATAACCTTCCCCCAGCATTTTATCACTTATGTCTTAGCTATAGCTAGTTTCACTGACTCTTACTTCTTTATTACTCCACTGCCTTCTATCTTTCTCGTCATTCACTAATGGATTTCTTTTCTATTCATTATATGTAAAGCACCTCTCATTCCATATAGCTGCTTTGAACAGTGTTGATCCAGTTTTAGCTTTCTTAAGTCCCCTCTGCTTGTCTGCAAATGCTTTCTACTGCTAAGATTCCTCCACAGCTTTCCTTTTCTAAAATATGTGCAGAGAGAGATTTGAAACAAACACTCCAATTTCTAAGTCTCCTCTGTGATGAGACAAGAGCCAGAACACCTTTTTTTGCCTTTTCTACTGAAATTGTGCTTACATAACATTTATACCACGTCCAATTTTCAATTATGTCTTCCATAAATACATACCCCAAATCTGAATATCAACATTTTTGCAGAGTGGGAATTGAATGGGGTTTTTTTATGGTAATGCCTAAAACCTTCAAGTTTTTGAAGATTTCTTTTAAATCTTAGTAAATCTACAGAAGAGTATCAAGCAGGGCACACAGGAAATGTCTTATCAGGTCCAGAGCCTCTGGGACCACCACATCAAATCCAGCTGTACAGTCCTCACCAGTGACTGCAGTTAATTTATATATTGACAGCTCTGAGCCCTTTGAGAAATCACTCGATGGCCTCTGTGTCATTCCCTCTGAACACATCTCCACTCCAGTGGATACTGTTAATGATAACTTCAGCAGAGAGGTTCCTCATTCAGCCAGACCCTTAAGCCCAAATGTAATTTTCAGCTTGAAGATATTGCCATTGAAATCTGTGGCAAAAGCTATATTTCTGCCTGTTGTACTAGACTGTGACAGACCAAGCTCTTGTGCTTCATCTGTCCTAGCAGGAATGTGGTCTAAATTTCAGAATCCTGAAACAGACCCCAATATCTGCATCTATTCTGGCATATTCTAAAAACAGCAGAAAGAGGAGAACAGCAAAGTACAGAGTAAGGAAGGCCCATTAATTCATTCTCATTGGGGCCTTATTCCATTGTGTGTCTGTTCCTTCCCTGCTAAGGACGAAACAGTAGCACCTAAACTGTTGCTTGATTGTAATGACCTTTTTCTTCTTTCCCACTTGCAATAAGAATGTATGTTGTGAAATAGCCAAGTGTATATATAATGCCGAACTCTGGGAAGATCAATAAGCTGCAGTTTTATATTCATTTTAAAGCCCAAACCTTGCTTGCCTCAAGTGGCATGGTGAAGCTCTGATGGGCAAGATTTGATCCCATCACATGAAGAAAGACATGAACAGCTGCACCTGCTTTTAAAGCAGTCACAACCAGAGCTCTTCTGCTTCTGGTCCATTCAAAGTAACCCCCTCCTCATTCCATCTCCTTCAAGTGCAGCACTGTTGTTTCTTTCCTTCTGGAAACTAAAGAGTGAAAGGAAATCTTGCTGTTTGGGATGTCATTAAAAAAAAAAGGGAATAAATACATTTTAATTGTGTGGGATTTTTGAATAAGGTTTCAAAGTGGGGGTAGGAAAATAGCTGTGTGCCTGGTACACAGAGAGCCCTTTCTCTTCCCCTGTGTGGCAGAGGAATCAATGGAATTCATATAAAAGAAGGAGGGGGGTGGGAAGAGAGATAGTAGATGCCTTGCTCGGTACCAGCAGGTCACAAGTCTCATGGGGCTCGAGCAGGGCTTGCAAGGAAGTTGCTGACTCTATCTCCATGTGTACCTTTTTGTTCCTTGCCTTGGATTTGCTGGTCAGTGGCATGCTGCTTTGCCTGGCTCTCCATAGAGCTTGTAGCCTACAGGAATTTGGACAGAGTGGTACAGACATCGCCGACAGAGACTCTGATCACTGACTATCCCTTTAAATGCAGTCTCATGACTTAGTCTTTACTCCACTACCTATTAAAGAAGGAGACAAGACGTTCATAGGCAGCTTCCATTCAGACACCCAGAAGGACACAGAAAGGCAAGACAATTTAACAGAGCTAACTGTGAGTAAATATGAAGCATTAGAGGTGCTCTCTAGAGCAAAGGGCATAGAGAAAGATTTGTAGGAAATCCTGAGGTGAAAGAAGGTGCAGGAATTTTTAAAATATACTTGTATAGTTCTTCAAAATGTGAAATTTTGTAAGGAAAGCTTTGTCATTTTTTGTCATTTTAGCATTATTCCTTTAAATATTAATCTAAGTGTCTCTTAATGTAACACTGACCAATGCTTAATTTCCCATAAAAATCCGATGCAGTGATTTTGTGCTGCAAGCACTGGAGCCTTTTGCAAATACAACCTTTCCTTTCGCTGGGACAAGTTTCATAGAAGGAATATCTGGGAGGGAAATTTGAGGCCAGCCTTTTGCAGACTTGGATCTAAAGCCCAGCCTGTAGCCTACAATTAGATGTCTGTACCTCATGAGGGGTGGCCTTCCTCCTGGGCGTGCTGGGTGTGACCCGCTTTCTGCTGGGGACAGAAAGGAGCTGTGGGTGCTCAGCAGCATGGAGACTGCACTGAGGTGTCCCATCATGTGTGCAGGTAGCTAATTTTTAACCAAGGGGCTTTATGTCTCCACACTCTGTAGTGGCCAACCATCTGACATGCCACAGCATTCTGGAAAACTCAGTTCTTGTTAATCAACAGGGCCATCAGCATGTCCATACACATTTTTTCCTTTTTTTTGTTTTTTTAATGACAATAGCTACCGAGTAGACCTGGACAAGTATTTTAACAGTGATCGTTAATACTGCAAGTGGTACCTCAACACTGATGGAAAGTTCCTCTGCCAATTCAGGCTATTGCTTTTCTAAACAGAGTTGTGTCATTAATTGCAGGTATAATTAGCTGGTGGAGTGTGTTCCCAGCTCACCTTCATGTCGCCCATTTTATTCTCCGCATTTATCCTGTCTGCTTGCTGCTTAACCAAAGGAAACTGCATCTCCTATGATGAGTTGAAAGAGCTGAAGACTGAATTTGCCATCAGTCTCTACCGCCATGTGTCTGAAGCAGAGAACAGAACCAACCTGGTAGTCTCTCCAGCAAGTGTGGCTGTTTCTTTGGAGCTGCTGCAGTTTGGAGCTCAAGGAAATACCTTTGCAGAGCTGCAAGATGCCCTAGGATACAGCATTCATGGTAATGTACTTTTAAAAAATTACTTATTGTCTTACATTTTGTACTGAATTCACAGCTTTATTAAGGTGACAGGAATTGCACAGATCATACTAAGCTTCTGCTTTCTGTCTCACTGCAAGAGGTAGTTTAGGAGTGTTTTCTCCATCTTTGATAGCCAGGTATCAGCCAGGTATCAGCAAGGAAACTCAAAGGAGTAGCTGACACACAGGTTTTCTGAATCAGTACTTACTCTCTTACAATACAAAAATACAGCTACATCTACAAAAGCTACTTCCATGAACGGCAGAATTGCTCCAGATTTCCCAGATGTCCATTGTGTCTACTGTGTCCTGGTCTCCTCTGTGTGCTCTGCAAAGAGGTGCCACACAGAGGACAGCTGTTTTCTCTCCTATCCTACTAACAAATTTTATGAAACCTATAGAAGCTGAATTATCTTTAAGACTTTTCTAATGTTATTACAACTGGCCAAAAAGATGAAAATTATCGGAAAGAAACTGGCAGACAGAGATATAGATGATGGATGGTATGGTACAGATGGATGGTACAATTCATCTTTCCCTGAAAGCAGGCTAAAATAAAGCTCACTAGGAATTTGGAAGGGATATGGGAAAGACAGATGTCTTTAAATCCAGCATTAAGTCAGCTGAATTTAAGGATGCTGTTTTCATTTTAGTTCTGGATTATCCTACCATCTCAAATCACATGTCAAAAACTATTTTACATCATGGGCAGAATGTTTATGAAAAGCAGATGACTGCCTCATCTTCAAAATTTGCAGCTTACATACAAAACTGATGTGTAGCGATGACATCGCTATTTCTCAGCATAAAATTTACTTTCAGGGAATGAAGACTAACACCCACAGTAATTTCACTGTCCTGTGGTGTGGCCTGCCTCAGCCACCACCACCATTCTGTACAGCATTGATATTCAAACCCACCACAGCAGTAAGGGCTACCTCTGTCTGATACACACAGGTACAGCTACATGTACTGACACAGGGACAGTGCATCTCTATTCTGAGCAGCTGATATAATGAAGCCTTGCCTAGAAGACTTCTGTTTCTGTAAATTCAATTCCTAAACAACATTAAGTCATACAAGGATTATGCCTTGCTTGACACTTTTGGTCATTAGGGGTTCGGTTACTAAGAAAGGACGTTAAAGAATAGCACTTCAAAGCTAAATTCAAGCACAGATCTCCACAGAAAATGTAACAAAGTGCAGAGATTGTTAATGACCTGCCAGCTATTTTATGCTCTCTTCTTCTCATGTGGCACATCATGGCAAGCAGACTTTTTATTTCTAGTTTAGCTGTCTGTGGCACAAGCCACATGAGCTTTGGCTTTCAGTAATATTAATACACAAATGTGAAAATAAAGTAGGATGGGATCTATTGTTACTGGTTATAACAGCAGGTTTCCAGTAATGGGGAAGGAAACCCTTCCTCGGGTGGTCTAAATCAAACAAATAAATCAAATACTTAGATGAAATTTCCTATAAGATGAATGAAATCAAATTGTATATGTATGCATACATGATAAAATTCCTTTCTTCCATTGGATATTTGCATTAATATTTCTGTTGGTCTGTCCTAAACAATAATGAAGGATGTGGTTTAAAGCTTAGCAGGTTGAAAATAATGAAAACATTGATGGTTCATTCACTGTTCACAGAGAATCTGCTCTTACATGCACCTGTAATCTTCTTTTAATGTTTGGAAGATTTGTTCACCTTTATTCTAGTACTAAGAAAAACAATGTATAAAGGGATGTATCTCTAGACAGCACAGACAAAATGATATGCTTTAAAATGCTTTCTCCCTGCTATTTTATTTAATCAAATATACAGTATTTTAAAGCAATTTTGAACTGTTCAAGTAAGACTTCAGGACTTAGGTTAGCTAAGCACTTTGGTGAAGTTACAAGCTTGAGATACCACTCTTCACACTCACATCTGCTTCCAGTTTACTATCCTTGATTTCTCACATCTTCCAGAGACCTCAGCAAGTGCTCCCATACTAATGCAAAACACATAAGAGCAGTACTTTGCACCTCAGACCATGTGAGTTTTCTAACATCTGTTCAAGGAGTTCAATATTTTTTATTCCTTAAAGAGGAATAGATCTACATTTTAATGCCAAACCTCCCATTGGTGATTAGTCTTCCTGCAGGTTATTAAAGCAGCACTATTAGCTCAGAAAACACACAGTGGATTCACAGGTGGTAGAAATCAATAGACGTGAGACTCTCATCCATCCCATGAAGAACATGAACTGATGCAGTAAAACTCTCCTGGATGACCTGTCTGGCAGCTGGGGGCTCATGGCAATCCTGCCCTTGACTTGAGACTCTTGACTTGGTCAGCCTGGGACAGGTCAGTCCAGGTGGGATTGACTTCCCTGATTAGCAACCCCAAAACACCTGTGTTCCAGGTGACATTCCTGTCTGACTTCCCTCCAGCTCTGCCTGCACCCACAGGTGGCTGGAGAAATTGAATTGTCGATCCCATTGACTAATGCCTCTCTTAAAACAAAGATTTCCAACCAGCTCAGCTAATGGTGAGCTCAGCCATGACCATGAGGAGTCAGACACCTGTGAGCTGCCCAAGGCAGTCCAGGGCTTCAAGCCAAGTCAGAGGAGCACCTGAGCCAAATATAGAAGCAAGGAACACAATACCTTTGGAGTATGGTGGCCAGCAATCCACATACATCAGTGACCTTCTGAGATTTCACACAGAAACTGGGGCGCTTGGTGAGGAAATCTGAAAGGTCCTGGTGGTCCCACAGAGATGTCTTGGTGAAGAAAAGTAGTGCTCCAGATATTTCCCAGTCCTCATGGAAAAGTTCGTTATAGAATGAGGAATCTGCTGAAAATGTCTTAAAGGCAAGTAGCAATATCAACAAGACTTTTATCATCTGGATGGAAGCAGGACTCCTCCAAAACACAAGAGAGATGTGAAAGGGGCTGAACCACAAACAGAGGAAGTTTGAGGAGATTTGACACATAAACATCATTCAGATAGGATGAGAATCCCAGGCCTCAGGAGGTCACTTTGGCATGAACCATCCCATCACAAATCATTGCAATGAGCAAAACAAGGGCTGCTAAATTACCCTTCAAGGCAGTTATGGGAAGGTTTTGATTTTAAAAACACAAGATTCTCTAAGTTTGCAGGACTCACGTTCCTTCTGGGCCCACACCTCAACCCTGCATCCATCACAGAAGCCACTGCTGTTGAACTACTATGAACTATCCAGAAACAGGAGACCAGGGCACTATTCAATGATTTTCATTAGTAGACAGCAAACTAGAGAATACACTATTGAATTCTGGAATGACACTGAGCTTGTAACTGCTACAAGCATTTTGGGAGACCAGAACAGTATTTAAAAGGAACTTGGAAAATCAGAGAAATTTGTGAAGTGAATAAGACACAATTCAGTAAGGACAAGTGCAAAATTCTACATTTAGAAGGAACAATCAGCCACTCAAATTAGGAAACCATGAATCAAAGAACAGTGGTTTTAGGAAAGGATCTGAGGAATTAAAAGAAATTAATATTGAATGATAAATATAACTGTATTCAAAAAAAAAAGCACTCTTATAGGCTGTATAAATAGAAGAGTCACTTGTAACACACATGAAGCAAGCAGTCAGCTCTGTCTAGCATTGCAGGGCTCATCAGCAATACTGGGCCAGTTTGGCACACCATCCTTCAAGAAACCAAACAACACTTAAGGGCCAAGGGTGGCAGAGAGGCCATCAGGGAGATGTCTTTCCTGGGATGGGTGCATGATGTCAGGAGAAGGAGAAAACGGTGTTGTGGCCTTGGCGGTCCAGCCAGTCATGGCCAGAAGTACTGAATCTCATTAATAGGAACTCAGAGAGGGTCCAAGAAAAAATAAAGTACCTTGTGAGCTGTTAAGAGCTGTGTTTGCATAGAGATGTGAGCCCAATGTGAGATCAACCACATGACCCATCTGCACTGGAGTGATTTTTACACACACGTGAAGAGAGCTTTCCAATTCCTGGTGCATCCCCACCCTCAACAGTTGTGCTTGACAGTAATACTCCATAAAGTCAAGGGTGCTCCCATTATTCTAGTGCTTTAACAATCAGAGGACACCAGAGTGAGCACTGGAGCTGAGAGCTGCAGAGCCCTGGGGCAATCTCTGCTATCCTTAGCCTCAGCATAATAATTGCAGTTTTTCTCTCTGTCTTGCCTGGCAGATCAAAGCGTGCAGGATTTCCTGCACGTGGTGGATGAAGGAGTGACTGACTCCAGCCAAGGCACAGTGGTTCAGCTGGCATGTTCCCTCTTCGTGGACACGGGCGTGCAGCTCTCGCCCGACTTCGCTGCGCGTGCTGCGCGCTGGGCCAACAGCAGCCTGCAGCAAACCAACCTCACTGACCCCAACACAACCCAAATACAGGAATCAGTCACCACGAACCTTCCAGGTAACATAGCAACCCACAGGAATGGCTGCACATGAATAAAATACAAAATAAGACTAATGAGAGAAATTGCATTTAACCAAGTACAAAGTTTTTTGCCACGGTTCGTGTTGTCCAAGCCAAGGCTGAAAGCCAGGAAATCTAATTCTTGTACTAACACTCATTTCTAATGTGAAGAACGAGTTGGAATAGGTCTGAACGTGGGAGCAGTATCAAACTGGTAACCACTTGGCCTTGTTCCTCTAATTTTTAAAATGTCAGTCCTTTGGAGTGTACTCAGTTTTAATGAGGAACAGCCAAATCCGCCAGGGACTGTGTTCACGGCACTGACTGCTTTCATGGGGAACGCACAGGGCCATAAGCTCAGCAGTCAGACTCTGAGTTTCAAAAGTCAAAATGGGAAATAAAAAGAATTTACTTTCCACATAAACAAGAAAAGTGATGAAACGAAATTCTGTGTTAATGAAAAAAAAATCAAAAAAGTTGTTAGAAGCAATAGAACAAATCAATCCCTGATTTGCCCCATCAGCTTAAGTTATGTGAACGTTAATTTGGCCATCAACATGTGAGGTGATGTTAAATGCACACATTGAAGCTACTATTGAAAATAAAAACTCTATCCCTCTCAAATGAACAGTAAGAAGTGATCCAGCTCCATCACAGAAAAGTGTTGCTCTAGAAGGAGGTACTAAAAAGGGAGGTCATATTGCAGTGCTCACATGCATATCGATGAATTAAAAGATCACTCTTTCAGAAACCTTTGAGATACCCAAAGCAGGACCAGCTGAACTGCAAGTAAACAGGAGAGCAGGAGAATTAGGATATAAGCTTCAGCTGACTTAGGTACTTCATAAAGCAGTCTGTAATCATGAACTCATGCCATGAGGGATTTCTGGTGCTGAGGGTGAACCACTCTGAGATACACATGGGCACATTTAAGCTAGAAAAGCAGCTGGGGCCAGAGCACAGTGCTAGGCACTGGGTTGGTGTCATCTGCACTGTTCTGGCACAACTTTGGCTCTCAACACTGACCAACTCGAGCTCAGCTTTGGGGAGAGCATGGACCAACAGGCAACCCTGATGCGGTCCAGGTACAGGTGGGGAAGGGAAAGTAGAGGGTTAGCAGTGCCTGGTGAGTTGTTCCTCTTGCCCTTAGGGATGGAGAGTGGCCCCAACTTGCTTTATTTAGTCACACAGTCCTGGCCTTTAGGCCTGGACAAGTAGGACTGCATGTGTCCACCTCCCTGTCTCTTCTCCCTGCAGATGCGGATGTGCGTGGGATGCCCTTGGAGAACGCTGGGTCATCGCTCAGCCAGGCCACCTTGGTGAGCACCCTGTACTTCAGAAGCATGTGGCAAAAAAAGTTTTCCTTTGTGGACACCCAGATGTTGCCTTTTACCACGTCAGAGGGCTCAACCCTGAAAGTGCCCACAATGCATCACACAGCTGAAGTTAACTACGGTAACTGTCCTCGATCCATATTTGATCTATTGTACAACATGGAACAGATTTATCTAATTTCCACAGGTATTATACTAAGATGTGTTATTTTCCCAAGCTTGGAGAAGTCTCAGAAGAAATCCCATCAAGTGAAGAGACCAGCCAGGTGACCAAATTGATTCCTCATAATCCCAGGCAATCATGAAACAGATCCTGGGTTCAAAATGTCCCCTAAAATATCTGTTGTCCATGTCCCACCTCTCACAAACCAACACCTCCCAGTACTCCATACCAAGCTTGTCAGCTGCAGCAAACAACCAAAAGGCAGCAACAAAACATGCCAGGAGAAAGCAAGGTGAGAGACAGAGGGTACTGCAGTATACAAAGCCCTTTACAATAGCAAGGAACTTATTAAATAAAGCTGGCTAGGAAAGGAAGACTGTAGGAAGCACATCTGATCCCATGACAGAGGGGAAGTTAAGACTAAAACTATATCAAGCCCTTACCAATCTGATTTGTTGGGTGGGTAGGAAATGTCCTGGCCTCTCAGCCTAATCACTGTCCCTTGAGTGTGTGAGCACCAGAGGGAGCACAGTATAACCAGGAGCAGCAGCACTACATCCCTCTCCCTCCTGTCTCTGGTCACAGCCTGTCTCCAAGGCTTTAGGGTAAAACTGCAGATCTTCAGGGACAAATTCTGGAAGAAAAAGGAGAGAAATTCTGATGTCACTTACACCAAATCAGTAGATGATCTCAGCATGGGCTTAAAGCAGTATAAATGTAGGTCAAACTTTTGTTTGTATAATACATGAATACAGTGTAGGCTACTTTCAAAGGCTTGGTGTATGTGGGTTGCTGACAGAAGGACTCATGCTGCAGGCTTAATTTTCTACCACCAGGAATTATGCCAGTTAGCTATACAATCTCTTTCAAAATATAAAAAGCTCCTTTCCCTCCTACTCTCAATTTCAGAACTCCACTTAGGGTAAAAGCCTTCCTAATTCCAAATCCAAATTTTTTCAAGACAAATTTATATCTCTTAACATCATGTCTGCTTTATCCTTTAAGTTAAATAGTTTCTCTTCAGCTTTGGTATTTACTCACAAATGTAATTGCAAGTCACCAAGCTTTCTCTCAATTTCCTGTTAGCTAAGCTGAAGATGCCAGGCTCTTCTATTCAAAAACTAAATGCTCCAAATTCTCTACGCGTTCTTTTCTGCACTTTTCCAATTTAAATTAAATTTCCTTGAAAATACATGACCAGGAATGTACACAACATTTTTAATGAGGTCGTACACATGCTTGATAAAATGCTTTTACTATTTCTATGTCTTGCTAAACATACCTTGCATAGTGTATTGCAGAACCAGCTCAGGGTGGTTACTCAAAGTTGGCCTTACCTGGGGCTTTTTCCCTTTGGCCCTTTTTTCCTAGGTAAATCAAGGGAAGGAAAATCTCCAGAAGTATATATGTTTTTTGTGCGTTTTTGAACCACCATTTGATTTCCACCACTCCAGTCATCATGGCAATCTCACTGTTTGTCTTTGATGAAAGTCCTGAGTGTTGACAATACTTTGGAAAGTTACTAGTGACCTTTTTCAACCTGTAAGCCTCTCTTTTACTTTTCCTCATTGTAGTTTCTCCTTCAAGTGGCTGCTTCCTGCCTTTCCTTTCTGGCTCTAAATGCCACCACTTGTACCTGTAAATAGTGGCACAGTGAAACTTTATTTAATGTTTTACTTAAAACTAAATGGCTGGATCTATGCCCTTATCAAATTAGTTATGAAGTCAAAAAAGTTTATAGTTTTGTTTGCTAGTCTGCTTGATATTGTAATTTATCTCGCTTTCTATTTCCCTCTGTGACTTGATAATTCTTTTCTCTAGAATATATCCTAAAAATTCTCCAAGACATACCTAAAATTTCCCAGATTACTTTCCTTTTCTTTATAACCATACTCCTGTTTTCCAGTCATGGGAAACAACTAAATCTACAGGCTCTTAAAAAGCTTTGCTGACTCATTTGCAATTCCACATCCAAGTTCTTCTCCTGTTCTGGGGTGGTGATCATTCAGGCCCCAGGTTATTTATTATTTTTCTCTCTCTCAAGTAATATGAACTTTGTGTTCAAATCTGGTGGCATAATTCTTCCTGTTCTTTCCTCATTTCGATTAGGAACCCCACCATTAGATTTTGCTTTATTGTCAGATTGTTTATTTTCCATCAGTTACAATAAATTATTGGGACGAATCTAAAAAAAAAAAAAAGTAATTCACAGTGTTCAGCAACGCAATTCTTTCTTGTTTCTGCTCCTGCTTATATGACTAAAACATTCTCCTTTGCTGTGCAACAGTCTCATCAAGCAGACAGATGGCAGTTTGTTATTTCTATGCCTTTTTATCTCTGAGCCATAATATCCTGGCCAAGAAATAATTTTTTCTGCTCTTTCCAAGTTTTTCCTTAGTGGTATGTCTTTCTTTGTGGTGCTTTTTCCCAGGACACCTAGGGTATGCCCACCATTGCTTTTTCCTCCTGCTGGGTCTGCCAGCCCCTGAGTGCACTCCTCTGACTTGGAGCACTACCACCTCCTTTACACTTAAATCTTCTGTAAGTTAAATGACTTAACTGAGGAGTGCAGGATTCCCTTTCCAAAACCCTGCACCTCATTATCCTTGTTGAACAACATGAACTACTACATTACTCTGATTTTTCAGTCCTCAATGATTTTGTACCACCAGCTCATAGCAAGTGCCTTGTTACCTACTCTTGATGTCTGGAATATCCTCACCCTTCAATGCTTTATGAGCTATTCAGGTAAACAAACAAGTTTCTCAGGACTAAATGAGCTCAGGAACGGACCTTTTCTCTGAACTTTCTCTTTTCATAGAGTGAGATAAAGAAACGAGAAGTCTAAAATGACAGAAGGCAGGGGGTTGCCAGTGCTTATAGAAGTGGAGATCTCAGGTAAAGCCAGCGACCAGGAATTCCACAGCTGAGCTGCATTGTCTGGCCATATATTTGCTCCAGAGTCCTTGCAAACTTGATGCGACATCATCTGTTGTGCTCTTTTGGCCACTTGGAACTCCATCCTAACATTCCTAAGTAGGTAGCTGAAGCACGAATTTTTTGCACACAAAAGGAAAGTTAGACGAAATATTGGGATTGCCTTTCATTCAACCTGAAATGTGTGAGCTCTCTGCAGCTGGAGGGACTTTTGAAGAAAGCCAAAATAAAAGGGATCATTTAAAATTTCCCAGTTGTCAGATTTGATTGCATCAATTCCGTCTTAGTCACTAAAAATGCCAGAAATATTTCTAACGAGTCAGTTTAAAATTAATGCAAAAGACTGGCTCAGTACCACTAGACAGGGGACTGAGGTAACTTTCCTTCATTGTTAAATGATAGCAGCTGTCTCCCACCAGGATCTGAAACACAGAGAGAGAACGATAAGCTGTGACCTGTTATCAGTTGCAGCATTTACAACATTCTTTATCCTTTCAACACTGCCACACAACAAACCAGCCTGGGGACAAGACTGCTCTAAGAAAATGTCAACATTACTGTTTACACACGCCTTTTAAACACTGCAGCTATTTTACATACTCATTTTTCCAAGCAATTTGTTAACGATATTTGAATTCTAATTTAGCATATGTGTAATCCTTCTGGGATACTCAAAATCAGTTCAAGCAAGGAACACTAAATGTTCCGGCTCAATAACCTAAAGTCTTTGATTTTCTTTCTAATTAATAAATAAATGCCGTATAATGTTTGTGCAGAATGTGCTGACTTCAAAGTATCGGCATGACCACAAATTAAACCACTCCTGTCCAGTGCACTACAAATATAAATCTTCCTTGCTTGCCCATTAGAAACCAGAACATCTCTCCCCAGCAAATGATCCACATGCTGGGAGCTGCTTTTAACAGAGCAATTCTCTCTCTGCGTTGCAAGGCAGGAGGGCTCATCTAAGAGCCTAAAATTTAATCTAGCAGAATAATCAACACTTGATGAATTATATCTTGTCCATATCTGCAAAATTAACAAACATTATACACTAAATACTCGAGACATCATATAACTATGTATTTGTTGCCAAATATTTAGATATTATGAACACAAGCTATTTACAACTCCTGATTTTGATAGGGCTTTGTGCCTAGAAAAATTTTCAAAAATTATAAATTTGGTGCTTATATAAAAAAATAAACAGTTCATGCTTAAATAAGCATAAACTAGCTATTGTTTAGCAGAACTATTTGTTTATTGAAATAAGGTTAAAACTGGTTTTTAAGGTAGTAAAGATGGACATGTGAGCCAAAGTAGTTTTCAGTTAAGTAGATACTCTTCATTTTGTTTTTGTAATTTCTATCAGTAGTAAAATTTTAGTGAAAGATATTATAAAATTCTAAGTTTATTCAAAGAACATACATTGCAGGAAGCATCATCACAGTTACTGTCAATGCCTTGGCAGTTTTGGGGTTTTTGTCACCAAACTCTGATCATGGATAGCTACTACATGACAAAGTAATGAAATACCCTTGCTCTGTTGAGGTGGTGCTTCAGGTGCTGTTACTGGTGTTAGCACTTCTCTGCCAAGGAATCTGTGTCTCTCACACTCAGCTCTGCTCAGATGAGAGTGTTGTAACAGCAACCTGAGCTGGCTACTGGAGATCAGGAACTGGAGACCACTCCTAACACAGCTGCTCTGAACTGTCTGCTGACCCCAGCAAGAGTTGTAGGTTTGGGGTTTTTTCCCCACTGAATGATGAAATAAGATCTCTCTTTGCTCACCCACAGGCCAGTTCCAGACGGCAACTCTGGAGGCTTTCAGTGTGGTCGAGTTACCCTACCTGGGGGAGAAATTCAGCATGTTCCTAGTGCTTCCCAGCCACAAAACAACACCTTTGTCCCAGACTGAGTCTCACCTTTCTGCCAAAACCATAACCCTCTGGGCCAACAGCTTGAAGAGAACAAAGATGGACATTTTTCTGCCTAGGTAAGCAATGTTAGCAGGATGGATTCACTACTTCAGTTGTCAGAATTCCATGTGACAGCGCTGACACAAGCAGTGTATGAGCAAAATTAAATGACATGCTTTAGGTTTCATTATTCACCACATGATCAGAGATGCTCTAACCCTTTCTTAAACCACAAATAGGTGAGACAGGAATGACAAGACTTTCTGGTAATGCTCTGTATGTTTTAAAAAACTTAAGTATTTCAGTTAATCCTAGAGCTTTTACTTATAATTTGCTTGGGGTATAAATCCTTTAAGGATCTAAACAAAAAAAAATGTTGCTGGACCTTTCCCACATTCATTTTTGCTCTTTGCTTAAGGAAGGGTAAACATATAACCTTGTAAAGACATGCTATTATATATTTTTTAAACTTGTCAGAGTACTGAAGAGGCACTGGACGAAAGCTTGGCCCCCCTCCAGCAGCCATAACTATCTTTCCATGCACGAAGCAGGTTTCAGTCATCCATTTTCCACTTCAGTCAGTTGCTGTTGTTAACAAACACCTATGCTGGAGGTATTTTCTAGCATCTATTCCAATGAAATTGCATAGCAAGAAGAATTGGGTGCAGAATGCCTTTTGTGGCTGTATCTATTGTATGGATCAGCATTACACACCTCCTACAACGCATTCATCACATTAATGAAGCACTGAAAAACAGTTTGTACATTAATATTCTTTTTCCTCAAGCTAATCTTTGGCAAATGTTTCAAAGAGCCATTTGCTATAGCCAAAAAGAGTATTAGAGAACACTTTGAGAAAATGTAGAATTCACATGTCAAGAAGACCGAGTGGCAATCTGATTGCAGAGGGTGGTGAGGGATTCCTTCTGTTAACATCATCAGGTGAAGATGAGTTGCTTTTCTGCAAAGTACACTTAATCAGACAGAATGCACTGTGCTCATACAGGAATAAAGGGATGAAATGCAAAGGCTTGAAGTGAACTGCATCTGTTATGCCTTTTAACTCTACAAAACTACAAGTACTGCGTTGAAATAAAGTCTATCATATTAATTCCAGGTTCAGTATTCGAAGCCTTTTTGACCTAAAGACAGTTTTTTCTGCCCTGGGAATTAGAGATGCATTTAATCCCATCACTGCTAATTTTAAAGGCATTTCGGGTAAGAGGTTTGACTGAATATGAAATATCCTTGACCAATAGTTGTAGATTTTTACATTTGAATGATTTGTTGGACCTGGGTCTTCTGGATTAATTGTACCTCTTTCTCTGTGACACTCTAAGACACAATTCATACTCAACTGCAATTGTATTTTGAGCTGGTTTGTAGGAAAGAGGAACCTGAAAAAGTTGGTCTTGAGCTTACCTCTTGGTCTTGAGCTTGCTTTTTTCTTCTCTTTTCTTTAAAACTACCAGGCAGTATAAGCCTGGAAAAAATAGTTATTTATTCAGAAATTTAGGATGCTTTAGTACAACTTGCATTCCTATTTGTGTTTTTAAATAGTCATTTAACAGTTTGGGATGCTGGTCCAACAAGTCTGTATTCCAGCTCCTGGCATGGAAAACAATACTGGTATATGTCCAGGCTACACTGTTGTGCAAATCCAGTGACCAGTAGACAAAGTTATAGTTTCCCTTTGCTAAAATACTGGTGTTAAGATTAGATTCTTGGGTTTGGAAGCCTGAAATTCTTCTGCTCCCCAGAAAATTTGTTCCAAATTAAAAGAATCCAAATTATCTATTCTTTACTACTTCCAGCAACATAAAGTATTTCAACTTAGTCATTTCTGCTCACAGTAAAGACTCAGAGCAGTACCTGCCCAGCAAACAGCTCACATTCTGGTGCATGTGAGTAAATAAATAAAATTGCTCCAATTCAGACAATCTTGCTTTTACAGAAAAGTTGCTTTCCTGGGATGAACCTCAGAAGGCACATTACTCATGGAGATTTTTATGCCACTTTTAAAATTGAACACAGCAATGTTCTATTGCAATATACATCTCAGATTGCACATAGATGCACATTAAAATAATTTGTTACTGCTCACTGCTGCTTTGCTTATTGCAAACAAATGTTCCTATACTGATAAAGTACACAAGGATGTATTTTATAAAGTTAATATCTATTTAAATAAGATATATACTTAGAGGAAATTAATTCCATAAACAATATCATTTAGCAGCTTCCTTCCTATGTTCACAGCTCGGTGGCTTTCACCCTTTCACAGGATAAGGCTTGAAGAAGTATTTGATCCTGCTCTGGCAGGATTATGGAACAAAGGATATATTGAGGCTCTTCCCAGTTCTACTCTTACACTACTCAGATATGTGAAGGGTTATAGGTGTCTAAGAGGTACATGAAGCAGAGTTTATAAGAAAAGTTTAATTTTTACTTAACCAATAGATACAGTTGGGGAAAAAAAAAAAAGCCAAGTTTTCATTTCCTCTTCCATATGAAGCAGAAGCCATCATCTTCAGAGCATTTACTCTCAAATCACATTTAGAAAACAGATGTGTTACTTCAGTTCAGATCTGGAATAGCTTTATACCTGAAAGCTTCTATTTTTTTTTTCCTCAAAAATGTCTATGGTTTATCTAATTTTTAAAATTCTGCCTCTCCCTAGTTTTGTCTTGCTTGCTTCCATCCCAGTTTTTTTGACTGGACAAAATTCAGACAGAAACCGATAAAATGCTCTTTTAGCATTTATTTCACCTACATGTTGGATTTGATCCTTGAATTCAGACAAGAAAGACAAAACTTCTCAATCTTTCTTGCTTTCTGCCCTCCACAGTCAGCTGGAGAGAAGCAGACTTGTAACACTTTCCTCAGTATCTTTCTGAAATTAATTCTTATTCATTTTATGTCACAGTCCCGTTGTTTCTTCCTGAAGAGCATTTTTTCTGCAAGTTCTGTTCCAAGGGTTCCTCAGTTCTTTCATTGTCCTCACTCTGATAATTAAAGTTTCTACTTTCACCACATAACCTTGCCTTCCACAACTGGAGACATGCCAAATTAGTCATTCCCATTCAGCAATCCACTTTGCCCATATAATGGAAAAATAGTCAAAGATGGCCGAAATACCTAATAATTATATGATCTTTAGATTCTGCAGAAAAAAAAGTAAAAGCATTCTGATTATTTTTTTAAAAGATTTCGTAATGAAATTCAGAAAACAACTTAATTTCTGGGTTTTTGCAGAACAAGATAGTCTTTATATTTCAGAAGCTATTCACAAAGCAGAGATTGAACTAACAGAAGACGGTACAAAGGCATCAGGAGTTACAGGTAAATTAAATACACAGACATAACTTGTCACTGCTGAAACTTATCACTACAAAGCCAGCTACTAGTCTTTTATTTAAAATAAAACAAGCGTGGTAGCATTTACATGTATGCCTAACTTAAACTTTTATATTTAACACATTTCCATTTTACCTGTTTAATTATTCATAAGAACCTTTAATTTTTGATCTCAGACTAACATGTAAAGGCTCAAATAAAAAAATAAACTTTGCCAGTCCAGAGAAAATCCACTCTGAGAAAATATACCACTTATTTTTCTGTTGGTTAGTGTGTTTGATCAGATCATAAAAACGAGTAATGAAAAAAGTTAGTAACACTTCATCTATAGCTCCTGAACTGTTAATAGGGTCTGAGGATCTCTGGATAGCATTAAGGGTAATGATGGGTAAGTTTATGAAGACAAGCTTGATTCTTACATACTTTTAAGTGTGACCTTCATAGACAGTAGCTTCTGCTAACAGATCATTTCCACATGAGCAGCTGGGAACTGGGTGAGTGGGAGATTCAGAGTGCAATCTCAGCTATGGACGACACAGTCGGTAAATGACTCAGCCATCATTAACCACATCTCACCTTTCTGCTTCCCCGGGCTGTGCCAGCGATAGATGGGCTACACACGGCCAATGCTGGTGGGTCCTTGGCTGTGGGTCAGGGCACTGTCACTTCTCCTCCTCGCTTCCAGGAAGATAGTCAGGAGGCACAGAGAGAGCATGGCAGTCCAGCTCACTGTGGTGCCCAGCCTGTCACACACCCCCTCATTCAAACATCCCACAGTCACAACGCCAAAAGGAACCTGAGCACACCTGAACTGGTGGATTCAGCATTGCTCTAGAAACACCTCTGAATAAGACACATGCTGTACATATGTGGGTGTACAGAGTATTTGATGTAACTAAACTGACCTTTCTGCAGTGCTGTACAGTTGTTAAGTTTTATAACAATCTTCATCCCTATTGGGGCAGTAGTATTTTCAATAACTTTCTGGTAACCCCCATATGAAATAAAAGTTTTTAGGTGGCTTCAATTACTTGGTGGCTTCAAAGACTAAGGGAAATAGACCTTTATCCCCTTGAAATCAATGCCAAAACTTCCCTTAACTCCAGTCAGACCAAGCTAAGAAGCTGATTTTAAGAAGTGTAATTACATTTATTCTTTACTTTAGAAGTTCTGGATGTAGTCACATGATGACTTGAAACTAGGCACTTTTTTTTTAGGAGCACTAAAATAGTGCTTTTCAAACTAGTTTTACTGTGTCTTCCTTGAATTTTCTAACTAATTCCACTCTTTTAACTGTTCAATAACTCAAATCTGATAGGTTTAGTATTGGGGTTTTTTTTGGCAATATATTCTTAATACTATATAGTTACAAGGAAGAATTTATTTAAATAAGATGTATTTTAGTAACAGTGCACCATTATAATTCTTTAAAACTCTATCTAATAATAAACCTACAACCAGAGAGAGGAAAGACAGTCAAATTGAGACTGAGGATACTTAAGGTTTTGTTGAGAGTTCTGACAAGAGAAATTCCAGAATGACATAAATATTTCTCTGCTGTTTGTCTCCTAATTAGAAAAGAAACTACATTTGTGCCTTATCTTTTTCACCCAGAACAGCACAGCTAGGAATTGGCTGACAGGTGAGGCAACAGCATGGCATGACTTCAGGAGTTAGTGCAGTGATGACAACAAAAATTACATTACCTCTGAAATCCAACACCAGGCAGACTCCCTTCAGCATCAAAATATGCACCACTCACCTGCATGTAGTCTCACAACTCTTGACTTAAGTCACCCAGACTGATTTCACTGTTGGATAAAATTGTTTTATTCTCAAAGCAGAGGAGCAACTTGAAAGTCAAGGTACTAACCAGAGGTTGAGGGCACCACATGGAAGATGGAAAGAAAATGGATGCATTTTACTGATGTTTTCTTTGTTACATTACAGCAATGGTATTACTAAAGAGATCTCGAACGCCTATTTTCAAAGCAGACCGACCTTTCATGTTCTTCCTGAGACAAGCTAGTACAGGTATGCATGCTCTGCCTTTCAGGAGCTGAATCCTTCACATGGAGCATTGAAATCAATACAAATAGTGCGCTATTCTTCAGTCCAGAAAATTTCAACAACCATAGAAACAGTGGGGTTTGAGTTTTTAAAGCCTAAAGAAGACAGTTTAATTTCCTTAAAAAGAATGCAGAGTAGTCACAGAAGCCAAGCTAGCCAGACTACCCTCTTCTTTGGACATGCAGTATGTGCTCAAATTACTACCAAAATTATAGGGACTAGAAAGATCTTACAGATGTTAAGTGCTCCAGGATTAGAACCTGATCTCCACAGGGCAATCCAAATTACAAACAGGCTGGATCAACTGGATTAACACCCGAAGCAGTTAAAATAGGTATCTTTCCTTATAAAGGAAACTTATTCATGCCTATACTGACGGCAAACACCAAACAGACTTCTGGCCAAAAAATGCATGTTTCCTTTACAACTGGTAACTCACTCTTGCAAATGACCTCCCCCAGCCCCCAAACAAAAACCACACAAAAACCCAAACAAAATTGCAGAGCATGTCTGAGAGTGAAGCATCACAGTGCTCCTTAGCTTCAATACTGGATTGTGTACCTCATATCAGATGTCCAATCACATTAAGTTACTCAAGAATCTCTACCTAAACACACTATAGCTTGTTGGCAATAAGAAAGAATTGCATTATGCACCATTTAGCAGGTATTTGCTCCTCTGAAGCATCATGCCAATCTCCAACAACTCTTCCCATTCTCAATGCAGTAAATTTGCACCTGAAGTATTTTCCTAAAAATCCTTCAAACCACCAAGTTTCTCTCATAACTGGGGTCACAACCATTTAGGTTTTCAAGGAAAATACACTCATTTATAGCATTCAATAAAACACTGGGGCCTAGCAAGAAGACAGGAATAATTTTCTTTATCTGCTTCCAAGCAACACACATGGTTCTCTTCATGAATACCCAGGTATGTAACATTCTGCTTTAAAAACCTGTATCTTAAACTCTGACCACAATACAAGCACCTCAAGAGAAAGTTATTACCTTGGTGGGGGTTTTAAATATGCTTTGGCAATCGTTACCAGTCAACAAATACAAGTATTTTACTTGGCAAATACAGACTTTTAAAATAAAAAGGCATTAATGAGCTCACCTATGAAACCTGAGCCACAGACTCTTCAGGATTAAGAACAAACTTATTTTGGTGCATAAAATGGTCAGTTTACAACATATACATATAAATTATATGAAGAGGAAGGAAATCAGATTGTAAACCACGATTTTTATGTGAAGCATAACATACATACCTTGCAATCAACTCAAAATCAGAAGTGAACTCCTGTAATTTAAGCTTTTTAAGGCAAAACATGAAAACATTGTCATTTTGTTTGCTCAGACTTAGTGACTCAAGTTTTTCAGGTATGATAAAGGGAAAGGGCAAACAAGATCTACTACTATTTATCCACCCATCTAGAGGTACTTAAAACTTACTATGCTCAAAGTTCACAACGAAGCTTTATATAAACCAAAAGTCTTCATTCTATCGGTTTTTTTAGTAACAGCAAAAATATTTTTTCCAAGATTTAAAATAGCATAGTTCTGCTCAAAATAACTGAAAAAGTTTAGTTAATCTGAATTTCACATTTGAAGACATTCCCTTTCAACGACAGGCAAGGTAACAGCCGTACAACCAACCACAATTCCAATGAATCAGGCAGTGATTTCATTCTCTTCTGTAACTAAAATATGAACACAAAGCAATGAACTTAGGTTCTGTTTTGCTCAGTGTAAGTTTCAGATTTTGGCAAATTTCTGGTTTCAGCTATCAACTATTTGGAAAATTGTTTTTAATCAAGGAATGTTCAAATTATTCTAAGATTGACTACAGTTACAGTCAGTTTTTCATACAAGCCATGAATGATTCTATGATCTGCTAATTCTGTGCTTAATATATGTATTTAAACTGTACTACACTTTGAAAATGTGGCCCCAAAATGAAATATTAATATTGTTTTTATTTCCAGGTTCAGTACTTTTTATAGGAAGAGTTACAAATCCTTCATAATAAGCACTGAATACATACAGTCTTCTGTTCCTCCCATGACTGTTCCTCCAATTAAATGAAAGGCGACATTATATGTATTTATTGTAACACTGATTTAAGCAGTATCACTTCTGCAAGAATAAATGAGAGTAAACCCATATTACACTGCATACACTGTTGGAAACTTATAGCTATCTAGGAATCATCACCACCACAACTACAGCAAATATATTAAGCAAATAAACATTTGAGAAAAAACTACACAGGTTTAGCCTCCTAAATGTTTAATATGGGCTAACAGCTTCTGTTCAACTTCATTATGGCTAAAGTCAGCTTGACTATTGCCAAGTATGTAGGTCATCTGAATGAAAGCTACTCACAAGAAAGCTTTGTGATATGTTATTTTTTTCAAGCATAGTTTTATTTCCCTGTCCCAAAGTCAAAAGCTTAAGAATAAAACTTAAATTCAGTCTGACCCCAGACAGATATAATCCAGCTGATATAGTAAGGTAACAAGCAAGAAGCAAAATGCTGTGGAAAGAAAATCAAGTTGAAAGGCTGTTTCAAAACTGACACAAAATCATGGAATCATTAAGGTCGGAAAAGACCTCCAAGATCATTGAGTCCAACCATTAACCCAGCACTGCCAAGCTCACCACTAAATTAAGTCTCTAAACACCACATCTACACACATTTTGAACACTTCCAGGGATGGTGACTCTACCACTTCCCAGGGCAGCCAGGTAAGAAGCAGAAATACCCACTCAGTGACCAAGCAAATATTGCCAAAAAAGGTAGTAGTACTACCTTTGTAGTGAACACAACATAGAATGGACATTCCTGAAGAACAATGAATGAGACTAATGGCATCAAGCAAAATGGGGGGCATTCATGCAAAAGTTGGGATATGGCAAGTGTTCAGCAACTCAAGGCACAAGCATCAGAAATCCAGGCCCATAAATATTTTGGGTGAAGACTGCAAACCACTGACTCGTAAGAAAAGGATCAGAGAGGACTGTTTTGTTCAGCTCCCATTGAATCAAACAAAGTTTTCCAGATATTTAGACCATCCAGCCTCTGCTGGATTAAAGACAGGGCCAGTAAAGCAATCAGTGATATTTTGTGTCCAGGCGGGAGCACCCTCTGGCTGTTCCTGCACTTGTAAACATGTAAAAACTCCCGACACAAAGCCTTTGTGCAACCCTTCTTAAAGGCTACTGACCCCTGCTTTACTGCACTGCATCCCTCAGTAAAACTGTGGGGTTTGCTGTCACTGCAGATGTGCATAGAGAATATGAGTTTGTTATGCTAGTGACCAAATAGAGAAGTGCAAAGTATGCAAGATTTACTGTAGCTGCAATTCAGCATTACCCTTCTTTCACTCTTTCTCTGATTAAGAGCAGACTATCCAGTGATACAAAACTACTCTTCCTTCTTTTAACACTCACCTAGAACACAGAAGCTCTGGAAAGGAAAGGCAAAACCAATCATTCCAATAAAAACTGTACTCAAACCTACACAAAGATTAAAATAGAGATTTTATTGATGGAATAACAAAAGTGCTTTTCTTAAATATTTTTCAAAATACATTTATACAACTTACAATAATATATCCAAAATAACTGTATATACAAAACATTACCTTGTTTAATGTATGTGCTTTTTTTTTTTAAAACTACAAAGCAACTTTTTGGCAAAATTCAACCTTAAGAGGTGATAGTTTCAAAGGTTAGATTAAGAAAAATAGAACCTGAGGGAAAGTGACACTTATGTCCATGACAAGCAAGAAGTTCTCCATTTAGTTAAATAAAAATGTTTTTGTAGTATTTTTCACATTAAAAAAATAACAGAAGTGAAGGGAAAAAAAGGATGGTGGATACTTCTCATCATTTTATTGAGCAGCTTCTCATTCTTTCAGGTACAGGAACTTGAGATAAGAGTGCATGTCAAAAATGAATGCAAGTAAGAACAGCAGTGACCTGCTGTGGCTCTCTCTTGTGTGCAGTTTCTTAGCTGCTGTTGATATGATTGACCTGATTGGATCTGCGATGGATTTCTTCCAGAAAACTCTCAAGCTGTTCTATCAGCACTCGTTTTTTAAACCTGTATTTAAAAGAAAGCATAATAACAAATGCACACAGTAATATATGAAACATCATTCACAGAACTTTTACTGAACTCTGGAAACTTCAGTTACTACTTCAGGACCAGTGCATGATGAGGCTACACAAACCTCATATGTATACATACACTGTCTGCTAACATTCTGGTAAACTACTAACTTGCTTTTCCATTTAATGAATACAAAACTATGTTTGCTAGAGTTTATTCTAGCACAATACTGAACATCCCTCAGCTCTCAGAAACCTAGGAAAAAGAGACTTAAGAGCTTGCTGCTTCCAAAAGTAAAGTTCTGAAGTACAGAAAGAAGATATACATTTAAAGAACTATAATCCTAAAGCTGGCAAACAGCTTTTAGGGATTATTTGCAAGCCTTCATGATGCATTCACCAAAGCTATTTAAGTTAGTACTGGGGAAGGAACAGCCATTACTCAGTGCAGAGCTGATTTCCCCACAAAAAATACTAATTAAAACTTGGAGAAAAAAATTGAAAGAAAAATACAGGCATAATCCATACCTCTGGAGTCTCTGCAGTTCTATTCCATAACAACTGCATAAATTTGATCAGTAGGCCATTCTGGCACCTTTGCTTACACCCCTACCATAGCAGTACACGTACATTTCTGCTTCTCTAAGAAGCCACTTCTGACCAATGCTTTTGTATCCATGTGTGCTCAAAGATAGGCAGCAATGAAAACATTTTGAACTATACGCCAAGTTCAGTCCTGTGAGTTCACTAAAACCCAGCAGAAGCCTCTAGTTCCAGTCAGACATCCTGCTCCATGTCCTTGGCCCACAGAGACATGGTATCAGCCCTAATTTCCAGATCACAAGCCTCCCCACAATCCTGGCTTGACTACGGGGAAAACAAGCTCCCATTCCCAATCACTGTGTCACTGAATACCCATGCTCTGGCCCCTCACCCACTCTTCTACCCACAGACACACCACACTTCAAGTACTGCTTCCCCTCCATTTTTCCTCGGTGCCTCTCAAAAGAGATAGCTTTTCTGCTATCAAAAGAGGAACTGCGGAGCCAGGCAGTTTCCAAAGGAAGCTGAAAACTGTGGATCTTTTATAAAGCTTCCTCTCCTCTTACAAGTATAGGATTAACCTCCAGAATTGAAGGGTGACTATAAACACACAATTTGTTGCTGAAATAATCAAGAGCTTTCCTAAGCTCAGAGACAGCACTCCTTGGAGCTGGGAAAAAAAGCAGGCATCCTAAGTTTGAATTGCAGTCCATGGCATTGCAAAGTTAGTTATCAGCTAACAAAAACAAACAAACGCAAACTATGTTGACAACTCTGGAGGGCCTAGAGATGTTTCCTGCAGGGAGCAGAGAAGCTGGGTTAAATGTGATAGCTTGCCTGGATAGGAAAGAGACAGAACTGCATACAGTTTGTAAGCAGTGTTACCCAGGTGGATAAAATGCTCACACTATAAAAATCTAAGGAGAGAAGAGGAAGAGGGAGATTAAGCTGTTCCTACACTCAAATCAATAAAAACTGACATTTAACAACAATCAACAAATAGAATTTTCAGCTTTTCCCACCAGTAGATAGAGAAAACTGTTAGTTATGGTAGAAGATGATTTAATTTTGATGCATCCAAGAGCAACAGTCAACCACCGCCAAATTTTGTTGAAGTGTCAACTCAAGACAGCTAGAATAAACAAGACTGTGCAAGAGAAATCACAGTTCAGGTGATCTTAAGAGACAAACATCCCAATCCCACTAAGGGCTGCCATAAACTTCAAGAGCGACAGTCTTGCATTGGTGTGCTGTGACAGTGAGGAAGAACATATAATCTACAAGCTATAGAACAACTCTTACAAGCAATATAACAACCAAGCAAAAGCATAATAAAGCAATTGTTGCTATAGAAAGAGCATGATCTATGTAAGTGTACATGCCACACCAAGCAGGCAATAGAAGGCTAGAGGATCTGTATGAATGTCCAACATCCAGTGTACCTTAAAGTCTCAGCACAGTTTTATCCTAAAATTACTTTGGTTTTTCATCATAGAATTTGCTCAATAATGCCATAGGAAAAAAGCTGTCTACTACAAAAACTGGTTAGAGAATAAGCAGCAAGTAGTCTATCAGGTTTCTGAAGTAAGCCTCAAAGTTCTAGTTATATTTATGATACAAGATCCTGAAATTACTAGTTCCCTGCAATTCAAGACACTGTTCGTCCTGTTTCTCCTTTCTCTTATTAGTAAGCATGTAGAAGGCTAAGTGTGAACAGTCTAAGGATGCTGTAAGGAACAGTTACCTGGATCAGTAACACAGGGTTTAAAACCTTAGCAATTCTCTCTTCTCCAGTGAAAAGCTACCTCCGTTTCCCAAGTCTCAGACAGGACTAAATATCTCTAACTGAAGTATGTCTGAAGTGTACAGACATATCTTTATAGGCATACCCAGATTTCAAAACTATTTTTAGAACAAGATTTTGAACTGATGCAGAATAATGAACTTCAACTGTTTCTGAAAGCTTAATTCACAGCAATAGGCAGCTCCATCACATTTTCACATTAGCAATACACTCACACGTGAACTTTGGAAATGGGAATTATTTTTAAAGTTACCTTCTCTTTCTATACCATTGTCCATCTACATTTATGGTGATTTGGCAGTTACAGCTGCTAACATCTTTAAGCCAAAATCCAAGGGCAAGAGGTAAACCTGTACAAACAACACCTCAAGAAGCTTATGCATTTCTGTTGTTCTACAGGCAATTATTTACTTGCAGTGCCAAGCACTGTTTTCAAACAACTGCGTGGTTGTCAAGCAGTTATGCATGGCACTACATGGTGCAGTTTTCTCCAGCTGAGCTACCTACCTTGAAGCTTCTTTAATAACGTTTTGTAAAAATATCAGTCGAGTTTGTAAGCTTCCTTGTACATGCTTCAGTAGAAAGAAGATTCTTTCATATTCTTAAAGGTCAAGAGAAGAGAAACATCAGTTATTTAAAGGATGCCTACACAGATATCTGTTGTAATAGATCTAAGTGAAATGCAACAGACTTAATTCAGTTTTTATTAACTTTTAGGCTATATCTCCTATCAATTGTAGCAATAACATCCTGTTCAAGGAAAACCGACATTAAAAAAACCACATGATATTACAGTTTAGGATAATACTGCAACACCTAACAAGTTAATTCTAGTCCTGATATAAAAGACGTGACTTATGAACACTGATAGGTATAGCAATGTTTTAATCACTCCTACAAGAAGTTTTTAGTAGAGGTTTTAAAACAAATCTTTTCAGCTTTAAATTTCTTTTGCTTCAGTCTCATGGTCCAATACATTTCTAAAATAGTCATCCAATATGAATTCTTTGTTTAATTCTCACACCAAATATCTGAAAGAGAAATTCAGTATACTTACTCCTTCCTGGTTTTCGGATCTCTTTCATTATCTGTGCTCTTAGCTCTATATTAATTTCTCTGGAACTTCTGCAATGCACTGGTTTTTTCCCTTTGCTGGGTGAAGATACTGTCAAGTTCTCTTCAGTACTTTGTTCTTTACTACCTGATTCCTCATGATTCTCCAAAAACCCATCAACATTCAAATTATTCCCTAAATGTTCATGGCCTACATCCTCTGTATGAGCTGTCGGTCGATCCAATGAATTGAATGGTGAAGAGGACAGTGAAAACTCTGAATCCACAGTATTTGGGAAAACATCTGATGAAAGGGGTTCTGTAATGTGATTCTCAACAACATCATCAACTGCAACTTCATTGTTTGTTCCTGATGCTGAAAAAAACAAACATTACACTTGCCAGTTTCAAATTCTTTATCATCTGATAAAAGTTCATGAGTCAGATCAGTGTTAGACTCAAAACTATGCTCCAGCTCATACAGTCTACTGCACGTGTCAGGCATAAGAAAACCTGTTTGTGGACTATAACACTGAGCCAATCACTAGATCTCCTGGTAATCAATGGCTTAAAAAAAAATATCACAGGTATGTTCTTTGTATGAAGAAAGCAAATTACTGTATGGACTACCAACAACAGAAAAAATACCTATAAAATGTGATTTTATGGCATGGTGTCTTTCTCCCATTAAATCAAACTCACCAAGTTTACTTTAGTACTAAACAGTGAGCAAGAGTTATACAGTACCTCAGCTTCACACCAAGGGAAGTGATTTCACTGCACTAGAGCAAAATGCAAATTAACTTCATGTTATGATACTTCTGAAGCATCTGTACTTCCAGGCAAATGAAGAACACCTTTCTCACTGTCTACATTGTCTTCTCAGGAGACAGAAAATACATTGTTTGTACTTGGAATTCATATGGAAGATTTCCGTCAGAAGGACTATATGAACTCTTTCTGTAATTAACCCCAGACGCACACTTAAATACTTCATTTTCAAAAGTGGAGGATAAAATTGCCATATTTGACAAATCAGCCAGCAGTACTTTTACATAAACAAGTTTTTTTTGATAAATTAAAAAACAAACTTTAAAAGATGAAGAAGATTCACTTACTTTTGTGAATAGCAATGGGTTTAACAAGGTCAGGCTGTGCTTGTGCAATTGGTGTTGGTGGCCCTTTTCCTCCAATGTGGTTATTCACAACTGGGGGCGTTTGTGGTCGACCTCTGAGCAGGGGGGACATACAACGTCGTCTTTTCGGAATTCCTTGCATACTTGGCTCTCCAGGTCTTTTGTGTTTATTTTGAGGTCCTGACACAAATTCATCTGCTTCATCTATCATCATTCCCTGTAATTAATTTAACAGGAAGAATTCTTAAACTTCACACCAAACCCACATAATATAAAGTACAATTGATGCTCTGATAGTATGCTAATGTTTAGCATGCATAAGAGTTACATACAACATGCCATTATGTTTGGAATTCTAAATTGTCAACTAAACCCTTTCAAGGCTAGATCAATGTGCTTAAGGCCCTTATCCAATCGGCCAAGTAAGGTACAAAAGTGGGCCATCAAACTTCCTTTTCAGTAACTGCAGAGTGACTCATGCATTTAATACAAGAGCTCTAAATGATATTGGCAGTTTGGTCAATTCTAAGACTGATTTGGCTAAAAAGGGCAGTCAAGACTCAAAGTTATGGGAAGCTTTTTATGGTGAAAATTTTGTAAAGGAAGCGTGATTAGGTATTAGCTATACTACAGAGACAAATGTATTTAATTTATAATACAATTTAGAGAAATACTGGTTTTCCAATAAAAACTGCCCTCCGTAGGATACTACTGATGGAAAAACACCGAGACACTTTCTTGTAACCATTACATTTAGAAATATTTGAAAGGGTTTCTTCAACAGACCATTCAAAAACCAACATAAGCAGTAGCACACACACACACATCACGTTTTTAAAAAAGCTTTACAGAAAAGTCACCTTTTTGTCCAATTTGAATGGATTGCCAAATGTATGAAGCCTTCGTGGTTGATCAGGATCAAGTTCTCGGAGTGGAGAAGGTATTTGTTTTAGATACTCCTGGTAGTTTCCCATTTGTGCTATAGGTACGCTGTGAACTTGATCTATCGTAACAGAGGAGTTTATTAATATACAGTACTGCTCACCTTATGAGAATTTAGTCTATATTCACTTCCCATCTCCAGTTTTCAGACTTTTGTCATATGCATTAACAAAATAGGTGTGCAAAGCTCATAATTTTTCTAGCCTAACTGGTATTTATAACACCTTTGACTTCCGGAGATTTGCTTAAATTCATCAGTATGTGTCCTGTGGGTTTATCATTATGACACGAAATAAGCAATAGTTGTCACGCATTGATGCTAGTTTCCAATGTGTCCTGTAACTTTTCAACAGAGCAATGGGTGAAAAATCAGACTAGGAACAAATCAGAACTAAAACATTACTACAAACAAAAGGCATATTAAAGCAAAGTAATAAACCCATGCTGCACACAGCTTTGACATAACTCTGCCCAATTTTAGTCACCCAAAACTTAGTCATCAAGACCAGCATTTTCCCAAACTGAGGGTGATTTTTGACCACTGTAGTCAACAAATTCTTTAAAAATCCATAGGAGCTGATATTAAACTTATTGTGTCTTAAGAGTAGCCAAGCCTTTGATCCACAAAAATAAACACTAGAAGAAATTACAGAAAAAACTAACATGAGTTAGTTTATCCTCCTCCCCAAAGAACAATTACTGTGGCAAAGTGGTAATGTAATGTGAAATGTACAGAATTTAATCTGACCTAAAGTAGCAGCACTATTGGGACACAAGCTTTCACTTGCATTGCCCTTCTTAGTCTACTTATTTCATCATCTTCTGTTAGATGCCTTAAAGCAGTGCCAGAAGACACAGGAAAAAAGATAAAGGAATAACTTAGACTACTGAACTATTTGCTGTCGGCCTAATGGGCAAAATAATCACACTGCCAGCACCCAGTGAGCCAGCTTACTTTTCCATCTCTCACAATCCACTTCTATTAAGAGAGATCATCAGGTTCAGAACTGCCCTGCGATTTGTCAGATACATCCATGAACCTTAGGAAAAAACAGTGAACAAAGATTCTTCTGTAAAAGCCCAAGTCTCCTCATATGGACTAAAGGACAGAGCAGTGAATCAGTAATCTTCTCTATCCTCACCATTTTTTCCTGCAATGAGGTAAGGAAAAAGCATCTAAAAAACCATGCAGTTTAAGGGCAGTATCAGACATCCACCAAGTTTTAAAGAACTACATTGTTACATGATTTCTTAGAAACAGCCATATCACAGGTAAACAAAAAATAAACGTATCTAACCTTCATCTTGTCCTTTGAGGAACTTTCGAGTACTCTTCAGTAAATTAGATCTCATTCGTGTTAACTGATCCAAAAGATTTCTTCTGGGTATGTCATAAGCATTTCTAAATGTCTGAGGTTTCAAATCCTATGGTTCCAGTAAATGAAGTTCCAATTAAAACCATGTAAGAAACAATATCTAGCATTTCAATGGAAGTATATTGAAAATAACAACATTACACACAGTGGTGCTTACCTTATTCAGCAAAGCTATTTGGAACCCAGCATACTCCTTCATATTGAGGTCTAGAGGTCTATGAGGAATTTCCCCAGTAATCCCCTGTAGCAGATGTTGAAAATCGTTCCTATGTGCCATAGACAGGTTGTGTGATCTGCTTCTGACCTTAATTCCAGTCTCTTGCGCTACCTTTTTGCCTACAGAGCCAATGACTCTATCGGACTCTATTTTGGCCTTAATTTGAAATAAATAAATAAATAAAATTGACAATATGCTCTTAAAAGGATTAGTCAGACTTATTCATTTTAAATTCCTACCTACAAGATTCAACAATGTGCTAACACACTATGACGACCATAACCAGGCTGAGCGCTTAAGGACTGCTTAATACATAACCACTTCATGCTTACTACAGTTTTAAATATAGTGAACAGTTTTCTGCCTACATCTTCTGCATATTTCTCCTCTGCTGCCCATTACAGTATCTAAGCACCAATATGCATGCAATGCTTTTATTTTCATAAAATGCCATAATTTGACTAGTAATTCTCTGCAGATCTATCTGTACCCATATAATGTTTAGCTCTTACTGTAGACAACAGTCAAAATCACAAGACTGATTCTCCCACAACTATAGTTGCGATCAGTCACCCAATGGTAACAACTTTTTTAAAAGCTCAACACGAAAAGTAATAACATCAATAAATGTGAAATATATGATAATAACCAACTGCTTGACTAGATAGACCTAGCCCCAAATATTATGTTAGATTTGTACCAAAATTAAACATGTTCATTAAATGCCAGCTTTTTGGCAGAACACAGTGAAAAGAGCCAAAAGGAATTTAGTAAGACAACTGCCAATTTTGTTTTTGCAATTTCACATAAATGTATGGACTACTCAAAATTTGAATATGTATTGAGAATGTTGAGTCTTTCAGAAGTTAGAACAGCTTTAAGTACAATTTGCAGTGCATGTCATTATATCTTAGAGGAGTCCAATATGTCTAGGTTGAGACATCAGTTCACAGAATACTGAGCAACATTGACTATGCTTTAACATGATATGCTGTAAAACTTCAAGACATTTGCTTCCTCAAATGATCATTTACGTTCATGTTTTCAGAAAAAGCCAGTCCATAAAAGACTCATTAGCTAAGTTACAAGTACTTGGCACTAATGTTTCTTGAAGTTTTAAGTCTAGTATTTTTTTTATCTTGAACAGAAAGCTTAACATGCACAGTTCAATAAAAGTGGAGGTAGCAGGGCAGAAATGGTTTATCTGGTGCAGGAGACTAGTCAAAGATATGGGCACTATTCTGAACACAGTCAACAATTTCGAATAGCCACTTGTCACTTCTGCATCTGTATCCTTATTTGAGATTGTCAATTATGTCAGTTATCTTAATTACTGAACACTTTCCATTTCATATCACAAGCTAAAGAAAGGAGACTTTTTCCTTCAGATGCACGAAGTACAGATCTCTATTTCCTGAAAAAAATGCTAAAGCATCTTTAAAGAAAACATGTTTTCTTTTGGACAAAAGTATGTTACTGCCTGTACAAGTGAAAACACTACTTAAATAGAAAAAACTCAATTTGTACTTCCATATCTATCACTACAGTTCAGTTTATAAAGCCTGTATTAAAATGTTATATTTTTCTTCAATTCAAAAGACCAAAATTATTTTTTGCTAATTGCTTATGGGAAAGTATTAACTTGATCTCTCTGTTCTTTTTTCCTTCAAAGCCACTGAACTTGAATATTTTAAGATAATCCTGGTATTAGAATAAGTTTTTACTGCTCTTTTGCTTCAACATTACCTGCTGACTCAACTTTTTGAGATATGAAATGACACTGTAACTAAGTCCATATTCCACATTGTCAGCTATAAGGTTTGGTGCTCCCATCATTCTCACAGCTTTCTTCAAAGGCTGAAACATGGAATATATTGCATGGTCACATTTAACTTTATACATATTTCAACTAACTGTATCCATTTCAAATCGAACCTGAGGTTCTCAAAGTTAGAAGAAAAAAAAAAAGACTCAGGGCAGCATTTTTTTTTGTTTTAAAACATAGTTCCATTCATCCAGAATCAATTAACAAAGATACCAGTTACATGTAAGTCCCAATGTATTATGAAATTAAGCAAGTTTCGTACCATTCAAGCCTTCCATAAGACTCCATTGAAAACACTATCACTATGTATGAAGTTTAACCATCCTCTCAAATTAATACATATTCCACTTGAAATAGAGACTACATCCATAGTGGAAAGACAACTATAAACCAGAAATTTGAACACAGGAAGTCATCTTACCCCAAGATAATAAGGAGGCATTGTCTTCAAATAGCTTTCAAATGATTGACGCCATTTCAATGTAGGCTTTGCCTTGTGTACTTTAAACAAGTCATCTAATGGTTATAAAAAAAACCAGACAAAATGAAAGGCATGTCTAGACAGCATTACATCTTTTTTTCTAAAACAGAAATTTCTAGTCAAAGGAACTCTTGAAGAAATGCAAATTCCCAATAGTTAAATCAGTATCTGCAATTCAACATATATACAACTAAACTAAACATACATTCACAGAGGATTAACGTTGCAGCCAAAAACTGAATTTGCTAACTTATCAGATTGAATTGGTATTGAGAAAACATAAGGAAAAATAGCTCTTAGAACAAGGAATCTGAGACCAAAACATATCTGAAAATGATGATTAAGTAAATAATTTTACACACTGAGTCTGAGTCATGAAAGCCAGCCAATTGATGACAAGTGAAACAAGCTACAGATTCTACCTTTCTACAGGTGTGATTAATCCTGGTATTAATTGCAGTAATATATTTAGATCACATCAATGTTTCAATTGCCTATCACATAATAAAATTTGTATGAAGTGTTATTTACCTAGCAGTGGAAGTAGGACTGGATAATTGTAAGGCATCACAAATAAATTCACACAATTCAGGGCTGTACTAGCTTTCAAGTAACCGAAAGGATGACCAAGTTCACTGTATTTTGCACTATTGCTCACATATACCTGCAATAAAACACATTACGTTGGATTTACATGCAAAGCATTGTGTTCTGAAATTTTACATCCTATTTTGGTTATAGAATAAAGTCTCTGAAAAACAGCATTCCAGAAAAAACTTTAATTCAGCATGCACTCTACTTACCTGCCAGCAGGTCTGAGGGGATTTTCTTTCCAGGATAAACTGGGTCAGTGGTGAAGGTTCTAATTCGTATTTATCAAAAGGCAGTTTGTCAATGACCATCGGTTCACAGTCAGTACAGGAAAATTTCACCACAGGATGAGATGTGCGAGGTGGCTAAACAAAGTATTCCTCTATTAATAAGTCTGCACAACAATTAAACTGCAATTGTGCTATGACAACAAAAATAATACAGCTTCTTTGAAAACAGATGTATTTAAGGAACCTATTCAATACAGGATTCACTTATTGTTAATGAGTTCTAAGCAATTTATGATGTTATCACCATCTTAAAATCTGAAGGAATCTTGTTTTCTAAATAAATGCTAATTACTTACAGAGTAAGTCTAGAGCAATATGCCAGTAAGACTTCCTGCATTTACACAAAAGCCTTGCAAATAGAAATAAATCCTAATGGGGACAAAAAACCATCTTCAGTGCTACTCTGGGGCATGTCCATTTTTATTTCCCATCAAAGTAGGTGCTGTATTTCTGCATTTGCTGACTTGCCCCTGCAATTTTCCTTCTTGGCAAATTTAAAAGTTACAAAATTAAAACTGAATTATAAAGAGCAGAACAAAATCAGAAAAACCCCAAACTTTAGAAGAACTCACATTTTAACTAGGCCTGAAAAAAAACATTGTTTCAATTCAAGGAATTTCAGTGTTCGAATTTTCATCTTTTTATTAACCACAGGAAAAAGGTCTTTGTGTCACAAGTTTCAACTCTTAAGTTAATAACTTGAAATTTCTTTTACTGAAAGGGAAAGCTGATCTTTAGCATAATGAAAATTGGAGCTGTACACCTTCCACTGAAGGGCTTGCAGGAGACAAGGTCTTATACTTACTCTGAACCTCCTCCCACAGTCACTAGAATCTGAGGAAGAGCTCAATTGGGAAGTCTCCTTCCACTTACTCTCTTTACAAAAAGGTAAATAACAAATACACAAGATGAACTAGAGAAACACAGGGTTTGGACCTTCCTACCACCTCACCTTGAAAGAAATTCTATGCTTATAAGCTCTACGCTCTTTATTTTAGGATGAGCCACCCAAACATTATCTACCAACAGAGCTGGTCTTGCCTTGAGTGTCTCCACCCTGAGGAAGGTGTACTGTCCAACTGCACACAAAACAGGAGGCCCAGCCAACTGAAGGAAGTGCAATTCTCTTCAAAGAAGATGACTAATAAATAGCTGTGGTGGAGTTTCTGACAAGTCACGAAGACGTAATACCAGGATTAAAAAGGCTGCAAAAGAAGTTGACTGCCAGGACTTGAGAAGTCCAATAACCCTTTGCTGGACAGAACTACGTTTACATCAGAGCAGCAGAAGCAGCCATATGTTGATTTTCCAACACAATTATCAGCAGACTTTCCTATACATTTAAGAAAGCCTTGATGGTGTAGTTACCCACAAAAGATCAAAGTTTTTGGGATAGAAATGTTTGAGACAACTCCACTGTGGATTGAGTAACAGGGAGGAAAAGGAAAGTATTTAGCTGTGCACTCTTAAGTAGACAAGATATGCTACATAACACACAGTGAATACAACGTGTGCTATATTTTAACACTGCTTTTAGAACAGTATAGATACAGGTCTTGAAACACTATCAGCAAACTTAGCTCCAACACTGCATGAGGAAGGTTCAATGCAGAATTTCAGTTCAGGTCAACAGGAATTTAACTGTACGTGACAGTGCTTTATAGGTATGAGAGCTGTACATGCTACAACAGAAAAAAAAAATCTCATCTTTCTGCCACTTGAGTAGATCAGCTTCAGGTTTTTAGAAGATTTAGTGCAACAACTCTTCACTTGGCAAGATCTATTTTACCAATCTTGGTTAAGATCTGGAGCAGCAAACAGTGCTGACTCTATACAGCAAATGGAGGCAGATATGCTCTTGACAGTAATTATAAGGAGCACCCAGGACAGATTTCCTATAGAACAGCCTTTAAATATGGAGTATACAATGACATCTTGTTTTTTCAATGACTACAGAAGATTTACTTTTATTCATATATGCTAGCTTGCCTGTAGTTCAGAAGGGCATCCTTTAATGAATGTGGCCAGTAATATCAAACCTGTAAATATGACTAAAATTTCATATTTGTATCACTCCTCAATGACCTGTATTTCAAAGGACTTCATCTGTTTTTAAACCAAGAGATAAAATTTATGAGAAGTTCAGTGTGTTAGTCAGCATGTTACATATCAAAAGAACACAAAAGTTCAATAAAAATCATGAAAAGTAGGTAAAAATTACACAACTGCATTATTTCTACTTTAATGATTTCAAATATTAGCAGAAATACAAAAATACATTATACTATACTAATGATTAGTTCTCAGACCAAAAGGCCATGGCATACATTCTTTTGTAAAAAAGAACAAATAAATTAATTCTGTGGGCAGTAATTAAAAAGCCGAGGTTTTCTCAATTTGGATAAATTGAAGGTACGGCTACACTACACAACAGCAGATGAAATTACATTTGCTTGCTACAATGAAAGCAGAACTACCCTAAGGATTCAGATTGTCCAGATCATACTATTATTAATACTATCTATGAGGCAATAGAATTTGATATGCTTTTACCAAAGTGCCACCATTTGATATTTAACAGAGTTCAAGCAAACACTACATGCATGTACTAGGTGAAAGAAATCTGTTACAGGCAGCTTCCTAATACTTCAAAGTTACTATTATTTGCTCATCAGCAATTTATCAGGGATAACTGCAACACAGGTTTGCACGTGTCACTCCTTCTTGGGTCACACTGCTTTTATGGTTGCTGCAATGCAATACATAATTCAAAATTTTAAGAGATCTGTGAACAGGAAATCCTGGAATATTCCTGCATGCACAAACCCTTTGCTTTATCTTCAGTACGTACCAGTGTTGGAGAATTCTGATCTGGCCAAAAGGATTCAGGAACAGGCCAATGACCTATAGGAACCCCAGTTTTAGGGTTTGGTCTGACATAAATAAGTTTGTGACAGCTGTGCCAAGGCTGGGGTCCAAAGGGTCTAGATATCTCCACTGGCCCATCTACAGAAGAAAAAAGACTTTGAGTCAAAACAGTGTTAAAACTCAGGAAGAGTATTAAACAACTTCTGTGAAGAGTTAAAGAACTATGACCCCAGGGAAACTCTTCCTACAGTTAATATTATTTCTAAGAAGAGCAGATAGTTGTCAGTAAGCATTTCTGCAAAAACACAGACTAAGAAACCAAATATGCACTGAATGTTTACAGGATAAGAGCCTAGAAAGCCAATTATCTGGAACCCTTCATAATTATCAGTTTCTTTCCTCTTCATTGTCATTAACAGATAACCTTCAAATCCAAGCATTAAAAAGTGATATACATGACTAATACTGCTAGACTAACTTTTTATTGCAGCAAAGATTTAAAAAATCCCAAACACTTCTCAGTAACATCCAAAGAGGATTTAGAACAAGTAATTAATGCTGAACAGGTGTATTTGCTATTTTAACTCTTAACACAGCCACTTTAATGCATTGAACAAAAAAGGATAAGCCTAGGTCTTTCCATATGTTATTTACACTTCTAGCTGGTTGACAACTCCTTAAAACTCATAGACTCCTTTAGCTATGCCTGACATGAACAAATACATTTAAGACTACCTGAGTGGTAGGACCAAATGTAGAGGTGTCTAGCAGCTACAGCCAGTATTTTGAAACACTACGAAGAGTTTCAGAACCAGCAGGTCCTTTTTGTAGTAAAGTCTTTCAAATTGCAATAGCTTCCCTTTTGTCTTGACAGCTACTACATTAAGTTCACCAAGTTATATTGATAGTCATCCCTCCTACTAAATACCACAGTGTAAAAAAAATTCAAGTACCATCAATTGGTGAGGGATCTGGTCCAGCTTTTTCAAAATTTATGACCACTCCACTCTGCACTTTTTGCACCAATGACTCAAGACACTGATTCAGCATTCTTGGAGAGCACACGCAGTATGATCGACCTAGAAGGAAACCGTCAGTGTTAAAGTTTTTCAGTGTTTCTGCCCTTATTTTAACTTGCATCATTTAAAACTGTTCAACCGCCACACACATTGATCATGTGTGGCTCACCGATTTAAAGCTTCTCCTGAACGCTCCCTCTTGGTTTAACCAGCAAGGCAGCCTAGTGAAGCACTGACAAGTACCTCACTGGAAATGTTTAGATTTTAGACCCTTAATGACTAACTCAAATTCTTGATTGCATACATGGAAAATGGGCTCCCCCTTGTGACAGACATCAACACTTAAAGCTGTCCATAAATTTGAGTCAAAGCACTTGTTAGTACAGCCTACCTACAGTCAGAAAGCAGTGTAATCAAATCAGTTTGGAATTCTTTTCAAAGTCCTTTATTCACTCTCTATCATATCCCCTCTGATGGATGAGATGAATCATTACATTCTAAAAATGTAATAAAATCACTGCCTGAGTTGTATCTGGAATATGATTTTAAGATATTAAGAGCTATAACTGAGACAAAAGTATAAATTCTGCAGAATTATTATTCATTCTGCATGCTCTGGAGGGAAAAAACCTGAAACAATCCATTTCCTTCACTTTTGGCTTCTTTAGATCAGAGTATGACAGGAATTTAACCAAAACTATACTGCAGAAGAGACTCTATTACGATTTCTAATTGCGATACCAAGGTGTAATAGAAAATAAAATAAGCTGTCTTATAAAAAATTTCTGAAGGAAGTAGACTCCCTTCCAAGACAGGATACATTAAATTGTCTATAGCTTTAATGCTGTGTCTTTAGTTTCATTATATCAGTTTTGAGAGTTTTTACAAGTACTGTAAGAACTTAGAAATCTTCATTCCATGACATAGAATCACACAATTAGTTGAACTAAACTGAATTAATTCACATTTTGGGAAGCAATGACTTGTCAAAGGAAGCCAGGGCACCCACCTCCTGTGACTTCACACATAGGTGTGATTGCAGAGTCATCCACGGGTACCCCTGTCATCTGCTCCGATTCTGGTGCTGTAATACCAGGCAAACGAAGAACCAAAGCAAATAACCTCTGATCCCATCGAAAGGGTTCCTTAGTCAACTCACTTCCAGGTAAAGGGGAATTGAGAGGTAAATGGAGCTGAAAAGATATTTAAATCTGTGAATACACAGCTTTTAAAAGAAACAAATTCAGGTTACATAGCAATGGCAATGCACTCTATATAAGCACACTTATCTCTCCACACACATTTAATAATTTGATTTAGGTACTCTACATTACAAGCAAGACACCCATCATTTAATAAAGATTTCAACATTTCAAAGCAATATGATACATGTTGAGAGTCACAAATCAAGTGATAACAACCACTTTTAAAAACTGATCTAAATTTCAGAATCAAAAGAATATTCTCTTTAGAATTTCAGCAGCAAGAACTGCCATATTTTTTGTTCAATTTTCTGCAGAACAGACCCATTCTCAGCTTTGTATTTTTCTCAATTCTTCAAGATAAGCACAACGGAACAAATAAGTAATGCTAATCTAAGACTCCCACAGAAGAAATATAGCTTTGGTATAGCTGCTAAAAAAGAATCAATGTACAGCAGCCAGGATTACCTACTCCAAATAATACAGCTTCAAGTGAACTAATGCAGAGGTTATATTACAAAATCAGAAAGATTTTAGATAATTTGGGTATGTGCCACAATTTAACTTATTCCTGTGCTTTAAGTGGAAAGCAAGTGTTAACAGTAGCCACAGTTACCTATACAAGAAGAACTGCGTGCCATGAGCTGTTGTGTTGCCTCTGAAGAGCTTCACAAAAGTTTTAGTTCAAAACATTGAAGATACCAAACACATGGGAGCTTTTTTTTTTGCTTTAATTCACAGAAAAGACAGTAAAGAGATTCAAGTGTCAGACTTCAAACATGCTGCAGTAAAAAATACAGCAGTGGTCAGGCCATTATTTATTAACCACTAACAGCAACAGCCAGAGAGACTAACAGAACATCTAAAACTCCCATGGATAGCAGCAGTTTTATACCTAGTTAACTGAAATAAGAAAAGATGTGCTAGCTTCTAAGGGAAAGCACAAGGCATTCAGAAGACCCCAGGTACTCTTTTCACATCCAGATACCTCACGCAGACTATTGGGATAAAGAAACCTTATCCAAACATTCAACTACAGAAGCCCTGAGACTTGCAACAAGTAATTGCAAGTTTCAGAAAATTTAATAGATCCCTGGCTGATGATACCACTGTCAGCACAAGCGAAATTCTCATTTCATCTGGAGCACTGGAGGCATAAAGGAGAAAAAAAAAAATCCCCAAAGCAATGACTCAAGTGGTGCAAACAGTTCCATTACCACACCAAATGCAAGGGGGTTAAGCCCACATGCTGAAGCAAACTCAACATTTCCTGAAACATTTTCTCTCATGCAGCATTCAAAAATTCCCAGTTCTCAATCTCAGCTCAATGTTAGCAAGAAAGTACTAGTCTGTTCCAAAACTTGATGCAAAACTGGTTTTTGCACTCATTATATACTGCCTTCATTTCTGGTTTGTAGTGGTTAGAGAATTTGCAGAAAGCTGTTAAAAAAGGTTTTTTGTTTGATTATTTTTAAGAGATAGCTTGAAAGCATTAAAATCTAATTTCCAAAACCAGATACCTCATCTATTGCTATTTACATAATTACAAGCATCTCATATTGGGAAAAACACATGCATTCATGTTTGAAAAGCAATTAATTTATTATACAGTCTCGAAGCTAGGTACAAACATGACAAACTTAGAACATGTGGCCAAGAATCAAAATATTTTTGACTTTTCAACACAGCTGATGATTCCTCCTGAATTTCTTTTTGCTTATGCAAGCACAGAGTATACCTGAGAGCAGAACTATTTTCTCCAAGTGCTCCATGTTTCACATGAAATTGGTCAAAGGAAACTCACTGGTTTATTACTGATTGACATGCATGTCTTGCCCCTCTTCACATAAAAAGCCACAAAGACTGCGTGACAAAGGAACCTCAGTTAAAAGAAGCTAAAAGAATAGCCACATTCTTAGCAAACAGCTTGGAATCCTGACTTTGAGAAGACTCAATTGCAAGCACTTCACCATCCTCACTTGGGGCTATTAAGGAATGCCAGTCAAGCTTTACTACTTAGATCTGACTGAATAGAAGATATACTAGCTACAAAGAGTGTATTTGATCTGCAAAAACACACCTATGTAACAGCATTGTTTTTCTTCAGGCAGTATATATACTTATTTTTATTATATATATTTATAGAGAGAGTGTACCCCATTGGATCCTGCACCAACACTATCCAGAGTTCAATTTACAAAACATTTCTTTGGCTCAGCTGGTTATATGGAGAGAATCCCAAAACCAAAGAGTACTCAGAAGCAGGCCATTACATAATGTACATATTACTATCAGAAGTGTTTCCAAACTGTAAGACAAAATGTAAAGTAATCGTCATCAAGTCAAATGTCCTTACCTTCCTTCCCACAATTTAATTCCAGTTAAGTTTAACATCCTTTAACATTAATACTGATGAAGCTATAGATTCAAACCACCTCATTCTCCAGAGACATTAGTAACTTGGTCTTGTAACCTTCAGTTACTTTTTTTTCAACTGGTATTGTATTACCATAGCAACTGCATACCTAGCAGAAAGACGAGTCTAGAATTCTATATCTTGCATTTTATTTCTTCCCCTACACATATAAAGGCATTCACATATTTTCCTCCTTTTCTCAACAACCAGTACAAAAGACAAAGGTAGACTGAACTAATTAAGGGAAGGTTATTTACCAGGAATGGTCTTCAACATGTGACTGTACATAGTCAAGTGTCCCCCCAGCTTAGTACTAGAAACCAGCTATTTCATTTCATCACTAGTCTGTAGGAGCACACATAAGCCCTACCTACCATTCCCAAATGCCACAATGCTACAATAAAGTATCAGTGTGTGCCTTATGTCCCTCTTCCCTGCCTTTAAAACCACTAAAATATTCCAGAACTACAAGGGGGTAGAGGATAACCTTGTCCTGAAAAGATCTGCAAGAACACTGTTACTGGTGAGCAGGTTTTTTGTTTATTCACAGTCCTTGTTTCTACCTACATTTACGTAATCATAAGAAGCAGCACAGTCTAAAATCTGGGGAGAAAGAAAAAAGAGGGTCCTAGACACTCTAGGATGAGAAAAGCTAGATAAGCATTAGAGCACTCTGCAGTGGCAGGGGCAGCTGGAGAAAGACAGAAAAGATCTTTTGGCAATGGCTGCACATATGGGCTCATCCATTAGAACGGGCAGGCAGCAATAGCACTGCTTAAGCCTTAGCACCCAGGTAATTACAAGCAGCTCCATCATGGGAAATTTCACAGAAGGTTGTTACAAGACTAGGCACTGAATAAAAATATGCATACGAAGACAGTCAACTTTTGTCTCTAAAAAATAATCTTAAAATCTATCTGCAAGTCACCTTCCTTGCATGCTTTTCTGGTACCCATAAAAAGACAAGACATCTCATCCCAAGCAAATGCAGCTTTTCATCCTTAAATGACTAAGGACAGGCTACTCTATTCAAGTCCAGCTGAGAAAATCAGCTCTTGGTAGACTGAGAAACTCTACTTACAGTTAGCAACATCACCTTTTCCCATCTTTTTTCATCCAAACCTGTGCAGTTATAACATACAAGAAAACAATTTGTTCTTCCACAGGAGATAACTCAAGGAGATCATAAAGAGACATCAAGGCCACTGACACACCATGTCAATGTCATGATATACTTGGCCACTCCAAAGCCAGCACTAACCATGAGCAAGTACTCACTGAGCTGATAGCTACACATCAAGAATTCACACATCAAGAGCTCTGGAGTTCAGTGTCAAGTGCTGTGAAACCAAAAACTGCTGCTTACATAAATAAAGATGAGAGAATGGGAACATACATTTCATGATATTTACCATGTATTTCTTGCAGAATTTGTTTAGAAATCAAAATTTTTAACTGGAGGAACTATGATAAATATAATGGAGCATCTACAGTTCCTGATTATTCTTGAAAGCAAGCAGAACCTTGACACTTGTCACAGTTATTACAACAGGGAAGCAAGATGATCGACTTGGGGAAGGGTCAATGTGACAATATCAAACAGTTGTGGGATGAAGACTCATAAAAATCACTGACTCCTCCTGGAAGTCTCATAACTGGAAGATCAGAAGAATGGCAACATACAGAAACCAAGCAGCACTGCTCATCCTTGTTTGCAAAATCATTCATCAGAATATATCTAAATGGCAATAAATCAGTTTCAGTCTTGCAAACAAGTTTAATGCTACCTCTCAGAGGGTATGGAGTGAGAGGACACGGGAACATAGCTCAGCAGTTGTAAAAGTGGAAAAGTATGTTATTTCGTAATATAAACAGGAATATGAAATACCTTCAAACATTTAAACATTTAAGCAAAGATCAAAAAAGGACCAAGACCAAATCTGAGGTATCAGGCTAGAAGGGAAAGCCACTTCATGAGGAATCCTTAACATGAGACCAACTAATCAATGATGGGTTTGCCAAGAGTATGAGCTCATACCCTCCTCAAGTTATGACTGGAACAAGGGAGTCCAGGGAAGAGTATGGTCAACAAGCCATGCAGAACGTAGAACTGATGCTGGCACTTTTCAGTACATTGGCACTGGTGCATTAGAAAACAATGCCAGAAGGGACAGAACTGAAAATGTTACTGACTTGTGCAGGTGGAAATGATAGTCATGTAAACCATATCATTTCTGTCTTGAACCTGAGGAACTGCACCCATGGGAGACAAAGCAGCACTGGAGTGTAAGGCTCTATCTGCAACACCCATTTTAAAATCCACAAAGGAATAGGACATCTGACGAATTCAGCAAGAGCTCTCAAACAGGGTTTAAGCTTGACTGCTTCACACTAGGCCAAATGACAGTGATAAACTGATAAACTGATTGCATTGGTAAGAATGCAAATGTTCATCTGAATGACAAAGCTTTGAGAAAACTTGCCTCCAGGTTCCATGCTGGCTTCACAGGCCTTTCCAAAAAAAAAAACAAAACAAAACAACCCAAAACCCTGAAACACCAAAGCCCTACATTGTTGGTTCTCTTGTATGTATGTCCCGAAAGAACTAAAAATATACTGCTTCCGTCCATACCAAGAAATAAAAACATAGCCAGTGGGATACAATCACTTCCAACACCAACTCTGAAAAGCCTCCCCAAAGTCAAACCCAAAAAACAGAACAGACATTTGAAAGTGACTGAAAAAGCTTTGTTATTGAACCGAAGAGGAGCAATGAATGTCTGTATCTCCAGGGTAGTGTTACTGTAGGAATTCTGGTTCATTTCTGCATGTGCAGCTCAAGAGGTAACTGTAAAGGACACTCAAGATACACTAAGAAAAATTCTGATCAATAGGACACACACTGACAACAGCAAAAGACCATCCCTGAAAGACAGAAGCACCCTTCAATGCTTTGCTCCTCTCATCTATCACAGGTATAGTGTTAAAAACATTCCTACCAGTACATCTATGGCAAAAAAAGGAAAAAAATCACATCCTTTGCTGGGTATGAAACATATACCCAGGACATACACATGGAAAAGCACTCAAAGAAACTTGCATTTTGTCTTGCAGGAAGAACAGTGGTCACTTTACATTCCTCCAGAAGGCAATACCTTTACATTGGCTTACTTACAAAAAAAAAATCATTAATTCACCATCATTAGGGCAAATTCTGCATTTCTACAATGCAATTTAACAATCAAAAAATCATGTGAAATTTGGCTAAATGTCATGATCACAACACAAGCTCTAGGTGTAGCGTACACTTGTCAGTACTGCTTATGGGCCAATTCTAAATTAAGTAGATTAATGAAGTCACCAGAAAATCCTTTTTCTCAATGTAAGTTACAACAGTTTAAAGATGTATGACCAAATTGTTGCCTAAGAAAATGTCTTCTTGTGAAGACTAAGGTGGAAAAGTTGTACCCACATTAAAAGGAACAAATTGCTGGCTACAAAAAAGTCCTGACTCTTGCTCTGAGAGAAAGAGCTTAACAACTAATGGAGTTTTCTTACCTAAATCATTTGGGATAATGAACAAGATAAAAGGAAATGTAACACAGAATCATAGCACTGTGTACACTAGAAGGGACACATGAAGGTTATATAGTCCACAGGCTTTAGACTACTCAGGGCCTTGTCCAACTCAGCTTTTATCATCTCCACAACCACTGGACAATCTATACCAGCGTTTGATCATCCACATACTTACAAGATTTTCTTGATACCTTATCAGAATTTCCCACAGTACAACTTGCAGCTGTTGCCTCTCATCTCAGCCCTGTGTACCTCCAAGAAAAGGCAGGCTCCCTGCCCCATTAACCTGTAGCAAATGGCAGTAACACTCCACAGGCTTCTCTTTAAAGACTGAACAAACCCAGTTCTAAGCCTCTACCCAGAGGTTATTTGCTTCACCCTCTGAGCACCTTGGTGTCACTCACTCCAGTATGTCAATGTCAAATTTTACGAGTTAGTCATCTGACAATAGAGAAGATTGTTCACCTCAATAAAGGACTTACACAGCTAAGAGACTACCCAAAACAGTATTATGGTGCTAACAGCACTATATCTTGTAGACAACTCTCAAAGTGTTGCACTATTCTATTCTACTCTATATTTTGGACTGCACCCATTCAATCACAGGATTAAGCTGAAAATAGCTTACTGGGTAAAAAAAATATGATGCAAGTGAGGTTTCACACAGATAACCTACTTGTTATCATGGATCCAGGAACTTCCTTTTAGTTACTAGCTATGCATGTTAGGAGTCCACATAGAATTATGAGATCATTCAACTCTCTTCCTTTAAGTCAGATATATTACAGAAACCACTCAAATACCACTTTTCTTATAGACAACTTCTCTAAATGCTGTAAGAATGCAATGTAATAGATTGTTAGGAGAAATCTGAGTAACTAATGAACAGCGAAGTATAACAAGTTAATCTGTATAGTCAAATGTGGTGCAGCACAGGCAAAAGTCTGAATGCTTCGCTAAAGTTTTTAAACAGACCTTCAGATAGTAACCTTTTCCCTGAAAAGGGAATGAGCTTAGGGACTTGCTGCAGTTTCTTCTCTTTGGGTTTTTTTACCTACTGCATGGAATGGGCACTGAGCTGACCAGACTTATCTTATCCCTAGTGACCACTTCCATCTTTTTAAGGAAAGAATTCAAAACGGCCAGTATGTTAACACAGGCCAGTGCCTCAGCATTTGCTCTGTCTCTGAGTTTGCCAGGTGTCTGAGTAGGTAGTCCAGTATATTAAGATCTTGATTTTGAACTGCTCCACAGATTTAATTTGAAATACATTTCTTCAGTTCTTATCTTGAATTATAAGGACTACTGATTTAATTATAATCTTTTTAAGAACTCAGTGTGAAAGTAGTACATGTTTCACATACTCCCTAGTGGTCATATCCTTTGGGAAATCACTATGTTAACTTGGGTCTGCACATAAAGAACTTGTATCTGGACCAATTAAAGACACACATGCTTTACAGAAATCAGTTTCTTCTGCTAATGTATTTGAAAAGCCATGAACTCCCAAGACAGAAATAGCAAACTCAGTCTACTAAACAGACCAACAGTTGTACCACAGGTTTCTGTTATATGAGGTAAGTAAAAGGAGTTATTCAGTTTTTTGTAGTGCTATTGCATAAAATTACTTCAAATTAAAAGCAAAAGACATGCAATTAAAGCTATTAATGAGCATTCTTTTGAGGAGTCATTTATGCTCCTACTGTAAACAGTATCAATGTTTAATCAATGTTTAGTACACATCACTGTAAACACATCAGATCTTACCTCTTCCTGTATCCCACTGGTAGTAGTTAATTTACTTCCATCAGTAACTGTTATTATTATTGCTGGCTCCAGAAAAAAAGGGTTTCGTCCCTAAGGGAAAAAAAGCAGTTTCACTTAAAATGGTATAACAGACTTGTAAGCTTCTGTTCAGTCATTAAATGGCCACTGACACTCAGAAACAAAACAAGGAAGCTTGAGGTATTTATTCTCACCTGCTACATAGTACAGTGCAATGAGTTTTTGAGCCTTTTTACGGTCAGACCATGGAAACCTAGACACTTACCATGTCTATTCAATAAATGTATACAAAAACACAGCAAAAATGGTTAACATATGACTTCAAGGATAATACATGCTGCAGTATTCTGACAAACTAGCAGCTATTTAAAAAAGCAACTGTCTCCTCAAAACAGATACTTCCAATTCCCCCTATTCCAACGTTGATTTTGTGTTAATTACTCTATGTCCAAGTACCATTTGCATAGTATCTTGTGATCACGACCCCTAGGTTAAGAACTAATACTCTATATATTAAGACTGATATAAATAGTATGTTATGTTCTGATCAAAGTGGTTCAACTATGCATGCAAAATTTACTTCAAGAACATACTGGAAAAAATAGATAGGATTTCCACATGAATCATTTAAAACAGAAACATACACAAAGCAAGACATTCTATGATCCCACCAGGACATCCAATTAGCCTAGCTGTAAGAAAAACTTGAGGTCAGTTATTGGCACTGCCTTTATCGATTGCCAGTATTCTAGGAGCTTTCTGTACCTCCTGAAAAAGAGAATTCCAAAGAATTCCATGCACATCTCAACTCCAAGCTCAGCTAACACATTTCACTCTACCCAAGGTTAAAGATGGACTGAATAAAAGTAACCACAAAATTTCGTTTAGGAGGTCCTATTCTCCTTCTCTTGCTAATCTCAAAGCTTTGTTTTTCTTCTTTGGGACACAAAGAAAAATCTAACTACACCCACAGCCTAGTTCTCCTTATAAAGACAAACTCTCTCATGAATGCTTACAATTTACTCTAGAATATGGGGAGAGAACTAACAGGTTTTAAAAGACCTTTTAAATCCATTTTTAGAACCCATTAAATATAAAGGATCATCTACTGATTGTGTGCTTCAAATATGACTTAATTTGAAATATATGTGGTAAAAGGTGTTCAGTTTGATTACTATGGCAACACTGCATGTACAGTGGTCTATTTACTATATACCAACAGAAAAATTAAGTTAGTTGTTCAATATTTTCCCAAACCTTAGTGAAAAAATCCTAAAAAATTATTTTAAAATAGCATACCATTACTTCAAAAAATAAGCAAAAATAAAACTAAAACAAAGATCAATCTCTCCTATGAAAGCCAAGCTACTTCGTAATTCAATTTAAACAACTACTCAAAAGAATTTAAGGACTCTTAAAATACTCAATTTTAATTAAAATAATTTTCCAAGAATATTTAGGCTTTAGTTCTTATTAATAGTTACAGTATGTTTTTCTGACAACTTATAGTTTACTACAACTACCAAACATCATCTAGAAGGTAAATATATTGCACTGAAATAATACTGAAAAAGCAGAGTTTGTAACTAGAGAAAAAGGATATCGTTCTCATGAATACTGACCACAAAAATACTTTAATCCCAGTGATAAATTACTGTAAAGGCAAATTGACAACTGATAAAAACAAGATTTTAGATTTATAATGCCATAAGCAATGCTCTTTAAGTCAACATTCTAGTGCAATTTGAAATACAAGTATTTAAATTTTAATCTCTGACAACCCCTATTACCTGGATATCCTCATTATCCTTAAAAACTTTTTTTATTCCTCGACTACACTTTTCTCAGTTTTACCCACCTAAAGTTTAAACCTTAAATTTAAGCAATTTGGTCTTGGAATGATTACAAAATTACAAGGAAAAATGTCTGAAGGAGACATGTCTTCATCCTCAATCTACATTTCTTAAGTTCACAAGCATTTAACCTATACCAAGGATGACCATGAGCATACTAAGAATCAACTTGTATCCAGAAACACAATATGTATCAAGGAAGAATTTCAGTTAAAATGCCTATTACTGAGGTGTTGTATTTTTGACTAAAAATTTCCATGTAATTAATTTTTAAAGACCCCCACTGACTCTTCTGACCGTGCTCCTCACCTTAGTTATACAAAGGCATACAAAACAAGTATTAAGTCAAGTATTCTTCAAAAAACCCTTTCATTTATGTAAGCTCTCAACACTCAGATATTTCACTAAATTAAATTCCAAAACACATACCAATTCTTTTAACTAAATTGCAGTTTTGCCAATGATTGGTTGAGAACTTTATTTCACTTTAATTAATCTAGTTCCATAGTAATCAAATTGCTTCTTATTTCTCTTCCTCTAGAAATACACTATTAAAATAAAAACACTTGAAATTTACCCATCTTAGAAATATCATACTCTTGAAAAATACATGGCAACATCATTGACTGTGAAAACACAGGTAACCAATTCAGTCCAGCCCAACTATTTTGGATATGCAGAGAAACAGTGAGTGACTGTGTACACTACCAGCTCTCTGGCAGCTTACAGGTATGCTGCAATGCACTGAAAAGCATTTCAGGATAACAAGGTGTAAGCAGTAAGCCTGCTTACAACTTACTCTGATAACTAATCACCATGATGTTTTATTTATTTCAAAAGCAAATTCTTTTCAATACACTGCTCTCACTCCTAAGTGTTTGTAGCAGTGGCGAAAGAAGTACTGAGGAAGAAGCACTTAAGGTTTTAATGACTGACCATCCTGTAACATGGCACAAGGAAGGTTTTTTCATCCACCTACAATCTGCATTTTCCAGGACAAATATGAACCAAGACAACAAAAAAAAAACCAAACCCACACATCTCTTTTTGGAAGAAGGTTATTTAAGAGTCAGCATCAATACCAGGGAAAGCTTGCTTGGCTAAAAAGAAACAAGCAAGAGATTAAAAGCCTTGAAACTAACTTATCTGTAACACAACACTTCCACTTGAACTATGACAGTTTCACGACTTTGCTCCAAAACATAAAGCAACTCAGTTGCACTGATTGCCAGTCCTTGGTCTCCAGTGGAAGTAGTTCTGTGTTCAGGTAACAAAAGCAGGGAGCTGTGAGCACCACTGAGCTCCACACCACTCACGAGGGGTCACGGTAAGGGGCAACCCATCCCATCCCAGCTTGTGTGATGCTCTCAGGGGGAGCCTCAGATCAAGCCAGGAGTGTATCAAATTATCAAGACACATTATTGCCTGGGTAAGACTCTCAAAACAAGGAATTCACTTCCACTGGCAAATAAGCTTAGGATCAAGTTGCAGCATGACTGATTAACACATGCAATTTATTTTCCTCCTTCTTCCAAGTGTACAGGTAAAGCAATTAAAGAGCTATTGTGATCTCTGTATATACAAGTATACAATATTAAACATGCAGTAAGAGAAGATTGATTTAAGACTACCATTATCTCAAAGCACACATTTAAATATTAATTTCAGAGTCAGAAGTGTTGAAAACTAAGAAATACAAGAGGTAGAAATGTGACCAAAATACGCCAAATCAGAGACTAAAAATTACACAAACAACAAGCAACTACTAGAAAAATAAATATTTAGTAGTACAGAAACTCCATGCCCAAGAAAGGTTAGAAGCTATAGACATACTATAGAAAATAGACAGGAACTGAAAAAAAAAGTGCGTATTTAACAGAACATAGCTGGAAAAAAACACATTTTGCGATCATGATGAATGTCTAAAAGGTACACTTTCATTTCAGTAAATCACAAAACTTAGCAAGTTGTATTGCACATCCATTTCCCATTATACTATCTCAGCAGAGCCTTTTCATTTTCAGAAGTACCAGCCCTGTCAGTACATTTAGAGATCTGACCAGGAAATACATAAGTACACTATCAATTTTTGAATTCAATCATGGTTTTTTTAGAATTTAGAAGGTCAAGGTTCTCATAAACACTCATGAGAATCTGTGAGCAACCACTGTTCAAAAACAACAGCTTAAAATGAAATCTAAAAGTCAGAATGACAAAAATTATTAGCTTTAAACTTTAAGGCTTTTTCAAATATATATAGACACATCATAGTCATGCACATATATGTAATGCACTGCAGCACTAGTGAATGAATATGTTTTTAACTTTGGTAGATTAGTAAATTCTTTCCTATTACTTGATAGAAAGCAAAATGTCTGTAAATGGAAGCTTTCCCAGATGAAGCCATGCTGCATATCGCCTAACCAAGCACCTAACTTAGCACAAACACACAAACTTTGATCTACCAGAACCCAAGGAAGAATATGGTGGGGGGAGAATAAGAAGGGCAGTCCAATTCTACCACAACATTTGCTTTAATAAATCTGACTTCTCACTTCTCTCAAGAGTACTCTAATTCTGTGGCCAGACTGAAAATACAAACTCCATGACAGTGTTATCCAAGTGACTGAACCTGCATGACAAAAATAACTTGAAATTGGTTTTTATTTACTATGGCTGTTTTAGAATTGAAACTGATTCCTTGAACAGGAGCCAATTCAGCATCAGAGAAACTTCTGTGATTTGTCTGAATGAGTAAGAGCTGAAGAACATAGTGGAATTCTGTACAGGATTAAGATCTGACAAGATGGACTTCATGCACAAAGACAGTTGCTAACACATATGCCTTGCTGTCCATAAAGATTTCAATGTGTTCCCTTGATGCTATTGATTATTCAATATATAATACAGTTTTGCAGTGGTAGCAATCCTGTCTTAGTAGGAGATCAGATGTTTGTACAGCAGATGTATTTCAAGATAACTTTCAGAAGTCAACAAGAAAGTTCAATGAAAGCTGAATCAAGCAGTTGGAGTTTTATAGGATAAGTGTTCTGAAATATGTTAAGAACATTTCTAGTCAAAAAATAAATTTTAATACAAACCAGAAAACTCCCTTGATTGATGGCAAATATAACCATATCAGTCACAAATAGGAATCTTAGGAAACAACCTAATGAAAACCCCATTCCAGAAATTACACCTCCAAGAAAAAATTCCCAGTGTTTTTCTGAAAGGGCAGCAGGACAGCAGGATGATTCTTACTATTAGAGCTAGTCCACACACACCTGCAGTACAAACATCCTATATAATAAATCCTCTATCACTGAAATCTTTTAGTTCTCCCTGCAGTACCCAAGATGGGATGACTTCTGCTGTGCCTTCCCTTCATGCTAGGCAGTTAGGAATACTACCTAATCCACAGACAGGTTTCAGAAAGAACACATGTAAATTAATCACCTGTTAAAGATAATTTGAGAGATCCTCTTACTACAACCAAAAGAAGAGAACTCTACATCTTAAGGGGAAAATAAGTGCTATCAGAAATGTAGGTGATAGCAGCAGGTTTTAGAAGCCCAAAGTACGGTCCCACAGTTCCAAGAACCATAAAGATCTAGTTCCTCTGTATATGAAACAACATACACACATAGCATGAGTAGAAACACCACATCTCTTCAACTAAGGGATGAGGAAAGAAACAGGTTTGACAAATGCTAAAGGAGTCTTGACTGAGCCGTGGCAGTAACTATGTCCTATGGAAACACCAACTCTCAACACTATTGATTCTCCCAAATCAGAACTCCCATGGGTTTTGCTGTAGTCTTACCTGCATAAAAGCAACATTTATAAACCGATATTTGGCCAAAATAGCCTATCAGAGAGTACCTCACCTACATAAACTAGTGCTTTTTGTAATTGGAACCCCCACCAGCAGAGGGGGCACAAGTTAATAAAATCTATCCTCCTAATAGATTGAGTAACAAGACAAATCCAAGGCATGCTCTGTTTGCATACTGTCTCAAAACATACAAACAAGTTAATACTTCCTTTCTAAAACTATATACCTAAAAACCCTAAATGTACTTGCATAAGTACAAATAAGAAGTAATCAATCACTGAACTCTAATCTCTTAACCTATGTTTAATCCAACAACTGGTTCATGGTTTCTAGACACCAGGGCAGCACATACCATCATTCTCTTCTCCCTTTTTTGCTGCAGACTGCCCATCTTTTGGAAGGCTCAGCCACAAACATTAAAATGTATTACATACACACTCCCTTCTCCTTTGAAGCTAAAAAACCCCCAGCATTCTCTCTCAAATTATTTTGTCTTTTGGACACGACCTTAAAAACAGAGTTTTAAGAAAGTCCACTAGAATTTAGAGGTCTGAAGTCATCTTTCCTTTAACTCACCATCTTTTCCCCTCCCCCAAAATGTAAAATGCTGTTCAAGCAGTAATGATAGTTACCGCACTCGTTCACACTCTGAAAATCAACATACCAATGGCAATAATTTTAGAGCAAGGATGGCTACCAAAACCAATCTTTTCTCCATGAGGTGAGATTACAAAACCTAAATTCAGCTGTCCTTCTCTACAGACTATAGCAAGGTTTTTGTAGGCAAATAAATTTCCCATGTTCTAGACAATTCTTTAGTTAACTACATTACAAATACCTAAGAGTTACTACAATGCCCAACACATGGGCTAATCAGTTTCTTATCTGGAGTATCTATGTAGGATTGCAAGGTAGTTTCATGGTTTTTGTTTCATTCCTTACTGGCACTACAGATTAGCAGTAGATGAAATAATTTTTGCACACACAGTTAGGACACTGATTTGGTGGTATGAAACTTCCTGTATTTCAGGCAACTGGAACAAATGGAGCTGTAGACTTAAATAAAAAAGAATTTTAAAAGGAAAATTAGTTAGCAAAAGGCTTTCAAAGCAGAACACAATTATAAGAGCAGACTTTTACTAAACCTGAGCCAGAGATCAAACTCCTCACCACATCAGTTACTCAACAAAGGGAGAATTCTTTAAATAACTTATGTCCATAACACAGGCTACCTAACTTCCACTTAAGAAAAGGAAATTTAAGGTATTGAGGAAAATAAATGGGATGAAAACAAGCCATTTGCTCCTTGGTATTTTGGTCCTAAGAATTATTTCCAAAAATCTTTTAAAAAAATAGCCATTTCTGGCTTCAATTAACTTCTGAACCTCCAAACATACATCATCCTAAACCAGCCATGCCCAGTTTGAAAGCTGTCCAGCAAAAATCAAAGATCCAGTCAGATATCACTTCTATAATTAGAAATAGAGACAAAACAGCTATTTGAATTGCACAAGAGACATCAAACCCATTTTCAAAAACAAAGTCATAGAAATATACCTAAACATACCAGCTGCTTGCTTTGCTAGAACTTGCAAGTTTGCGTTCTATAGGCAATGATTTCATTGCATATCCATCTTGAAACATACCACAAGAAAATTCTCTGTTAGTATCATTTTCATAGATGCCCATAACTTTACACATTCTGGGTTTCCAAGTCTGGCACTGAATGTACTGCTTAAAGACTATTTAATTGTGCAACTTCAGTCATTTTGGAATTCTCTCAAAAAGTTTGTGCCAAGAACAAAACCAAAACTAACAGCAAGAAAACAAAGGCAACCCTAAACAGCCTGAAAAGGACTTTCAATGCAAGAACTCATTTTGGAATATAAAATCTCCACTGAATAGTGCACATAGTGAAAATAGTGAAAACAGAAGGCATGTGTCAAGCAGTTTAAGACTGTTCATGTTGAACAATAAACAAATGATGAATAATGGTAGGATTTATTAAGACAAACTTGAAACCTCAAGATACTTTCATGTCTTCATATGCCTAAATCAGAGGTCCCAACATTACTATGTCACACTTTCAAAAATCACAGGTTAGTACATAGGCTTGTACTGTTTCTTTCATTTAAGAACAAATTTAATTGAGTTTTAAATATCATTTTATATAAGTGATAACTTCTTGATTAACTTCTAAGTGCTCCAATTTAAATGAGGTCCTTGGTAAGTTTCAAAAACAATTCAGTCCTTTAATTGCTCACGATTATGTGACAGTCTCAAAAAAAAAGGCAAAACATGCATATAACAGATTTTTATATATAATTCCAGCAAGTAACTAAACAGTGAAAAACTGCACTGAAATGAAGAACAACAGGCCACTAACATTTGAAACATTTAAGTACTGACGTGATAGATATATGATAATCCCAGAAAGGGAAGAACTTTAATTTTCTTAAATTAAATGAACTATCTAAGCAGCAAAAGCAACTGTGATCATAACTTAAACCTTATTTTTAAGGTAATGGAAATTGTAACTTAGAGAAAAAGACGCACCTTATCAGTTAGTTACAGATTAATAAATGAATCACTACTGAAATCATCTGAAATTGGATAATCAACCAGCAAGCTACAGGAGCTTTTAAAGTTATCTGAGTGAACATAGTAAATGTGAGCTGCTAAAAATAGGTTATATTTGAGCCATTGTAACTTTTTCGAAAAAAGAAAATAACCATCCATACCAAACATAACTTTGAAGTCAGCCCCGAAGATTCTGAGTTTAAGGTAATTTTGGTCATATTTCCTAAAAATATTTCTGAACATTTTACTCCAAAAATAACTGACCTTGTCAAACCCTGGATCAAGTCCCTAATTACAGCAGCCTTTCTGCTTCACAGCAATGACTTTACATAGCTGGTCCTGGTTCAGTCAGCGCAAATCACAGTGCTAAGCCAGGCCTCTGTTCTCCATATATTGAAGAAAGGTAATGAGTCCTACAGTTGCCAGCACACTAAGCAGGGAAAATACAAGAATAAAATAAAACAAACCAAAAAAACCACACCACCAAGGGGAAGAGACAGACTTGTATACAAAAATCTCCCCACTTTTCAGGGGGTTAATAATCCAGAGTACTGACAAGCTGACTGAAAGTAGCTTATTGACCTACAGACACAGTGCAATTCTTCTAAATAATTTCCTGCAGACTCCCCCTACAATTCCCTCCTGGAGTTTATCACCACAACAGCAGGAGCAACTTAGCTGTTTTAAACTGATTTTGAACCACTACACTTCACAGCCGAGTTTATTAATCTCACTGATCAATCACTGATTTATTTTAATACATGAAGTTTACACTCACAACTTGAAGCAAGGTTGGCACAATTGGGAATACACAAGAGGCCATGAGTTCCAGGGCAGAGTGGGCATCTAGGCTGTCTTACACATAGATGCATAAAATCAAGTTGGTATTCTGGGATTCAAAGCTGGTAGGGCAGAAAGTGGCAAGAGAGATGGCCACTTTTAACTCATATTCTGCATACTGAGCATCAAAAAACAGTGTCAGTGCCCTATATTGAGTCAAATGACATATTTTGGATTTGTTCAAGGTAGCTTGGCAAAATTCAGGGTGTATTCAGATAATTTATCCTAAAACATTACCATTGGATCAAAGATTAACACCCTGCTCTCCACAGGCAGTAGTAGTTACATGTAGACATAAAAAAAAAATTCCTATAAATTAAAAGGAAACCGGAGTGGCTACATTGAGCAGACATTAAATGTGATTTTTCAGATGAAAGTCTTCTCACCAAGTCAGCAAGACCTTAAACATTATTTTCAATACGTATGTCCCTGAATCACTGTCAAAACCCCATACTGAGGACCTCATCTGCACCACAGATCCTGCTAGATCAAGTCATGGCACCATGTCAGCCATAATCAACACATTTATCTGCTATTTTAGCTATTTGCCAGTGCAGTACTGCAAGATCCAGACTTAACACTCATATTAGAATAATTAGAGTAGGATCAGATTTTGACTCTTGTCCTCTCATACAACCAGAAGTCTTACCTACTCAGTGCCCAGTCACTCAAGGTTCCTAAGATTCACACCTTATCTTGCAGCTAGCACCTTCTATCTGCCCTTTTTAAACCATTAGCACTAACAGTTTCTCCATTGGAAAGTTCAGGCTTAAATCTATAGTGGACTGTACATTTATGTAAGCTAAGGCAAATCAATTAACTGAGGCAGAGACTATCTCTAGAATGAAAACAACAGGTGCTTAGATAAGATACTTGATTTCTCATCAATGTATGACTGAAATTGTCTATACATTTTTGAAAAGTCTAGTCCATTGGGGCCAACTTGATGGGACCAGAGTGATTAAATACGTCCCCCTCCCATTTTTTTAAATAAAATATACAAGCAGTAATATCCTGAAATCCTGTTTTCTGTCAATATTCAGAATTACAATAGTAAAAATATGTTGATACACAGAAAATGCTTCACAAACATATCCTTTCTAGACATCACAGAAACATACTATGAATCATCATAAATCTCTAACAGATCACAGCCTTAAAATAATCAAGTCTCTTTTAATACATATGAAAGATCCTAAATACACATATAACTACTACCTCCTACCTTTTTCCTTAAATGAAACTGGTCCACACTTTGAAAAATTGAAATTAGCACCATAATCATGCACTGAAAACTGGACATTTGATAAAGAGTTCTGTATTAGCTAGATACAATGCTCAAAAATTACACAAAATTCCAATCTGCTACATAAACAGATGAAAACCAAAAAAAAGCCAGAAAAAAAAGCTAAAATTCACAACATGAAATGTAAATATTAATACCTTATTTAAGTGGGAGAGGTAGATATGGGAATACTCTATGAGCTAAAAGACTCGTTATATTCCTAAAGGTACAGAACGTGCTGTAAGAAAACAAGCAAGCTCTCAAGCAACAGTGTCAACTGAGCCTCAGATGAATTAAAATTCAGACATTCAAAAATAACAGCTCTTCCCCTCAAGATTCAGAGATATGGACTGTCTATAACAGAAAACCAAGACTGAAAATAAGTTTTCTTGCTAAAAAGTGAAAACAACCTTAAGAAAATAAACATAAGACACCATACCTAACTCCTGGCTTGTTATCCATAGGTATTTGTGCTGCCTCCCTGACAATTGGTTGTAATCAAGTCTAAATACATTTTAAAAAGACAAGAATACTTCAGATGGGACATGTACTTTTAAACATCCAGTAACTAAGTAAGTATATCCAAGGAGTCTATAATCTGAGACAAACTGTTCCAAAGAGAAAGTCAAGCCTAGAGATAAAATTTGGGTACTCCTAACTGTCCTCAGACCTCCTCTGACTTTTTAATAAATCCAAGAAAATCAGCCCGAGACAGACACCTTTATCATCTGCTTAAGCTTTGGCAGCACAACTGTACTCATCTGATACCCTAAAAATCAAAGCCACAATAAACATGTTATGGCACTGCCCCTTTCAAATCAAGTTTGTTTCAATACTGAGCACTTCAAGAATCAAAGTGGTCAAAGCCCATTAAGAACATGAAGCATCTCCCTTCTGCTACTGGAACAGATTGATAAGATTATTTTCATTTTAAAAAACCGAAGTACTTCATGTCAGGTTGTTCTAAATTCTTTAAAAATATACTGGATTGAAACTAAACAAGTGATTTTAAAAACATTTATTAAGACTTTCACTGAACTTTGGGAAGGCTGAAGGGGAAGCAGTTCCACCTTACAATGTGAAAAAACACTTCAACAGTGCCTGCTGTAGCTCTCCTGAAAGGGTATTATAAAACAAAACAAACTAAAAATTATAAAGATTCCAAGGGTGGACAAGATTGCATGTTTAAAGGTTACAGCCTAAAAGGTGTAAATTCAAACCAATATGCTTAATTTCATCATGCAGCAGATGAGAATGGTTTTCACCAGCACTTCATATGCAAATCTTTGACATTAGGAGGTATATAGGTTTATGTTAAATCCATTGCTATTCCACAGAAAATAGGAGACTATGAGAAATCCTTTCTTACATTTTTCTGCCATTATCGTGCTTATGCTTGCTATGTTGTTCACTACTGTCTGAAACCCTCCCACTTGGTTTTCTTGGGAAAGGTGGAGCAAAGAAAAAAAAAAAGAGAGACCAGGAAAGCTACTCTAGAAGTGCAAACCTCTGCCTCTACCAACAAAAGAAGCAAACTGCCTGTGCAACTGTACCAGCATGACAAAGCAGGAAACACTAACCTAAACTTTGGTTCCAAATTTGGAGGCACACGCAACACAGCCCATTTCAGTGCAGTGTTTATGAACCCACAACATCAAGACAAGAGCCACGCTCGAAGGATTTTGACTTTTGAGAGCAAGGAAATCCAGCAACAATCCTCAAAAACCTCTTGGGAAAATAGAATTGCTCAACAATCTAAAGAGAACATATCACTGCAAAAGCATAATGCAGTCCATGTTAGGGGACAGTATTTCACATGGGTGGTTTTTGTAAGCTCAGGAGATCCTAGACACAGACAAGCATATACGTAGTCTGCCTAGAATAAGTGATCTAAAGCTGTCTTGTGCCTACAAGTATGATTAAACTATCTCCTAGGTATGCTATTTACTTTTAGTTGGAATACTATAGTGCCATTATGGCAAAGCACTCTGATCTCTACACACCAACACTCACTTTTACAGCATGAACACATCCGCCATTCTGCTGTAGCTATAAGTGGGTCTAAACATATATTCAGAGAGAACCATAAAGCAGGAGTTAACCCAGGATTATATTGTTTGATGGTCATACATGCATAAATAAAACACGTGGAAAAAAACTTAAATTACTTAAAAACAATTCCATCATATGCAGGATACCTTCCAACTTCCAGATCAGAAATAGGTTGTTCCAGCTCTGAGTATATTTTTAAGTTCCCAAAATATCCTTAATCAGTTGAATTCCATTACAATTTTAGTTTTTCTCAAAATTTCTAAGTTATGCTTCTACGTGAAATGCACTACAGGAAAAAAAGGTTTTCACCAAGACTGTACACAGCCTGGTAAGTTACCCAAACAGTGTTTCTTGCATTAGTTTAAATCCAAGCAGCATCTTATTCATCATTGTGAATGAAAAATACCTACTCTAAGTCTACTTGTATTAGATGCATTACAGTTGGCTCAGAGTTGACAGAAAGTCTCAAAACAACTAAGTCAGCAATTGTTTTTGTTACCTGAGATTTTTCTAAAAGTCAAACACATCTCTAAGCCAGTTTTACCACAGCTGTAATAATTATGACGCTGAAAAATACGTGATACTCTAGTGAGATAAAAAGCTCATAAAAAGCTTGTATTATTGAAAAGCACTCTTTCTATATGTAGCATTAAAGTAAAATTTCACCATGAAAAAAAAGTGTAAAAATACTTTGAAATATCAACTCAACTACCTGGAAATCCACTCAGGTAAGTGTATTTTATCCTCTCAAACCTTATTCTAAGCAATACTCCTGAAAAAAATAGTAAGACTTTCATTACACAAATAACAGGCAAGGCAAAACACGGGTATCAGCAAATCAGTGTTTCTGCAATTTCAAACATTCATCAGATTCTGGTTTTGGAAGTGATATGTTGGTCCTTTGCATATGAGTATCAAAACACCATCAGTACGTATTTTACCTCCATCAGATTCAGTGCTGCCTTAGAAACCTCACTAAAACCAGCAAACAATTGAAGTACATTGATGGTTCATTTCAACCATTTGTTTACATTTTTACTATATTATAACAGCAGCTACATTTTCAATGGTTTTTGTCTCCACAGAAATACGCCAGTATTTAACCCTTCCATCAACTACAACAAGCTGCACATTTGACACACTCAAAACTATTTAGTTAATTTTGACTACACGTCCTGCTGAACAAGACACAGTCACAAAACTTAAGGGTGTATTCCAAAAGGACAAAAAAAAAACTTGCTAGTAAAAGGTTTAGTATTTCAGACTACCGGGAACAATGGAGAAGCTGAACTGGAGAAAATAAGAAGTCAATTATCTAAGTGTAAATTGGGCTAATAAAGTGCAACATTTTGTGTGATGTAACAGTAAACCCAGACTGAACTTGGTGTGTTTAAACAGCTTTTTTCATAAAGAGATCCAAATCCTGTACTTTTTCCTAAGCTCTCCATGAAAACGCAGAAGGTGAAAAGGATCGCTATTTTTAGCCAACGCTAAAAGCTGACACCCTATTTGAAGGTTTATTCTTCTGCTATCATAATCATCACAAAGCATACTATGGGGGGAAAACTATTATTGGATTCAAGCAGTGTAATGCTGAATTTATCAATCTGAAAGTGCTGCAAAAATTAAAGGAACAGTCACCTTAAAAACCTGTACTTTCCAAAACCATTTTTTCTTGACAAAAGCCTTCAAAAAATTGGATGTAGCAACCTTTGGTAAGACGTAGCATATATAAAACCGTATCATAGCATTTATATCAGAAATAGTTTACGAAAAAATCTTCCAGGCTCTTGACAATCTAGATGTGTTGAGTGTTCTTCAAGATCTAAATATGAGCTACTATGATCAGCTGATCACTTGGTAACTCAATCTTTATGAGTAACTGCTATTTGCTTAGAAAGTAGCATCATAAACACTTGTAATAAAGACCCAAATATTAAAGTTGCAAGAAAACATGAAACAGGAGGTTTTCCTCAATTCCAGAATGACCATTCAGCCATCACGCTTCTTCAGAAGGTCAGCTGATTGAGAACTTTGGTCAACTTTGAAAGAAATCAAGTATAGTGAGTCACTCTGCCACTAAAACAAACAGTTCACACTCAGCAGGAGTCCAAGAAATCTCACTGTTGGAGACATAACCAGACAATCCCATGAAGTTTGTATAGTGTCTTGTCATTTGCATGTGTAAGAAAAGTCTGGTTTACAATACATGCATGTGAAACAAGTGGATCTTAGCAATTATCTTAAAGCTTGTCAATACACCAAAATATAAGCATGATAGTCAAAAGATATTTAGTCAGAGAAATTTCCCACAGAACCAGCTTAATAAAGGATTGGATTTTATTATGTCACATAATACCACACCTAAGATGGTCTAACTGTAGCTTTTTAGTAAAATTATCTTATCTTACTCTAAGATAATCACTCTTCAAATATCTGCCTGCTATATTTCAGTTAACTACAATTTTATGGTCTTAATATTTGCAACTGCTTTAGAAAAAAGTGAATCAGCACTTTGTGAGTGAAAACTGTTTCAAATGCAACTGAGCATTCTGATCACTTATATTCCTGAATTTATAAGTTTCTCATACCATGTATGGTTGAATACTCATTTGTCTGGAATGACTTCTAGGTGGTGGACAAGAACAACAGGAAGATGACAGAATAACAAGACATAGTGCTCAAAAACCAATGTGAACTTGAGGACAGTTAGCTGCCCTGGATCTCATCCTGCAAATGCTGAAAAATCAGTGAAGTGCTCTAGAATTTGATTTAATTTATATATTTTTTAAAAATGCTATTTTGATTAGAAGAGCCAAAATGGGAACCTGTGACTTCAGCAGCAGATGACCTGCACTTGCCATGTATTCATCTATTTTTGCAGACACTAAAAAGAGTTAGAATTTCTATTTAGTCACCTGACTGCACATGTGAATACCTCTTCAACAGCCAGCTCCACACAGGCAATGGAGCAAAAATGTGCGTTAGTAAGGCTGGGTTCCAGCCCAGAGACTTACAACCAAAACAGATCAGACAAAAAGTCATTGCTCCACAGACGAAAGAGCAGCTACTGCAGTTATGAACACTACTAGTGAGTCAAAACAGCCATGACAACTCAACTGCCCACTTGAGCAGTTGAGCACAGCTGGTTCACTTAGAGCAAATTATTTGACATGGGTTTAATTAGAATAATTATCAGTAGCAATGGGAAAGAGCAAATATTTTGTGTGTGTGCCTACAGGGGTTAAGCATTCAATAGATTCATACAGCTCCTGTAACTAAACAAAAACATCAGAAAATTGGAAAATTATACACAGATGCATGAGGACAGCAGATGGTAAGAGAAAAAAAATAAACCATGTATGGAATTAGCACTTTTTTAAAGTTTCATCACTAAATTGGCATTTTAAAAATGTTTAGGCTCACTTGATCATCTAGTGGCAAAGCCATACAATGTAGCATGACAGAAATTTTCTTCACAAACAAACATGGCATGTTATCACATAGATTGTGCTTAGACTGGAAAGAGGAGTGTAAGAATGGGGACTTATGTTCACGACTACATTCCCATGTTAAATACCAAGAGCAACACTTAATCCTCAGATAGTGGACAAAGTATTACAGGAGAACAGCAAACAAAAGGGGAGATTTGAGTTAGTATGTCCCACGTAAAAAATACATTATACACTTTGCACAATACAGTAACATCCTTCAAGTAAAACTAATCCAGGCTTTGATCCAGCGCCAGAAAGAACTCAGTATGCTTCCTAATGAACATGTTCAACCTACAGTTTTTGTCTTTCAGCAGGCCATACTAACAAGCATGAGAATGCTGGCCCACCCCAAAAAGAAGACCTGCTGTAAGGGCATAGTTATAATAGAGAGAATAAAAAATAGCAGCTTCTCAAGGCTCCAATACAACTGGCAGGTTTATAAAATACAGGTATGCAGAAAAATGTTGTGGTAAACTCACTGGAAAGAAAGGGTTTTGAAAAAGTTGTGCTCCTTCCAGTACTTTTGGACATGTAGTGTTGTTAGAAAAATGGCTCATCTCCCAAACTGTTCAGCACTGTATAGAGAAAGCAAAGTTTTCATAACCCTATCAGCCTCACCAGTTAAGGTACTGAACACAGACACAAAAAAATATATTTAACAGAGAAGGTCAACTTGGAGACTACGTCACAACTTAAAAATTGAGGAGTAACTGAAGTTAAAAATACAAAAAAAGATAAGCTAGATACTAAACTATAGTCACTGACTATTTCTTCAAGCTAGCTGAGCTCCACTTACTTTAGAAGAAGCCCCCCTATTGAATATTGCATGAAGATGCCACTTTGGACAATTATCTAACTGCTGTCTCCGGAAATTTTGTGTTTTAAGATTCTGCCACCTATTAACAGTCAACCTACCTGCCCATAGTTGTCTATGCCAGTTACTAATCTATTTAAGTTTAATAAATCAAAAGCTGTCCTTAGAGACTGGCCAAGAGTCGTAAGTCCTTCAGCTTGAAGGTTTTTCAGTTCATTCATAAACGTTGCATGGTTTTCCTTCCAGCCAGCCTGCAAAGAGAAACATGAGAAGACTTATTCTGCAGGTACGAGTTTGGATTTTCTGTTAGGCTACAAAGTGCCTTCCCTGCTGCATACAGCTAACTATAAACACTAACAGAAAACCTTAGAAGTTACTAATATTTGATGTTGCTCCAAAAATTCTGGAATTATCCACTTCTCTTAACGTTAGAATTCCCCATTTATCAGACGAGCATTTCTGCTTTGTTCCACAGGACAAATTTCTGTGAAGACACCGGTGCCTAAACCTTAGAGCTATTTACATCACCCTCACAGAGCCCTTCCCTGATGGAAGCCAACTGCGCTGTGAAGCGACCTCCAACAGGTTCACCGTCCTGTGTCATGTGGACCCACCGCCCACTTCCCCCGCGCGGTACGTCCCACCCCGCCCCGGCGGGGCGAGGTAAGTGCCATCCCCTTCCGAGGCCGGGGCTCTCCGGGCTGAAGTCGGTCCTTCCCCCGGCTCGCCCCTTCCAAGCCGAACTCTCCTTGGAGTTGCTGTCACTTCTCCCAACTTGAATAAATATCCCCCACAGTTCATTGCTGCTCGCACACACCGCACAGGGGAAAAGCGTCGGCCATGTTGATGTCAGCGCCGCCGCCGCCGCCGCCGGAGCCCGTGTGTGCCGCGCTTCCCCGGACCGCCGGCAGCCGGGGCTACGCGGGCGGGGGGCGGAGGGGCCGGAAGGAGGCCGGGGGTGAGCGGGGGTTACCTTGATAGCGTAAGGAGGCTCCTCGAAAGTGACCAGCATGTATCTGTCTCCCCTGCTGGCCGGGTCCCGGGCTCGGAGCTGCGGCGCGGGGGACAAAGCAGAGGGTGAGCCGAGAGGCGGCGCCGCCGCCGGAGCCCCCCGGCTCGGCCCGGCCCTCCCCTCCCTCCCTGCACACACACACACGCACTCTCTC